>CAKAOJ020000201.1:1220000-1662500 GCA_916701645.2 Sebastolobus alascanus | reverse complement strand
CTCTCACAGCTGAGGTGTAGTCCACGTGATATTCTTGTATTTGAGGTAAACTGAGCCACATGCAAAAGCACAAACAACCTGCATTTTCCATTTCCCCCCCTTTTGTTCTCCCCCTCTCTGTACTGTTCATTCTCTCCTTCCTCTCAAGTCTGTGAATCCTCATGAATATGCAGGCAAACATACAGTCAAACATTCAGAATGCTGCCTTTGTGATAACCTGGAGCCACATTTCTCTTTACAAACAATATCCCACAGGTTGGCTTTCCTATATTGTATATTATCAACATCCTGCAAAAAGGCATGTGTCCGCAGACTCCGTTTTTTTTTGAGGGATTGAGGAAGAAGTTAGTTGAGTTTTACATGAAGTTTTGTGCCTGCGGTGCACCTCCATGACTCACAATATCAGTCAGTTCAAAACATGTTGTTTCAGTTGGATGTTAGAAGCAGCACAACCTCTATGTGCTGCCAGTAAACTGTCAGACTATAGTTCCCAGTTCGACTCTGTCTGCTAAAAACTATTTTAGTAGTTCATACGCAGGAAATTAATGGATTTATCATATTTTGTAGAAACAGGAATTGGTGACAGAGGAAACTTTAGCAGTGGATCAAGAGTGTCACTGTTGATGCTACTCCCACAGTGAACATTTCACTGATACATTCAGTATCCGGCTGACGGTTTTGTCATAATTATATTGATATAAATACACGAGGCATTCATTTTCATTAAAACTGTATTTGCTGTTGCAAATGAGTAGAATATAAACTTAATTTTTAAGAGATTGGGTTTAAAAATTCTACATGCAATGGCTTTAAAATGCAAAAATGTTTTAAAAAAAAACAAAACAGATTGTGTTTATTTTGTTGTTGATAACATCGCCCACCGTCAGCCATCATTAGATCATACATTTAGTTTAATTTTACCTTTACTTAACCAAGAGAGCCTCATCGATCACAATTATGATAAAACCAGTCCAGTCGCCAGGAAAACATGTTGGCATTGTAGGTTTCTGCAAACAAGTTTCTATAACAAGCGAGAAAGTCCTCTAAAGACAAAAGGTCAAACAAACACAGGACTTTCACCGCCGTTCGCTGCTTGTGTCTCATTTGAAACCAAACGTAAACGTTGAGTTTATGGTTGTTACGTAACGTTATGTAAGAAAGTCCGCTAAAGGTGGTTGTTCTTTATTTACCCTAGTACCGTTGTTACCGTTGTTACCGTTGTTACCGTTGTTACCGTTGGATTGTTACCGTTGGATTGTTACATTATTATTTTAACACAAACCATGATGTTTTTTCTAACCTTAACCAAGTAGTTTTGTTGCCTAAACCTAACCAGTCGTTTCACAACGTTTACTACGTGGAATTGTGTTACTGCAAGCGTGATACAAGGCTGATAAGAAACATATTTATTGAAACGTATTTATTGAAACGTATTTTTTGTTCAGAAACGTCAACATTCAACGTATCCCGTGGTTTGCAGAAACGTATAATGCCAACATTTTTCTGGTGACTGGGTTGGATAAAATCTGTCAAATTAGTGCGTCCATTTTGTCTGTTATATTTTGGGATAATATTTTTATATGCATGATGGCATTTTTTTTTTTTTTTTTTTAAATGTTATTTTTTGGCATTTTCAAGCTTTATTCATAGGACAGTGGATAGTGTAGAAAGGGGGAGAGAGAGGGGGCGACATGCGGAAATGGCCACAGGTCAGATTCGAACCCGGGCCTACCGCGGGACTCGGCCTTATGGGCGCCCGCACACCAGCTGAGCTAGCGGGGCGCCCATGATGGCATTTTTTAAAGCCCCACTCCATGATCCACATGTAAATTAAAATGTACAATTGGAACCTTTTTTAATGAGCATTAGTTGCTTTTTTCTCCACTCTTTACAGTAATTAAATTCTTCAGATTGAATAAACTTGAAAACTTGAGACTCATGTTTGCAATTACTATAGCACGGTCTACAGCTGGGACACAGCTTTGGTCTTATTTGACATTATAGATTATACCAGCAGTCTGGCTTGGATCCAGAATCTTTCAATGTTTTGATATTGGCTGCTCTAATGTCAAAAACAAACACCAAATTTTCTGCGGGGAACTGATAACATGTAAGTCAATTAAAAATCCATTCGGGTCGGCAGCTTGCTCATATTTGCAGCAGGCGTGACTGCTGAGCGGCGAGAGCGACTGCTCTGTAAACAAAAGGTCACCAGCTTGTGTGTGTACACAGCTCCAGGTACTGCTGGTCCTCATGAGTCTTCAGGCTTTTATTATTAATCCTGTCAGAGCTGCCACAAGGTGGAGCTCTAAATGGCATCATGTGCATTTCAAATGAGTAAAATTCCAACTTAAATTGATGCATGTCACATTTTGTGGCCCTTTTTTAGTGTTTAACTCAAAATTTTGGATCTTCGGAGGACAGAACTGGCAGCTGAAACTTCAGCCATCGACTGAAACGAGCTGCAGCTGATTTCTATTATTGTGATTATTTGTCAAATACATTTTATTTGTATAGCCCAACATCACAAATCAGACTGTACCGTAAGCTCTGGGTGTGTGCTCAACTATCGCTGGCTGACTGCATTTTGATTTCACGTCAACCATCATCAGAGTCCATTTTTCCTCAGTTTCTATCAGCACTGCCTCTAAATTTGATGTCTGCATTACAAGACTCATTGCCAGCAGCCTAAGAGTTTAAATGGTGTGGTGACTCCTGGTGTGAGCTGTTCTTTTATACATCTGCCCTCAGGCCTCGTGCCACCGATACAACAGTAGGACGAGCCCTCCGTCTCTGTTTGTGTCGCCTCTCAAAGGGCTGCACGCAGAAGCAAATGTAGAAATGTGTTAAGCTGCAGATCCAAAAACGGCCTCCTGATGTTCAAGCCCATACAAATCCAAGACTGCAGTCCAGTCAGAAAGTCTCACATTCTCTGTCGAAATGAAAAGTTGATGCTTTCCTCCACCAGTTTAGGCTCAGTGTTTCACTTAAAGAGATGCATGTTTTGAGGCATGATAGTTATTTCACCAAACCACAGTTGGGCTATGACATAATTTTAGACCCTCACTTTTCTCTCCTTCTTTCCTTTGTTTCCCTGTGTGCTTTCTATTCGCTTTGTCTTTCCCTCCTCTTCCTCCTCCTTTCACAGCTTCTCTCAATCCCACTGTTTCTTCTCTATGGAACCTCACAGCGAGGCCTTGGATGCTGAGACACGACCTTTAAACATGGCTTCTACTTCACGGGTTACAGAGGAAGGCTAGACAGAGAAAAGGAAGAGAGGATGAGTTTCGCCACCCTCAGAGCGTGTTTTCAACACTTCACTGACCCCTAGGAAAATCATCTTTTTCACTCCTTGTTAAGTATCCACACCTACTGCGCTCCCCGACACCTCTTTCTTTCTCGCACATGCAAGCACTCTCTTTTTTTTTTTTGCTCCCTCTGCACTCCCTCAAATCATTTTTTCACCTTGTTAGAGCAGCTTTTTTTCCACCAAAGACAGGACGGAGAGGGAAAAGCGAGGCAGAAACTGAAAATGTTAAAGCCACATATATAAAATAATCATTTTCCAACAAGCAGCCAGATGTGAAGAAGCTACAGTACATCAGTAACACCCCCCCTTCCCTCTGACATGAAAGCAAACCTGCAACAAACTGAGAACACTGTCGAGCCACGTTGCTCAGTCCTATATGCTTTGTCTTTCTTTCCCATATAAAATGACCTTTTTCTCTCACAGCTGAGGTGTAGTCCACGTGATATTCATGTATTTGAGGTAAACTGAGCCACATGCAAAAGCACAAACAACCTGCATTTTCCATTTCCCCCCCCTTTTGTTCTCCCCCTCTCTGTACTGTTCATTCTCTCCTTCCTCTCAAGTCTGTGAATCCTCATGAATATGCAGGCAAACATACAGTCAAACATTCAGAATGCTGCCTTTGTGATAACCTGGAGCCACATTTCTCTGTACAAACAATATCCCACAGGTTGGCTTTCCTATATTGTATATTATCAACATCCTGCAAAAAGGCATGTGTCCGCAGACTCCGTTTTTTTTTGAGGGATTGAGGAAGAAGTTAGTTGAGTTTTACATGAAGTTTTGTGCCTGCGGTGCACCTCCATGACTCACAATATCAGTCAGTTCAAAACATGTTGTTTCAGTTGGATGTTAGAAGCAGCACAACCTCTATGTGCTGCCAGTAAACTGTCAGACTATAGTTCCCAGTTCTACTCTGTCTGCTAAAAACTATTTTAGTAGTTCATATGCAGGGAATTAATTTGATTTATTATATTTTGTACAAACAGGAATTGGTGACAGAGGAAACTTTAGCAGTGGATCAAGAGTGTCACTGTTGATGCTACTCCCACAGTGAACATTTCACTGATACATTCAGTATCCGGCTGACGGTTTTGTCATAATTATATTGATATAAATACACGAGGCATTCATTTTCATTAAAACTGTATTTGCTGTTGCAAATGAGTAGAATGTAAACTTAATGTTTAAGAGATTGGGTTTAAAAATTCTACATGCAATAGCTTTAAAATGCAAAAATGTTTTTAAAAAAAACAAAACAGATTGTGTTTATTTTGTTGTTGATAATATCGCCCACGGTCAGCCATCATTAGATCATACATTTAGTTTAATTTTACCTTTACTTAACCAAGAGAGCCTCATCGATCACAATTATGATAAAACCAGTCCAGTCGCCAGGAAAACATGTTGGCATTGTAGGTTTCTGCAAACAAGTTTCTATAACAAGCGAGAAAGTCCTCTAAAGACAAAAGGTCAAACAAACACAAGACTTTCACCGCCGTTCGCTGTTTGTGTCTCATTTGAAACCAAACGTAAACGTTGAGTTTATAGTTGTTACGTAACGTTATGTAAGAAAGTCCGCTAAAGGTGGTTGTTCTTTATTTACCCTAGTACCGTTGTTACCGTTGGATTGTTACCGTAGGATTGTTACCGTTGGATTGTTATATTATTATTTTAACACAAACCATGATGTTTTTTCTAACCTTAACCAAGTAGTTTTGTTGCCTAAACCTGACCAGTCGTTTCACAACATTTACTACGTGGAATTGTGTTACTGCAAGCGTGATACAAGGCTGATAAGAAACATATTTACTGAAACGTATTTATTGAAACGTATTTTTTGTTCAGAAACGTCAACATTCAACGTATCCCGTGGTTTGCAGAAACGTATAATGCCAACATTTTTCTGGTGACTGGGTTTGATAAAATCTGTCAAATTAGTGTGTCCATTTTGTCTGTTATATTTTGGGATAATATTTTTATATGCATGATGGCATTTTTTAAAGCCCCACTCCATGATCCACATGTAAATTAAAATGTACGATTGGAACCTTTTTTAATGAGCATTAGTTGCTTTTTTCTCCACTCTTTACAGTAATTAAATTCTTCAGATTGAATAAACTTGAAAACTTGAGACTCATGTTTGCAATTACTATAGCACGGTCTACAGCTGGGACACAGCTTTGGTCTTATTTGACATTATAGATTATACCAGCAGTCTGGCTTGGATCCAGAATCATTCAATGTTTTGATATTCGCTGCTCTAATGTCAAAAACAAACACCAAATTTTCTGCGGGGAACTGATAACATGTAAGTCAATTAAAAATCCATTCGGGTCGGCAGCTTGCTCATATTTGCAGCAGGCGTGAAAGCTGAGCGGCGAGAGCGACTGCTCTGTAAACAAAAGGTCACCAGCTTGTGTGCATTAACAGTCATGTTAACCTGCCTCTGATTAAAAGGGCAAGAATGGCTGCGAGGTGCAGTGTCAGACGAATTTGTACAGTATTGAATTATGTAAATCAAAATTACCTGTCACAACAGGAGCAGTACAGGGAAATATTTACTCTATCAACGCTTGTTTATGGAGGTGAAATTATAAAAACTTAGGCACACTACGTAAAAACACAAACCGCATCGACATATAATCCGTAAAGTCATTTTACATTCTGTACGCCGTGTTTACATGTGGAGAGAAAACTAGAACGCAAACTCACAAAGCACAAGGCAGTTTCACCTGTTATTGATATGAGTAAAAATAAATCATGTTGACGAGACTTTTTGCCTGTTCAGGTGATGGATACAGCCTGAGGGAGGGAGTACACACACACACACACACACACACACACACACACACACACACACACACACACACACACACACACACACGTGTCCTGCTCTCTCTCCCAACACTTCACTGTCCCTTGTTTCATCCCTCCATCTTATATGATGAGGTACATCGAAGGACAAACCTCATATGTTTCTTTCTTTCCTTTCTCCATCCTTCACTTCCCACTACGTCCTCCCTGTGTCACCGACTAGAAGTCAGCCGAGGCCTCGACATGTGTTGGGACGACCCGACTTCGCTAAATTGGCTAAATTGGACGAGGTCACCAGAGACCAGTGTTGGACAGTAACGCTTTACTCAGTAACGCAGTAACATTATTACTTTCCCCAGTAACAGGTAGTGTAAGGGATTACATATTATGAGTAAGCATTTGAAAAGTGTCGGAGGCAGAGACTAATGATACAGCGGAGAAAAGTGCAGAAGTAAACACACAATTACAGGTTCTAATTTTAAAACAAACGTAACAGACAGATATACCTTCTGTCTGTTTTCTCTCCCTGTTGTGATGGATCAATGCAGCCGGCGGCCCTGATGAAGCTATTTCAAAGCTAACGCTTGATAAACCTAATGCCCGGCTACATTAATCCATGACAGACAGAGATAAAAACAGACAGAAGGTATATCTGTCCATTATGTTTGTTTTTAAATAAACCTGTAATTGTGTGATAGTCCGTCAAAACGGACACAAACGCTAATTAGCTGAAATTAGGTCGGAGACACAGATGTAGATGTAAACATTCACAATATGTCCCAGTTGCAGTGTATGTGAACGACGTCAGCTGACAGGAAGTAAACACGGATGCTCTGAACTGAATCCTTTATTTCTTGAAACTTGAGCAATATCTGATCAAATATAATAATAATAATAATAATATATTTTGTTTATAGAGCACTTTTCAAAGTTACTTTTCCGTTTCATTCTCAGCACATTGCTGCATCCCAAATGTGTAGTAAAAGGGCATCGTAGGCTACAAGAACACGAGGAATAAGTTTTGTTTTTTGAATAAGACGAAAAAAAACCCGCTTTTAATCCGATTAATAATCTATTAATCAAAGTAATAATCGATAGATTAATCAATTATAAAAATAGTCGTTAGTTGCAGCCCCATAATTATATTACAGCTATGAATCCAAGTAGCGCTGTGTTACCAGAACGCGTCTCCTCTCTGGCTACTGCTGACTGCTGTGACCGTGTGTCTTTCAAAGTCTTCCCCTCCACAGGCAAAGTCACACACACTTTAACTTCAACTGCCTCCTGAGCTTCTTTCTCCCTTCAATCCATCCATCCATCTTTTCCCAGCTGTATTCCCTGTGTGACCTTGCCACAGCACACAACCTGTCAGCTTTGCACTGACCTCTCTCTCTCTCACAAACACACACATATAAAGATGTCTTCTATTCACACACAGTGGAAAACACAAGCAGATACACACATGCATGTGCACAGTGACACAGAATCACACACTTTCATACGTACTGTACTCTCTCCACCACACACACACAGAAACACGTACACAGTGACCTGATCATCTCTCCCACGGGACGACGGAGTGTTCCTGTTTGTCTTTCGCACTGTTGAGCTCTCTTCAAGTGAACAGGAAACACATGGAAGGGAGCGGGGGAGGAGGAGGGTGAGTGAGAGGTTTTTATCTGTTGGTTACTGTAGGTCAGTGCTAGTACAAGACTGGTTTACTGTTCAAAAGATTGCTGGAGGATGGGTATAAAAAGGGTTATGATTCCTTCATTTTATATCTGGTTTGGTGAGAAAAATCAATAGAAAATGTCTCAGTGTATTGTACAGTCTGCAGAGCCTTTGCACAGTCTTGCAAGGACAAAATATCAAGGTCAGCGTTTGTTGCTAAATTTTTTTTAAAAATATAGTTTTCAAACAAAACTATCTTAAAGGTTAGCTTCGGTATTTTTAAACCTTGACCCTATTTTTCCGTGTTTTTGTGTCTAAGTGACTAATGGGGACAACAATCTCTGAAATTGGTCCAGTATTGAGGAGAACGCTGTCACCGACACCCATGAAACGAGCTGCGAGGGCAAGTGAGCCGCGACACTTTAACGTTACGTTCACTAAAAGTCATTGTTTTTGCCGCGGACAGGCTCAGATTGTTATTATAAATGTCTGACACTTATGCAGTTAAAATGCATTGAGTCGCAGTCACATGACTGGCTAATTATATATTTGCGTTAACGAGCAGTTGAACAGATGTACCTAATGAAGTGGCCATGAGTATATATACAGTACATGCATGTGTGTGTGTGTGTGTGTGTGTGTGTGTGTGTGTGTGTGTGTATTTTTAACACAGGATAACTTTGTCCATTAAAAAGTTTTAAGCTTAATTTTGAAACATATGTTAGTGTCTTGACCTTTAAGCGTGACTAAAGTTAGACATGTACTGGTCCAATTAACATTTATCATTAATCAAGATCTGACTTTAAAATAAAAATATATCTATGCTCCAGGTTTTCATTTAATTGAGTAGACTTTTTCTCTTCTTTTATTAATTTATTTTTGTTGTTTTAATAATTTTAGAAGAGTGTATTTTTGCCGTGTCATACGGAGGATGCACATGTAAGTAATTATTCTGTAATATTTTATATATTTTCTTTTGACATAGTTTAAACTTCAAATTATAATAACTATCAAATGAAGTGTCTTTAAATGACCTTGTCCTAAAGTCACGCATTGAAGAGGTTATAGATGATTATTTTTGGTCTCATTTGTTCACAGCATTAAAATCCAAATCAATGTGCTGCTGGTTAACAATAAGTCTAACAATGAGGCAACCTGCATGAAACCTTACAACAGAGCAGTAACTCAGCTCCAGTCATCAGTCGTCTAACCTGAGGCGATGCCTTTCAACTTCCTCAGAGGTGAATTCTTACATAATCCTCCTTCCAGCACAATCCAGCCGTCCTCATTACGGTCACAGTGAACAAGAGGAACGAGAGAAGAGCTGGATCAGTAGTTGATCAGCAGTCACACGATTCTGAACGCAGCCTTGATGTTGTATTAACGTTATTTTTTTGTTTGTTAGTTTGTAGCCATGCTTGTGGCACAGCTTTATTTCGGTCTATTGGTCGGTCCACCACTTTGGCCCGGAACAACAATTGGATGCAATGACATTTTGTAATCATTCTTGGTCCCAGTTTTAATCAGTTTTAAACAGTTTTAAACAGTTGTAAACCATACTTGCCAACCTTGAGATGTAAAAAATAAGGAGGATTCCAAAACCAAAGTCGGGGTCTCAAAAAAATTTCAGTTTCACAGACTTTGTTTCTTGCATTCTGGTAACTTTTGAAGAATGAAAAAAAAAATATATTAGGTATATTAAGTAAACCGCAACAGCACTTTTATGTTAAGTAGACCTACTTTTAATTTTACTTTTAATTCACAGAAAAGAAAACTGAATAATTCACCCCTCTGGCATGAATATGTGTGAATCTCTGGTATAAACTAGGCTAATATTCATCAGTTTTCATTCATTCATTAATTTTCTGCCCTTGCTAGAGTATTTCTTTCTCCTACTCTCCTTATATGATGAGGTACATCGAAGGACAAACCTCATATGTTTCTTTCTTTCCTTTCTCCATCCTTCACTTCCCGCTACGTCCTCCCTGTGTCACCGACTAGAAGTCAGCCGAGGCCTCGACATGTGTTGGGACGACCCGACTTGGCTAAATTGGCTAAATTGGACGAGGTCACCAGAGACCAGTGTTGGACAGTAACGCTTTACTCAGTAACGCAGTAACATTATTACTTTCCCCAGTAACGAGTAGTGTAAGGGATTACATATTAATACATATCCAGGGCTGCAACAACTAATCAATTAATTTGGTCATTGTTTAGTTGGGTCTATGGGTCAGCCAGCCAATGCCGCGGCTTTTCTAGCTCACGTGATGAATTACAGGAAATGACGGCTTCTCCTTTGTCTCTAGAGTAAGCATTTGAAAAGTGTCGGAGGCAGAGACTAATGATACAGCGGAAAAAAGTGCAGAAGTAAACACAATTACAGGTTCTAATTTTAAAACAAACGTAACAGACAGATATACCTTCTGTCTGTTTTCTCTCCCTGTTGTGATGGATCAATGCAGCCGGCGGCCCTGATGAAGCTATTTTAAAGCTAACGCTTGATAAACCTAATGCCCGGCTACATTAATCCAGGACAAAACAGAGATAAAAACAGACAGAAGGTATATCTGTCCATTATGTTTGTTTTTAAATAAACCTGTAATTGTGTGATAGTCCGTCAAAACGGACACAAACGCTAATTAGCTGAAATTAGGTCGGAGACACAGATGTAGATGTAAACATTCACAATGTGTCCCAGTTGCAGTGTATGTGAACGACATCAGCTGACAGGAAGTAAACACGGATGCTCTGAACTGAATCCTTTATTTCTTGAAACTTGAGCAATATCTGATCAAATATAATAATAATAATAAGATATTTTGTTTATAGAGCACTTTTCAAAGTTACTTTTCCATTTCATTCTCAGCACATAGCTGCATCCCAAATGTGTAGTAAAAGGGCATCGTAGGCTACAAGAACACGAGGAATAAGTTTTGTTTTTTGAATAAGACGAAAAAAAACCCGCTTTTAATCCGATTAATAATCTATTAATCAAAGTAATAATCGATAGATTAATCAATTATCAAAATAGTCGTTAGTTGCAGCCCCATAATTATATTACAGTTATGAATCCAAGTAGCGCTGTGTTACCAGAACGCGTCTCCTCTCTGGCTACTGCTGACTGCTGTGACCGTGTGTCTTTCAAAGTCTTCCCCTCCACAGGCAAAGTCACACACACTTTAACTTCAACTGCCTCCTGAGCTTCTTCCTCCCTTCAATCCATCCATCCATCTTTTCCCAGCTGTATTCCCTGTGTGACCTTGCCACAGCACACAACCTGTCAGCTTTGCACTGACCTCTCTCTCTCTCACAAACACACACATATAAAGATGTCTTCTATTCACACACAGTGGAAAACACAAGCAGATCCACACATGCATGTGCACAGTGACACATAATCACACACTTTCATACGTACTGGACTCTCTCCACCACACACACACAGAAACACGTACACAGTGACCTGATCATCTGTCCCACGGGACGACGGAGTGTTCCTGTTTGTCTTTCGCACTGTTGAGCTCTCTTCAAGTGAACAGGAAACACATGGAAGGGAGCGGGGGAGGAGGAGGATGAGTGAGAGGTTTTTATCTGTTGGTTACTGTAGGTCAGTGCTAGTACAAGACTGGTTTACTGTTCAAAAGATTGCTGGAGGATGGGTATAAAAAGGGTTATGATTCCTTCATTTTAAATCTGGTTTGGTGAGAAAAATCAATAGAAAATGTCTCAGTGTATTGTACAATCTGCAGAGCCTTTGCACAGTCTTGCAAGGACAAAATATCAAGGTCAGCGTTTGTTGCTAAATTTTTAAAAAAAATATAGTTTTCAAACAAAACTATCTTAAAGGTTAGCTTCGGTATTTTTAAACCTTGACCCTATTTTTCCGTGTTTTTGTGTCTAAGTGACTAATGGGGACAACAATCTCTGAAATTGGTCCAGTATTGAGGAGAACGCTGTCACCGACAGCCATGAAACGAGCTGCGAGGGCAAGTGAGCCGCGTCACTTTAACGTTACATTCACTAAAAGTCCTTGTTTTTGCCGCTGAGAGGCTCAGATTGTTATTATAAGTGTCTGACACTTATGCAGTTAAAATGCATTGAGTTGCAGCCACATGACTGGCTAATTATATATTTGCGTTAATGAGCAGTTGAACAGATGTACCTAATGAAGTGGCCATGAGTATATATACAGTCCATGCATGTGTGTGTGTGTGTGTGTGTGTGTGTGTGTGTGTGTATTTTTAACACAGGATAACTTTGTCCATTAAAAAGTTTTAAGCTTAATTTTGCAACATATGTTAGTGTCTTGACCTTTAAGCGTGACTAAAGTTAGACATGTACTGGTCCAATTAACATTTATCATTAATCAAGATCTGACTTTAAAATAAAAATATATCTATGCTCCAGGTTTTCATTTAATTGAGTAGACTTTTTCTCTTCTTTTATTAATTTATTTTTGTTGTTTTAATAATTTTAGAAGAGTGTATTTTTGCCGTGTCATACGGAGGATGCACATGTAAGTAATTATTCTGTAATATTTTATATATTTTCTTTTGACATAGTTTAAACTTCAAATTATAATAACTATCAAATGAAGTGTCTTTATATGACCTTGTCCTAAAGTCACGCATTCAAGAGGTTATAGATGATTATTTTTGGTCTCATTTGTTCACAGCATTAAAATCCAAATCAATGTGCTGCTGGTTAACAATAAGTCTAACAATGAGGCAACCTGCATGAAACCTTACAACAGAGGAGTAACTCAGCTCCAGTCATCAGTCGTCTAACCTGAGGCGATGCCTTTCAACTTCCTCAGAGGTGAATTCTTACATAATCCTCCTTCCAGCACAATCCAGCCGTCCTCATTACGGTCACAGTGAACAAGAGGAACGAGAGAAGAGCTGGATCAGTAGTTGATCAGCAGTCACACGATTCTGAACGCAGCCTTGATGTTGTATTAACGTTATTTTTTTGTTTGTTAGTTTGTAGCCATGCTTGTGGCACAGCTTTATTTCGGTCTATTGGTCGGTCCACCACTTTGGCCCGGAACAACAATTGGATGCAATGACATTTTGTAATCATTCTTGGTCCCACTTTTAATCAGTTTTAAACAGTTTTAATCAGTTTTAAACATACTTGCCAACCTTGAGATGTAAAAAATAAGGAGGATTCCAAAACCAAAGTGGGGGTCTCAAAAAAATTTCAGTTTCACAGACTTTGTTTCCTGCATTCTGGTAACTTTTGAAGAATGAAAAAAATATATATATTAGGTATATTAAGTAAACCGCAACAGCACTTTTATGTTAAGTAGACCTACTTTTAATTTTACTTTTAATTCACAGAAAAGAAAACTGAATAATTCACCCCTCTGGCATGAATATGTGTGAATCTCTGGTATAAACTAGGCTAATATTCATCAGTTTTCATTCATTCATTAATTTTCTGCCCTTGCTAGAGTATTTCTTTCTCCTACTCTCCATTTATCTCTCCTTTCCCCACTCACTGAAGGTCCTTTCAGACACAACGCGACAACGGCATCACTGCACACTGAAACCCGTTATTTCTAACAGCTTGCGCTGTGTAACGACAGCTTTTCGCCACATCGAGTAAAGCCCAACTTCGGGCGCTGCACGCTGTGATGTGTGGCGAGCGCAGCTCAAACCGCGTTGTGTTGCAAGCATCTCTTCCACCGGGAAAAGACATTTGGTGTAGCTCTATTGTTGTCTGGGTGGAAACAGTAGGTTATACATGCTGTACAGCACCAGAAACAGGTTGAGACAAGGAAAATAAACTGTATCCTTAACTGTTGTATTCTGGCTCTGTCTCATCTGATCTGGATCTACCACAGTTTTTATGAGCATGCTTCAAACCCGCCTGTGTGAGCAGCAGGTGTTCTGGCAGGACGACACCGCCTCCTGAGCAGCTCCGAGCTCCTCAGTAAAAAAGATTTTTTTTTTTCAGCCCACCTACTGTGGTTGGACGGTGTCCTTGAGTCTGAAAAAGGCACCTGCATAGTTTTGGGGTTTTTTAATTTTTTTAAATGTCATCTCTCACTGCCATTTGCAGTCACCAAGCATATCAAACATCTTTTCCATTTTGTAATTGTGAAGTGCAGTTTTTTAATCAACACAAATCATTTGTGAGCATGTATTCACGTAGCTTTGAAGATTACAAGGCTTTCATCTCGCAGCAACAAAGTCGGGTTTAAAACGCTATCAGCATGAAGCAGCATTCTCTCCCCTGACAAGGTCGCCAGAAGGTCACACGTTCAACCCCCCAAAAAAAACAGCCAAACAGAAGCTGGCAGCAAGTACAACTGTTAGTAGTTTCTGCCACGGCACGACTACAACAACTTATCAAACACACAGGTGATCGCAGCCTGTCATGAGTTTTTTAGTAGAAAGCCTGTCTGTTGAATCACATTCATATCATATTATTTTTAAATTAATTTGTTTAATGCAAAAGACTTTCACTATACTATAGGTAAACATGCAGTCCACCTTTCATTATGTTTCAGCCGATTAGGCTATTAAATAGGTGTTATCAGTGGCTATAAGCCCAATATTAGGTGTTATGATCTATTCACATGGTCGAACAGCGAAAGGAGGTTTTAAAATAAGATGACAGCAGTAAATGTTGGGTGGGTCGAACAAACACAGGACTTTAACCCAAGAAACCGGGGTTCACATCCTGTGTGAAACCAACAATGCACATGCAGCCGGCCCGGCGATGTCAACAAAGCGAGGAGAAGCTCGCATTACAGAGGGAGAGATACTTCATTCTCTGCTCAAGTAGACGTTACTCCTCTATATCTTTACATTGACAGTAGTTATTTGATGCTACATTAATGATCTGGATATTGAATAGAGAAACTTTAACAGTCTGCAGGTAAACCCACTGGTACGCCTTCATTTCTAATCATTTTCATCTTCTTCAGCAGCTTCCATCATGTCTTTCCTAACATTAACTTTCACCAACAATGTCCAACTACAGCCTGTGCTCCCAGTACTCCCAGTACTCCCTGTATGTACCAGGAGTACCAGCCTGTATGTACCAGGAGTACCAGCCTGTATGTACCAGGAGTACCAGCCTGTATGTACCAGGAGTACCAGCCTGTATGTACCAGGAGTACCAGCCTGTATGTACCAGGAGTACCAGCCTGTATGAACCAGGAGTACCAGCCTGTATGTACCAGGAGTACCAGCCTGTATGTACCAGGAGTACCAGCCTGTATGAACCAGGAGTACCAGCCTGTATGTACCAGGAGTACCAGCCTGTATGTACCAGGAGTACCAGCCTGTATGTACCAGGAGTACCAGCCTGTATGTACCAGGAGTACCAGCCTGTATGTACCAGGAGTACCAGCCTGTATGTACCAGGAGTACCAGCCTGTATGTACCAGGAGTACCGGTGCTTCCATACGCAGTGTTGGCTACCGGGCCACAAAATGTTATCCGACAAGAACCGATCATCCATCCACTTGAGTTTCACACTTCTCTCCTTCTGTCCATTCATCCCTCTCTCTGGCTCGCTCTCCTCTCACTCCTCCCGATGCTGTCGGAGTTTCAGGCACATCCATCATGATCGGCGTGAAGTCAGCTATAATTAAATGAATGAACCTATTTCTTTTTTCATCTTATTTTATCGATTTGTTTTTTTCTTCATTTTGACTGATCTTGACTGAATGCACTTGTTTGTTAAAGTCCCTCCTCAGACAAAAGTGTGTTTTTCTTATTGTTATGGATGTTTGAGCTTCCTTGTGCAGGATGATGTGTGTGAAGAGTCGCATTCATCTGCTGAAGAGGGAGAGTTTCTCTGTGAATGTGATGTGGAAACTTGACATGTATGTCCCATACATTTGAATATTCATGTGTAAAACCTACAGACAATGTTTTTCAAAGGCGATTATTTTTTATATGTTTTTATCAACCTGGTCTCATGGAAAGGCATATAAATACAACACTACACGGACATGAGTACACATTTTACCCTTTCTGCTTGTCATTTGTACGCCACGCAAAGGTCTGCAGTTGGCTTTAGGCAAGAAAAATGCTTAGTAAGGTTAAGGGAAAAAATCATGGTTGGGTTTAAAATAAGTACGTAAACTAAATAAAATACGTACCGAAACAACGCAACGACGGAAAACACATCACGAATGTCAATAAAAAACGTGAAAATCGTAATGAAATGTAACGAAAACACCGGTTAACAACGGTTTCGAACACGAGTCTCCTGGTTAAAAGTCTTGTGTTTGTTGGACCCATCCACAATAAGTGGTCTTTCTCGCTTTGTATACTTCGTCACTAACTTACCGTAACATTTATACGCAGATGTGTTTCTATTGCAGTCAGTACAGAATACATGGCGTGAAAAAGACGTGGAAATCAAGAATGGCGTGCTTATTGCACGTTAAACGTCGAACTCTTGCCTTAAATAATTTTAGATACAAATTCCTGGACATTTTATGGGCTATGTGTGGGCATGTGGGGAACTGTTTTAATGTATCGTTTTACTTTTTGCGTTGTCTATTTAATGTTTTTAAAAGCCTTTTATGCTTTTCCTGCTTTCCTCATGTTGGTTGGCACCGTGTAGGTCTGTTATGCTGCCATTATGTTCAGGACTGGACATGTAAAATGAGGAAAAATAAAATAGTGCAGTTCATCTGAGATGTAAGTGTGTGACTTCAGCTTGAAAAGGCAGTAAAGTACAATACAAAGCTGAATTAAATGTATAACTTTGTGGCACAATATTTGACTTTTCACCCAGGAATAGTGCTGTGACCTTGTTAAGTTGAAGGTAATAATTAGATTTCACTGCCTGCCACTCTTTCTAAAAACCTCAGAACATACTCCCAGGATCCTCTTAGGTAGGCTTTATTTAAACTCCCGAGGCGTTAGAAGGTCCTCCGACAGAGAAACATCAGAAATATTCTAGCTGGCTCCGCGGATTGAGGGTCAACTTTGCACTTACAAAACTCTGATTCTGATTCTGGTTTGATTCATCTTCTCTCATTCATCTTATCTCTCATTATCTCTGTGCGACTCTGTGTTTCTCTTGGTCTCACTTTTCCTCCATCTGGGTCTATTTTATTTAATCACTTCCTGTTAAACATAATAGTCTGGGTGCCGTATTGAAGTATTATTTGCCACTAATCTACAAGTCATTTTCACTTTTCTAGCCTATTTTAGCAACATGAAACGTGAAGTAATAAGAACATTTTGTGAGACTCAAACATGGCACCACAAATAGAGCTTTCACGCTCTGCTCTTTGGGCCTCTTGCTGAGGAACTTCCTGACCTTAATCACTCTGTGACAGTTTAATTAATGAAAACACACACAAGTCCGTCTGGCTTTTTGCTTGTCTGTCTGACTGACTGCTCTCCTCTCTTACTGCCACTATTCTTCTGCTGGGTCTCAAACACTTAAACCCCGACTCTTTTTGCCTGCCGTTATAAAATCATTAGTCATGCAAGGAAAGAATAAAAGCTCCTTGATTTGCTGGATTGATGACAACAAAGTACAGATTCTCTCTGAAGCAGCGACAGCAATGGTAACAATACAGTGAAATGTTTCAAAGTGCATGTTTGTCCTTACTGTATGTCTTTTAATCCAATAAAATATTTAATTTTGAGAGATTCAGTGTTAGTTTATAACTATAATGAAAGTGTTTTCATGCAGTTTCTACAATGCATATGAGAAGCTCCGACAATTTCAAAATTGAGAGACCTTTTGTAGTTTTTTTTTTTTGGACATCAACAACTCTGATCAAACTCTGGTAAATGCTTAATGAGTTTATAAATTATTATGTGAACAAACTAAGCAACTCCTTGATATTTCAATAGGGTTTTTCCATTTTTCACATTTGACAGTGCTCATTCTAAGCTTCTAGTATCACCTAATTAGTTCTTGAAACATAATTAATCAAATGGGTCAGAGGGTCCCTAAATCAGAGCCTCTGTTTGACGTGACAGTTATTAAGTGTTATTTTGCTTTAGAGACTCATAGAGCTCAGTCTAAAGTATCGGGATGTCTTCATCATGTTTTCTGGCTCCTGTTCTCAATCAGAGTGTTTTAATATTGGTAGTGTCTGTGCCCAGAGGCGGCTCAGTATCTTATAATCCATCCAACTTCATCCAGATACAAAGTCATTATTTGTTTGATTTTTACAAGATTAAAACATATAAATAAAATCTCAAGTTTGACATGGCATTTTATCAAACATATGTGACCTGCTCTATCATAATGAGTCACTTGGACCCAGAAACACATTTTGAGTTATCTATCTGACTGTAAAGAGGAAAGTCTCAGCTTTATGGCAATACCAAGATCATCTTTCTACGCCAAATATTCTATGAGATATGCTCTTTCAAAGTTTGACTGTCATCAAACGTTATTTCAGGCACATCCATCATGATCGGCGTGAAGTCAGCTATAATTAAATGAATGAACCTATTTCTTTTTTCATCTTATTTTATCGATTTGTTTTTTTCTTCATTTTGACTGATCTTGACTGAATGCACTTGTTTGTTAAAGTCCCTCCTCAGACAAAAGTGTGTTTTTCTTATTGCTATGGATGTTTGAGCTTCCTTGTGCAGGATGATGTGTGTGAAGAGTCACATTCATCTGCTGAAGAGGGAGAGTTTCTCTGTGAATGTGATGTGGAAACTTGACATGTATGTCCCATACATTTGAATATTCATGTGTAAAACCTACAGACAGTGTTTTTCAAAGGCGATTATTTTTTATATGCTTTTATCAACCTGGTCTCATGGAAAGGCATATAAATACAACACTACACGGACATGAGTACACATTTTACCCTTTCTGCTTGTCATTTGTACGCCACGCAAATGTCTGCATTTGGCCTTAGGCAAGAAAAACGCTTAGTAAGGTTAAGGGAAAAAATCATGGTTGGGTTTAAAATAAGTACGTAAACTAAATAAAATACGTACCGAAACAACGCAACGCAACGACGGAAAACACATCACGAATGTCAATAAAAAACATGTGACAATCGTAATGAAATGTAACGAAAACACCGGTTAACAACGGTTTCGAACACGAGTCTCCTGGTTAAAAGTCTTGTGTTTGTTGGACCCATCCACAATAAGTGGTCTTTCTCGCTTTGTATACTTCGTCACTAACTCTTACCGTAACATTTATACGCAGATGTGTTTCCATTGCAGTCAGTACAGAATACATGGCGTGAAAAAGACATGTGGAAATCAAGAATGGCGTGCTTATTGCACGTTAAACGTCGAACTCTTGCCTTAAATAATTTTAGATATAAATTCCTGGACATTTTATGGGCTATGTGTGGGCAGGTGGGGAACTGTTTCAATGTATAGTTTTACTTTTTGCGTTGTCTATTTAATGTTTTTAAAAGCCTTTTATGCTTTTCCTGCTTTCCTCATGTTGGTTGGCACCGTGTAGGTCTGTTATGCTGCCATTATGTTCAGGACTGGACAGGTAAAATGAGGAAAAATAAAATAGTGCAGTTCATCTGAGATGTAAGTGTGTGACTTCAGCTTGAAAAGGCAGTAAAGTACAATACAAAGCTGAATTAAATGTATAACTTTGTGGCACAATATTTGACTTTTCACCCAGGAATAGTGCTATGACCTTGTTAAGTTGAAGGTAATAATTAGATTTCACTGCCTGCCACTCTTTCTAAAAACCTCAGAACATACTACTCCCAGGATCCTCTTAGGTCGGCTTTATTTAAACTCCCGAGGCGTTAGAAGGTCCTCCGACAGAGAAACATCAGAAATATTCTAGCTGGCTCCGCGGATTGAGGGTCAACTTTGCACTTACAAAACTCTGATTCTGATTCTGGTTTGATTCATCTTCTCTCATTCATCTTATCTCTCATTATCTCTGTGCGACTCTGTGTTTCTCTTGGTCTCACTTTTCCTCCATCTGGGTCTATTTTATTTAATCACTTCCTGTTAAACATAATAGTCTGGGTGGCGTATTGAAGTATTATTTGCCACTAATCTACAAGTCATTTTCACTTTTCTAGCCTATTTTAGCAACATGAAACGTGAAGTAATAAGAACATTTTGTGAGACTCAAACATGGCACCACAAATAGAGCTATCACGCTCTACTCTTTGGGCCTCTTGCTGAGGAACTTCCTGACCTTAATCACTCTGTGACAGTTTAATTAATGAAAACACACACAAGTCCGTCTGGCTTTTTGCTTGTCTGTCTGACTGACTGCTCTCCTCTCTTACTGCCACTATTCTTCTGCTGGGTCTCAAACACTTAAACCCCGACTCTTTTAGCCTTATAAAATCATTAGTCATGCAAGGAAAGAATAAAAGCTCCTTGATTTGCTGGATTGATGACAACAAAGTACAGATTCTCTCTGAAGCAGCGACAGCAATGGTAACAATACAGTGAAATGTTTCAAAGTGCATGTGTGTCCTTACTGTATGTCTTTTAATCCAATAAAATATTTAATTTTGAGAGATTCAGTGTTAGTTTATAACTATAATGAAAGTGTTTTCATGCAGTTTCTACAATGCATATGAGAAGCTCCCCCAATTTCAAAATTGAGAGACCTTTTGTAGTTTTTTTTTTTTGGACATCAACAACTCTGATCAAACTCTGGTAAATGCTTAATGAGTTTATAAATTATTATGTGAACAAACTAAGCAACTCCTTGATATTTCAATAGGGTTTTTCCATTTTTCACATTTGACAGTGCTGGGTCTAAGCTTCTAGTATCACCTAATTAGTTCTTGAAACATAATTAATCAAATGGGTCAGAGGGTCCCTAAATCAGAGCCTCTGTTTGACGTGACAGTTATTAAGTGTTATTTTGCTTTAGAGACTCATAGAGCTCAGTCTAAAGTATCGGGATGTCTTCATCATGTTTTCTGGCTCCTGTTCTCAATCAGAGTGTTTTAATATTGGAAATGTCTGTGCCCAGAGGCTCAGTATCTTATAATCCATCCAACTTCATCCAGATATAAAGTCATTATTTGTTTGATTTTTACAAGATTAAAATATATAAATAAAATCTCAAGTTTGACATGGCATTTTATCAAACATATATACTGTATTTGATATCTAGGCTTATATATATTTTTTTCAGAAAACATTTTACATGCAAAACAAACAATAAACTCAAATACAGCACATTATTTAAAGTATCCTCATATACAAAGGTTCGTATGATAGCTTACAAAAAGTTATTCCTCATTTTTTGTGCGCTTTCCTACGAATACCCAGCAACACGTGTCAATTTCCACATGTTACATGCATACTGTCTTTTCAAAATTAACTTCCGTCTTCACAGGAAACAACTTAGGTTTAGGAATATATCATAGTTTTGGTTAAAATAACTACAGAAGTGGCGTTACTTAAGTAGAGAAGTTACGTGACAAGTCGAACGTTGACTTCTGGTTTCACACGGGACATGAACGACGGTCTCCTGGGTGAAAGCATAGTGTTTTTTTTGTCACCCACCCATCCACCCCGACCTCCTCCCTCCCTCCCTCGTTGCTCTTTATACCTCCTGATTAACTATTAGGTGGATTACATACACATCGATTTTGTGGGATAAACAGGAATTACAGTGCATTGGTGTATGACACCAGTCTGCATTATTACAGTTTAAACCAGCTATCAGTTAAGCAGCTTAATCGTCAAAAACATGACACACTGAAATAATCACCTCAGCAGGTGCTTCACTTTTGATACTCATATTCATTTTATTGCTGTATATTTTTTAACTAAGCACAGTTTTCGTGATTTTAAAGGATAATTTATTTATTTTATTAAATATTGTGGGTATAGCTCACAAACAAGAAGAACAACACACTGTGTGGACCAGGCAGGTTTCACAGAGTATCAGTGTTTTAACAGTTGGCGTGCACTAACAAGACGACGCTTTAAGGTGCTCTCACTTCACCTTCCCAGACAGCTGACAGCTTCAGAAGAGTCGGATGGAAAGGTCGTAACCTCGGAAAGTTCTCCAGCTGAGCGGCGCCCTGACCTTGGTCACTTTTAGATGGTAATTAATTAAACCGCATGATTCCTGACTTTCGGCTCGGCCTCTACCTGCATGTGTGTGTGTGTGTGTGAGGAAGAGGAAGAATGCTACTGTTTTGTGCACGTGTGTGAGAGCTGCATCAGACTGAGTGATATATGAGGATGTCGGAGTACAGCGGGGCATCACCCGACAACTAGGTCTCTCCCATCCACACACACACACACACACACACACACACACACACACACACACACACAGACGCTCACATAGAGCTAGGTCAGCAGTGAGGGGCCTCTGAGCCAGCAGTAGGTTAAAGTCTTAATGACGGACATTTCTCTCCGGAAAATTCTTTCCATATGTTACACGGAGACTCCCTCAATCATCATTTTTCACCTTGTTAGAGGAGCTTCTTTGGCTTAAAACAGACAGAGGAGGAGGAGGAGAAACAAAGACAACCTGCCCGTGTGTTTCTTTGCTTCGTCCTCCTTACGGATGAGATGAGACACCGCAAGGGAGGACGGGAGAGCTCAAGTGACAGGAGGAATGATAAAAGATTTTCCATAATTCACAGAAAGCCATATTTTCTTGATCCTCACTAGATTGCAAGAGCGAACGAAGAAAAAAAGTCAGAGAGAAAGAAAGAAATGGAACAATGAAAGAGGTGAGGTGGGAGGAGAGGAATGAGATGGGAAATAAGGGCAGGGTTGTTACATTTTCTGGATGTTTTAATCTATATTTTAAGTAGTATTTCTGTTTGGTGTGGCTCCCGAGCGATTCTACATTTCCCTGCGCCTCAGACAGGATTATTCTGATGGATGACGCATCAGAGCACAACACCTGTCACAGAAACAGCTCATCTGACAAAAGCTCATCTGTGCCACAGGAGAAGGAGCACAGAGACTGTATCTAACCTGCTACGGGCTGATCCGCCGCTGCCGCCGCCGCCGCACACTAGAAACACTTCTCAACTTTATCCCTGTGTATTTGTATTAGCATGTACACCACTGCAATTGTCAGTACTCACTGTGTCTGGTCTCCTATGCTTGATGATGCAAGCAGGGCTAAAAAGTGGCAAGAAAGACTCATTTCAGCCCCGAGACATCTGATCATTCTCCTTACCACATAAAACCACGGGACTTTGAAACGTGGAGAAATGGTGTTTGCTTTGTTTGTTTCCTGCTTCTGTTTGGCCTGTGATGCCATCTGATAGATACGTAATATTGTAAACCAGTAATGTCGTGCTTTGAGAAGCCTTCCTCCTCTGATTGGACAGCAGGCAGAGAGTAATGTAGGGGATTTATTTGCTCAGAATCCAGCACCTGCTAGCACCTATAAATTAAACTACGAGGGGAGTCTTCTGTTCATTGTGGTCTGCCAACCTGATCTCATGAAGGTGTATAAATAGCATTACAAGGACATTCCACGCATTTTAGCCTTTTTGCGTCACATGTACGCCTATTTTCGTGTGTCATTTTTACGCCACGCAACATCTGATATCAAAGATCATCCGCTGAAGAAATAAGTGCAAAAGCTTTGGAAAAAGTGTAGAGGCTAAGAAAAATAAATTCTAATTTGAACAAATATATCTTTACAAGAAATGGCAGGAAAGTTTACATGCAATGTCTAAAACTATGTGTCTTGCATCACTGATATGAATAAATGAAAATGTTACACTCAGGTTAGAAATTACAAGTTGTAATCAGAAATGCAATTAACTTTACTACTTACTAGCATTACTCGTTACATAACTTTTACGAAGCAGTCGTCCTTGAATTTATGGAAAGACAGGCTCCTTTCTCTTTTGGACATTTATCAAAGGATATTTAAAAAAAAAGAAAATCTTTATACCTTTGTTATTTCCAAATGATGTTTTCCTGTCAAACAAAATAGCTTGTTTGCTTGTGATTCAGTAGAAAGTGAGCAGAACGGAGAGAGAGAGAAACAGAGCAGCAGGTGTGAGAGGATGAACAGGTAGGAAAGCTGCTATGAAAGAATGCTTGGAAGCAATGTTTTGTTTTGGGGATACCTTTTTAAGAGCGCAGCTCACATAATCCTCTTGCAGGCTGACCCCTCTAAAGGTCAAATCCTGCGATAACCCCTCAGAGGAAGAGGAGGTGGAGAGATTAGTGGAAAAACAGGCACACGGGAAGAGAATAGAAAAGAGGCAAGTGGTAAAGAGCAAGCAGTGTTTACAAATGTTTCCCTGGGTTTAACACCAGCACTGGGCGTGTGAGGGGAAAGAGAATTATTTTGACGAATTGCTGGTGTTTAATTCCAGGGCACACTGGTCAGGCTTTACGGTACTCTGGGAGATTTCCGGGATATGTATGTCCTCGATACAGAGCAAAATAAATAACAGGACTCGTAGCCAGACAAGAAAACTGTGCAGATTGTGTGTTTGTGTCGGCCCACACACAACATCCAGTGTTTCATACACATAGACTTTACTTTAGTGGGCCACCCAGGTATATAAACGGCTGCTTAAGTACACATGACATCCCATTTTAGCATTTCTTATTTTAATTTTTTTTTCATCCTCCGAAAGAAAGATGCCATTCGTGATCAATTACCTAGTGGACTAGTGGCGGCAGGGCGCCGCCAGGGAGCAGATGGCGAACTCCAGTCTACTGGCACAGCAGCCGGTCTGGGCCGGACCCACAACGGGACGACGGTGGCGTGTGGCAGCCCGATGGACTGCTGCACTCCGCTCACCCTTTGTTGGACAGACAAGCTTCTAGTGACACATTACACACACACGAGGTTCATTCCCATCCAGATCCACAGTGACTGTTTTTAAGAAATCTTTTAAGCTATTGTTGTACCAACTCGTCAAATACCAACACTTGGTAAGTGAGCCTCGACATCTGATACCGACACACCGAGGCAGCCTTTTGCGTGTATGCGACGCACCAGGCTTTCAACTAACTTCAATAAAAAAAAAACCATCTGTTTCATATATGAGACATGTGACGTGTGAAACTATAAATCCCCCACATCCCCCGTCAGCCACCGCCACAAAAATAATCTAATTCTGTGAGAAACACATCATCTGATTTAGTTTGTGTGTCGCAGTCTTTTTCTGCAGTTAGGAGATAACTGCCTTGCTCAGGGGCAGTTTCCTGATTACTTCTCCATCTAAGATTTTTTTGAAGGCATCCACAGATTCAAACTGAAAATCTTCGTCTCTATCCTGCATCCTTCCATCTCTCTCTGTATCCTTCTACTTTTACTACTTTTCTGACCTCGTCTCCAGTGGTAGCAGGGTTTCTAACATTTACATGTCGACAGTGAAGCATCCTCCTCTCATAATCCTGGACACAAGAATAATCCAAAAGATTACGGTGCCACATTGTGTGACGCAACAAAACAATAGATAGAAATAGATAAATAGAGTTTGATTGCACTAAAAGTAAATGGAGAGAAAGAGAGCAGAGGGAAGACAACCATTTATAATTCAGTTCTATCAGATGTCCTGTTGATTGATTCCACTTGTTTGTTGGAGTCCTGACCAGAGTTCAATTGTCCCCCTTTGTAACGTTTTGTCTGCTTTTAGACTTGTTTACTGCTTTTCCAGTCTCGTCTTTTCCTTTAGTTGATTAAGTGTGGCATCACCACACAAACTACAACGAGTTCAAAACAAAGTTGCCTGATTGGCACTTCACTGCTCAATACCAACAAATATAGCATAGATGCACACTTGTCTGTCCTGGTTCTCAGTTGAAATTAAACTCCACTGTAGTCTCCTCATTTTTTTTCAGAAATGTAGCATCTAATCAGACACCTGACTCTTTCAATACCAAGTACAAAACATAAGCAACAGACAAAACCATCACACAACGAATGCCAGCTCAGGTCAACTGATATACCTCCAACCCCAAGAACAAACCACCTCAAACGCACAGTTATCTCACAGTTATCTACCATTCAATGATGGCTTCGGACTAAAAAACCTTCTCTTAATAACTAATAACTTATACACGTAACAAACTGTCATTCAAAAATGACTAAAGGCACACTTAATACCACTGACCATATGACTGGAACTTTATTGTATTTGTAGCCACTGATCCTTCTTTGTATGCAATGACCAAACTATAATGTCTGTACTGATATATCTAAATACTGTATCTGACTGCATTATTTTAACTGTATGTTTTATGTTACAGTATGTATTATATGTGTTATGTCTTGTCATTTCCGTGGACCCGGGATCCAGTTAATAAAACAAAACAAAACCACAGTTGCTTGGATGTTAGATTGGTCGGTGGAAAAGAGCGTGACTGAAGGAAGTACGGCAACCTGTAGGAGTTATAAAAACACGTGCATATTGTCCAGTTTGGAGGTTTTCCTCTTCTCATACATTGTCTGGCCTTTTATCACTCTAAATCCTGACATGAATTCTCTTCCTGGAGGAGAACAGATCGCTCTCTGACTCGTGAATTGTGCCACAGTTGGAACTGACATCAGACCAACCAAACCAACTGGGTACACTTCCTTGGTCCACAACCACGTTTGAAAAAAACTATCACCTTATATTACCGAACATTTAGCTGAACCGCTCTCTGATTTGGAACTGTTGGCGGACAAAAATGTCTTTCAGTAGAATCGCTGCAAAGCACTTGGGCAGCGCTGACCTTCGAGAGGCCGATAGAGTCCAAAACAGAGGAAGCTATTGACGCACCATCTAAATTAGTATAACCTTGCCCTGCCTAATAAAAAACAACAGCCTTCCTCTTCATTTCATTGCGCCACAAACGAAAGTGGCCACATCTAAAGCTGCCACTCCTACATCACAAAGCTCTCAGCAGTACCAACAATTCCATAAGGATGCGTATATGAACGTCACTTTCTGGTGTTCCTGGGCACTAAAAGACACACCTGTTTATCTGTAATGTTACAGTAGAAAAGCAGATGAATCAAGCAAACTGGCTAAACCCTCCTTGTTAGCTAGCTGCCAACTAACAGTGGAAATAAGTCTAGCTTTATTAAATGAGAGAGGTTTTTGGTTTTACCTTGCAACTAAATGATTTTTTGAGCTCTTTCTTGTACACGACTGAACCGATCCAATGCTCTCTATTTGTCTAATCAGAGCAACCACACACACATTCACCCTCTGGCCAGCAGTGATAAATTAACATAATTGCACAATTGAAACCATTTGTGTGTGTGTGTGTGTGTGTGTGTGCAGGTATTTGTGTTTTTAAGAAGCGTGAACTTCTCTATTTGCATATAAACAAGCTGCTCCAACATGCAGGTATGAAAGTGTGTGTGTGTGTGTCATGTGATTAATAAGATCTCTGCGGCTACAGGTTATGTTGCAGTGATCAGCGTAGAGTCACACAGTTTAATATGCGCACACACTCCTATGCTCAGACAGGCAATTTAATCCATGTTCCAACACAGCCAGTCTGGCATCTGTAATTTATTGAAATTTATGACAGGAGGTTTTTTTCTTTTTGTTTACAGGTTGCCTTTGTTCCATCTGTCACGTCTGTGCTTTCTGCAGCTTATCTGCCATGAAATGAATTGACAAAAGAAATATAAATGGAAAATGTTTTGAAGGGCTTCTGTCTGTACAGACCAATGGGCCAAAACTGGACTTTACCTTTGATGCAATGTAATTATTGTTTTTAACATTGATATCATAAGGAAGCAAATGTGTGTCCCTAATAAATTACTAAGTACAAGTAAACAGTAACCAAATAACCAATGTTGGCCTCCATATTTTCATTGATATGCATGGGAGTATGTGGAGGTATGTACTTTAATTTACCACTAGAATATTGTACTCAGGTAAAAGTAATGGTTCTTTAAAGAATTTTTTCTCAAGTAAAAGCAAACATACTTTTGTAAAACGTACTTTTAGGCCAGTTAAAATGTAAA
Source organism: Sebastolobus alascanus (assembly GCA_916701645.2). NCBI lineage: Eukaryota > Metazoa > Chordata > Actinopteri > Perciformes > Sebastidae > Sebastolobus > Sebastolobus alascanus. The sequence continues at coordinate 1,634,818 of CAKAOJ020000201.1, read as the reverse complement.
TGAATGGTAAATGGACTTGCATTTATATAGCGCTTTTCTAGCCTTCCGAACACTCAAAGCGCTTTACACTACATGTCAGCATTCACCCATTCACACACACATTCATACACTGATGGCAGAGGCTGCTAAGGTGCCAACTTTGCCAATCAGGATGTAATCTAAATACTCATTCACACACCGATGGCTATGCCTTCGGGAGCAATTTGGGGTTAAGTGTCTTGCTCAAGGACACATCGACATGTGACCCGGAGCAGCCAGGGATCGAACCACCGACCTTCTGATTGGTGGACGACCTGCTCTGCCCTCTTTTAGAATCAACACTAGAATAAAACATCACCAAAGCAGACAACACATGTATGAACAATATAAACTCCACAGCGGCTGCAGCCACAAACACACATAGTACAGCAAGAGGACACACTACAGATTTTAAACACCACGTAAGCACACATGCAACACTCAACAGTGATTGTTGACGTTATCATTGCGGAGAGTTCAGCAGTGTGTTGTTGTACTCACCTGTCTGAACGACATCCTGTGAGACTTGAGCACCACGCAGACCTCCTCAGTCTGCTCCAGGTTCAACTTCTCGACTGGTTCATGTGTACCTGTATGAAGAAAACACATGATGGGGTTGATGGTTGTTCTGTCCTCGCTAAGAACATGTACTCAGCTATACAGACAGCTAAACATTCTTCTAATCAAGCTCCAAGGAACATACTGGTGTTTTGAATTTGAAACAGAAGTAAGTGTAAAACTGTGGACAAAGAACAGGAAAATACAAATGAAAATGCTGCACGGTATCTCACACATATTCAAACAAATAACAATGCATCCATGTCACTTTTATGTTAATAAACAGTGCCACTTACAGATGATGCCATGTATAAACTGAGAAAGAGAGGATGGCATTAGATTGTAACCAGCAGTAACATGTGGCAGGTAAGATCTGGAAACAGGAAGTGAAGCACTTCCTGTTTCCAGGGTCAACAAGAGAAACTACACAGAACGACCACCCGGGGGTGAGTAATGCAATTCAAACCGATCTGGCTCCAGAACAATGATAGATTCTCCTTTCTCTTGATGTTGTGTTTGAGGTTAAGTCTTCAAAGTCAGCGGGGCCATCTTGTGTAGTAAAATATACATTTTCAATCGTAGTCTCATTACCAAATTTAATTTCTACTAATGCCTTCCTTACATGAGTCTGTTAAATGATTGTGCTATTAGAAAAACATTTACGTGTCATGTGTTGTTCTTGGAAATATTGATATAGATGACAGGATTTATAACTATATCAGGCAATATTGGTTGTTATTTCCTGACCTTCAGGCTCGAGAAATGCTTCGAAGGCTGCTCACACACAGACAATGACACCAGTACAAAACAGGTTTCATTAATGTGTAGATATTAATTTTGTCCATCTGTTCCTCACATTTGCATGTCCTCCGCTAGACCCAAATAAATCACATCTCTTTAATAAAAATCCCAAAGAAAATGAGGTTGAGCTTTAGTCTTCAGAGCTTTGTGTTGATGATAAGCTTTGGGCACACCTATCAGCACTGGTGGAAATACACAGCTGTTTTACCCCTGGCTTATAATGAGTTTATGCAAATCTCTGCCTTTTGTGCTCATAATAATACCCATAATGATCGGCAAGAGAATTCTAGCTACCGCTCTCACGAGAATAAGAATTTGCAAGCTCCAGTTCCCCGATAATGATCTGGTTGAAGTTGCTATCTGTAGCCCAGAAAAGTGACCACCATTCAATCAGAAGACCCAGGCAAGAGCAAAAATGTTTACAGCATGTGTTGTCTTGTGCCTCTTTTAGTATTCATAGAGAGTAAGCCTTCGACATCATTTCTCTATCGTCAATTCAGAAATTCACAAAAATGTGTGAGCATTATAGTGCTACTGTACAGAGTATTTGGCATGTGTGACCAATGGCAACCTGCTGGGAAAATTGGTACTGGATATAATCTCCGAAAACACTCCTGTAATAGCACAAAACTATGTTGATTTAGTTATTCAAAAGCAATTAAGCCAAGAGGGGTTAGCCGCTGAATGTTGGACAGGTTATTATCCATCAGCGTGTGTAAGAAAAGTCAGATTTTCACGGAGCTGACTCTGAACAAAAGCAAAAATGGCGATCAAGTTAACTCTAACTGAGGATGCGTTAACAGAATCAGACAAACACACTTTTGAAAGTTTCTTTTAGCTCGTATGTTATTTCAAGTCTAACAGATTCTCAAATGTCAAACATACACAAGCAGCAATGGGGGGAAAATAATGATTGTATCACGTAGGCGTCTTTGTAAGCCGTGTCTACACATTTTAAAATAGAAAGCCTCTAATTGTAGAAGAAAAGTGGAAGTTGTCGTCTTCATTCTTTATTTATCATTCTGAGCTCATAGACCTTTCGGATGTTGGCGGCTTCCCTGCTTTTTAGCTCAAATGATTTAAATCCACCTTCTGGTTGGGAGAAATGTAACTGTAAGGGAAGACATGTATTCATCATCCCACCATTTTCCTGAATAAGTGATGAATGTGAGAGTCAACATTTCATTTACTTGCCATACACCCTCTTTATTTCACCGTATTTTCCACTGCTGTGTGTCACAGCTTTGATATACTCAGGACCGCGCTGTCCTACTGTGCTATTCCCCGCTGCGCTCTGAGCGTGTCCGTATGTATACAGATATGTGTTAATGTGTATGTGTCTGTTCAATGTAATGTCCTGAGGGGTCATGTCACGGAGCTTACAGATTTCCTGTTTATATGTCAGTAAAAGCAAAACGAGAAAGAAGGAGGAAAGAAATAGAAGTCCTGGAGGAATGAGGGACATTAAAACAGTTTGAGATTGTTCAATGTTCTTTCAAACAGTTACTTGTTTACACAGTATACAGTATGTGTGTATATAGAAGTAATTTAACCATGGCAATTCATTTTCTGAAGTTGTCCTGCAAAACAACGGGCATCATTTAATATAGTTGACTGTGATGACCTTGACTACAATTTTGAATTGAAATCAACGCACCTCGAAAGTCGAAAATACAACTAAAATATTTCATATCTCAAAGAAATATAAAAACGTCAGATCCTACTGGTACCTCAGATGTCAACAAACTCAGAATTTCCATGATAATGATAAAAAATGCTTTACACACTCATGATGGCATTTCAGATGAATATACTTGGTAAATAAGAGGAACCCGAAGGCATTTTCAAACACTGATAACTAAATAATAAAGCTAACAGGTAGGCGTTATACGAGAGCATAATAGGTAAACATTATACATGAGAGTTTTATTTGGGTGATTATTATGTGTTTTGCAAAGAAAAGAGAACAAACCGATTCACATTTCCAGATATTCTTGTGGTGTAAGAGTGTTTTCTCTATCTTGGCCGCACCCATTTGAAATCGTGAATATTAAACATGTTCAATATTTACGATGGGATATCCTGTTGTGTGTGAGGAACCCCGAGGACAGACGATGATGCGGCCACAAGGGAAAGAACGACAGCCAATTGAGAACCAAGCTGACTTTCAAACAAAATAACATATCGTTCAGTGTGGGGTCTCCCACATTTTCAACATCTGTTAAGATTTGAAAAATGTTTTAGTGTGGTGCCAGCCTTAAGGTTCATAATATTTGAAAAAGTGCCTCACCTCCACTTGTCTGAAGCTTTGCAGGCGACATGAGAGAAATGTGTGTAACTGTCAACTGTTTTCCAGGCACGAAGGTCACATTGCATATATTGCACATATCACTGCATCTCAGGCTTTGCACGGAGATGAATCTCCCTCCCTAATAGTTAGTCACAGGTAAAGAGCCATACGTTCAACTTGATGCCTCAATGCCCCATGACAACTATGAAAAACGCCTAAAAAGTCAAATTTGCTCGTTTTATACTATTGTAAGCCAGTTTGTGTTTGTGTGTGTGTGTGTGTGTGTGTGTGTGTGTGTGTGTTCTTAAGTGGGGGTTGGCAGCCTGTCAGAGCAGGAAACGTGGCAAGACAAATGAGGGGGTCGTGGGTTCGAGCCCTGGGCAGCACACGAGCCTGATAGATGGCTGAAGACTGCCTTAAAACGTCTGGGTTATTGATGGTCGCCCACCGGCGCTAAAAATACATCGCAGCACTGACCTGAACACACACACACACAAACACACACACAAAACACATAGAAAACAGAGCTCTTTCTTGCCTCACAAATTGACTTTTAAAATGTTTTGAACCTGGTGGTTTGATTTCACTTTTCACTTACAGGTTCTGAACCAGGCTGTGTGTATAAAGCACAGTATAGTAGGCGATGATGTTGGGCGATTTTTGCTATTTTATTTAGCTAGTTTAATGTTCTGCCTCCGAATAACGAGAGCTGTTCAGCGGGCAGAGAGAGAGACAGCTGGGGGCGCGGGGGGGGGGGGAACAGTGTGTAGAGGTGGCATATTTTCACAGTTTATTTCAACCAAACCAGAGCTGGTGATTGTTGGAAAGACTAACGACGACGGTTTTGGTGAGTTTTATTTTGTTTCTGTCAAGTTTGAATGAAGTGTTTTACGATGCTCCCACCTAGAACAGCTGATCTTAACATAGACAAATACACGCCGCTGATGACGCAAGCGTACTCGGGCACGGTACGGATCACTCGTACCTAATATGAAAACGCCCTCAAGCTCTCCCAGCAGGGGAAAAAAAAACGCTTTGGTGGTCGCAGGTCCTGCGGATCATGAATACCTGATTGCCTTCCATCTTCATAGATAGACTCCCCCCACCCGGCCCAGCCAACACCTCCTTAAGGTGAGAACTTTGTGAATTAGTGACTTTAACCTTGGCTGACACACTTACACACACACAGTATACATACTGTAACACACTCTTAGGACACACCTGGTAGCTGATTTAATTAACGTTTTGTGTATGGGTGTGTTTGGGGGGGGAGAGGTCACATTGAGGGGCTATTACTGTCGTCCCTCTGGACACAGTCACACTCACAAAGCTTCAGCACACACACACACACTCAGAGGGAGCATAGGTTAGCTGCTGAACTGTAGAAAGGTTCAGTGAACTCTGACTGTTAATAACAAGAGTCCACGTCAGATTTCGTTTCCTGCGTGACTCTGTGCCCTTCCTCTGTCGCTTTTTACTTTTCTGTCCTTCCCTCTGTGGTTTTTCTGTTATTTGCTTCGGCACTAATTATTATCTGGAGTAAAAACTCCATCTGCAATTTGTATCAATTGCCTGTTTTTAAAGGAGTTATCTTCCTCACCTCTACGCCAAAACTGTTTTGCAGACAGCGATCAAAGCATTTCAAATATATTGAACTTCGGTCCCGTTAATCTGTTTCAAGTGACTAAGCTAATAATTTGGCAGTTGTCCATGCATAAAAGCCAGGATTATTAGCGTCACTCCGACCCTGACATCTCTATTCATGCATTTCTGAGTTGGGCTTTTAAGAGAGAGGGAAATTAACTGTTGAATAAAAAATAAAGTGGAATATTGAATGATAATTTAACATCAAATTAAGTGTGGGCAGTGTGACTGTTGAGCTCTTTATTTCAAATGAAAGTTGTTTCTGGTGCAAAAACACATCCTGCGGTCATGATGTGAAGCCAACACGCACACATACACACACACAAACACACACTCCTATTAATGGAATATTTTCCAAGTCACAAGAAAGATGTTATCTTGTGACTTCTCCGTCTGACTCCGTGCCTTATTAAGTTATTGGTAGTAAAGTGGGTCGAAGTGTCGTGGCAGAGAAAGCCAATTATCTCCTCCCGCCTTCAGAGACCTGTCTTTAATTATCAACTTTTTATAACTCTGGTCTTAATGAAATAGCCGACGGTGTCTCTGTCTCACTATTGTCTCTCTGTCTGGATTAATTTCTGCGTCTGTGGTTTGATAACTCTGTTTCACGAAAACCTCCAGCGGGTCGTGTGTCTCTGAATCTGACACTTTAACCTTGTTCTAACATTCAACACGTATCTCCACTTCTCTCTGTCTGCACTCAAAGAAATGAATACCAACCCTCTAAAAAGTAAAAAGAGGTATGAAACAGATAAAACATGAAGGATAACATCTCTAACAGACATATTGTCCTTCTGAACTATTGCAAGTATTTATCTGACTTTAAAAAAATCATTTACAATAGACTTGTGTCTTTCTGGCAGTATGAATGCAATCTATTTATTCAATTATTTGGGGTCAATTTTCAAGGATCAAGGTTCTTTATTTGTCATTTGATAATTCCAGCAAAGCAGTTGTTGGTAATGGAAATCTTTGGTCTCAGGTTCCTTCAACTATGCTCATAAAATATGTATATATAAAAGAGGAAATCACACAAGTAAATGTAGAAGCAAAATGATAATCTAAGGCATAAAATAGTGCAGTTAAAATATATGGCTTAAATATTAACATAAGTAATGAATTAATAAAGGTAAAGTGAGTGTGTAAAGTGACAAAGTGAAAGTGATTTCTCAAATGACTGTGCTCAATTTACTGTGATTGCAAAAATAGTTCCTAATGTGAGCTGAAAATACTTAATACAATTTCATTGTAATGTGCGAAATGTGTAAATTTCACCACAGACCAAGATATTTTTTTTTCATGATCTGTTTCTATCTCCCAAACGCCAAATTTAGGAGGTTGATTTTCACAGAGATACAAGGTATTATTTTTTAATTCTGCTCAGCAGGAATTATACTAACTGAAATTACACGTCCAGTGTCGTTCTGTAAATGCATTTTATTATCCGTATAATTCAGGAAAAAAAAGATGTATCAACTCCACAAGTTGCAACTGAAAGCTCAGATAGATAGATGGATAGATGGATAGATAGATAGATAGATAGATAGATAGATAGATAGATAGATAGATAGATAGATAGATAGATAGATAGATAGATAGATAGATAGATAGATAGATAGATAGATAGATAGATAGATAGATAGATAGATAGATACTAACTTTATTGATCCCGAGGGAAATTCAAGTTTCCAGCATCACAGTTCCATAGTGCAAACATATTAGTAAAAAATGGCACAAGTTAGTAGTACAAAGTACAAAGTATAAAAAATATACCAGATATAAAAATGCCAGGAGATGAAGAAAACTGTTCAAAATGAATATAGTGCAGGGTAACAACTGAGATACAGGACTATTAAAAATGTGAATGTAGTGCAAAAAGATGATATAGTGCTGGATAATAAAATATAGGAGATATACAGTAGAGACCAGGGGATTAAGAAATGTCACATATGGAATATAATGCAGGGTAAGAACTGAGGTAGAGAGTTTTGTTTTTTAAATAGACTAAAGTGCAGAATAAAGCTGTACATTTTTTGTAGAATACAGTAAAACAAGTATATAAAGGTGCAGAGTAGAGCTGCTTGTGGTGTGCAGAATTAAAAAAGTAGCTCAAGAAGGAAGAAGTCATAAGAAGAAATACTTTTAAAGTAAACCAACCAACAGACAAACACTGCTCAGACTTCTTCTGAAGTTCAGAAATGTGTTGAAGTCATTGAGTGACACCTGAGAGTTCAGAAGCTCTTTGTAGGAATTGCATCTTAAGACACTTTGTACCTGGGTTCAAGCATTCAACCATTGTGGCTGCGTCTTCATAAACCACAGGTAAGGTAAGGTAAGCATGCTGGGATATGTTTTACTGCCGGTGTCTTAAAATGGAAATGTCACAAGAAACACATGAAGAAACCAATCAGAACTTCTTATCAGTACAATTAGTGACGAACTGGTATCAGAAAAGTTGTGAATGTTAAAAAACTCCGGAGCAAAGTTAAGATTCAGGCCGACACACTGGAGGCTCTGTGATGACAGCCATTCACTCATCTCACAATTGGTAGAGGAAGAGGTAATGATGCCAAGGATGCACTGCTGGCATACTGAATAAGACACACACACACTGAGATTTTAAATAGGAGCCCATAAAAGACCAGTCGACCTGTCAATTTCTCATCAAGTGGAAGTTGATGTAAAATGTGACATTTTTTGATTATTTCCGGCCGTTTTAATAAGCTCTCCATCTTTCTTAAGTTGCTCTCGGCGTCCCACATGACAGATGACTGTAATTGGCCTTTGGCGTTTAGAAATTAGCCAACCAGACAGCAGACGGATTCAAATCGTGCCAACAAGAACGCTGAATGACCCGTGCAGACACAAAGTGTGATGAGATGTTGTGATGATTCAGAGCTCAATCTGTGTTGAAAATTAATCCGCTGCAGTTGATGTGACCAAGACTTGTGAAGGACGTTTCAGCATCGCACCCCCAACATACAAAGAGCGGGCTCTCTGAAACCGTCGAGAAAGTTTGAGAGGTCAGCAGACAGTAGAGTAATCCTCTCTTCAGTTACAGCTCTACAGACGTGTTCTGGATATCAGCGCCGGAAACTTAAGTGTGATGCTGAGTCCATGGACGGATTATGAAACAAAGGGCCCCCATCCCTCCTACATACAGTAAGAACAGGAGCCACAGATTCAAAGAGACTTCTTTATGGTCATTTTGCATCTCTTTGTAGACATTTTGTGTCTCTTTGTGGTTGTTTTGTGTCTCTTTTTGTTTGTGTTGTCTCCGTAGTCATTATGTGTCTCTTTTTGGTTATTTTGTGTCTCTTTTTTATTGTTTTGCATCTCTGTAGTTGTTTTATGTCTCTTTGTGTCATTATGTATCTCTTTTTAATTGTTTTTTGTCTCTTTGTAGTAGTTTTGTGTCTCTTTTTGGTTATTTTGTCTCTTTGTGGTCATTATGTGTCTCTTTGTGGTTGCTTTATGCATCTTTTTGGTCGTTCTGCATCTCTTTTTGGTCGTTTCATGTCTCTGTGGTAGTTCTGTGTCTCTTGTGTTCGCAGTAACTTCAAACAGATGTTCAGGCCCAAGGGCCCCATAACCTGTTGGGCCCTCGAGCCCGTGCCCAGTAGGCCCGTTCAATAATCCGTCCATAGCTGAGTCAGTCTCTTGGGCTCCATCACTAAGACAACTAGAGACTTCAAAGAAGCAGTCCTCCATTTAACTGCCTCAGCTCTGGCAACTGAAGCTGAATTATCTTGGCAACAAGCGGTATCAATGTCATCAAAGTATAATTAGACATCTGGACAACGGGCAACAGCTAGAGTCAACACATGGAGGAGAGTCACTTAAACAGGGTTGATTTGTCATTATCCTTCTGATGCTGATCAGCAATTGTCATTCAGAGACGTGCCCCGTTACTTATTGTTTTACACTCACTGAAAAGCTATTTCACCTCCAAAGGTTGCTCACTCATTGCACCGGAAGACTCCAGCAAAACCTATATACCCAACTGCCTGTAGGGTTGAAAGGATGCTCTGAGAAGTTTGTATTCTAGCTCCGTCTGGCTGGCTGGCTGATTGTGTCCCACTAAGTTAAACTTTAAGGTAATTTCAAGTTGTTTGCTAAGATGTTATGGTGTAGCTTCTGAGCCTGCACTCGTCGTTGCTGTAGCTATGACGAGCACCTCCTCAAACATGCATTCAAAGATCTCTTATGCAAGGATACTAAGGGCCAAAACCCTGATTGGTCAGCTTGAGCTCCTTTGTGTTTTCTCCTACAAGTTTCAGGAGACTGTTGGGAGTGAAGACTACAAGAAGCAAGTTGAAGAGGCTCAGTCACCATGATTGCTGCTCTCTAGAATAGCGAATGAATAAAACGTGAACATGGCAATAGTCTCCTTTTCAGTAATTAGACATGGCTAAATAGGATTGCAAAGATGCTGTCAGTAGTATCTGTGAAGGTTTCACATGTGTATGGACCATTTTTTAAAACTTTTAATGCTCTTTGTGCAGCTGCATTCTCACACAGTTCAACACATTCCCACCTGGAAGCTGTCTAGTACAACCAGTCGGATCTGTTGGCCACTAAGCACTGAGTCTCTTCAGGCCTCTCTTCATGATTTATCAGTGTTAAAGAAATACACGAAGCAGCTTAAATAGCTCATTGAAAGCCTCAAGGTGCTGTAAGACCTTGTAGAAAATGTGGCTAATTTGGCCTCTTGACCCGTCTGTACATTCCTCTCCCTGCTCATTGCTGTCTAATGGCACGCAGACACTCTCAGAGTCCCCAGTTCAAGTTGCCACCAGTGGAGTCACAGACTCTCAGACGCTCTTGAAGAAGCTCTTTGGCTCTGCAGTCTGACATTACATGATGATCTGTGTCAGTCTCTGTGTCACTCTGACTGTCTCTCTCCAGCTCCTTGGCTCTGTCCTACAGAAGGAAATGACTGAGAGATTATTCATTGCAGGATAATTACGGTACAGCAGCACAAGTGCCAAAGGCTCTTGATAGACTGCCAGACAGAGCAGTCTGCATCTGTGTGTGTGTGTGTTGGTGATAGTTTAGCAGGCAGAATGACTGTCTGAAAGAGTTGGAAGTGTCTCTGGCTGCACTTGAACATGATTTGGAGCTCATTCAGACTCAATTTGCTGCAGAGCGAGAGAAAGAGACAGAGTAACGCAAATGACAAAAGAGAGAGAGAGAGAGAGAGAAGAGAGAGAAAGGCAGGCTAAAAAAAGAGAAAGAAAAACAGAGCGGGTCTATTTGCACATTAATGCCTTCATATCTGACTGGTTAAACAGAAGGAAGCGCTTATCAGAAATGAGCGCCGAGCCCGTCAAGGGCACGCTGAAATAACATCGACCCTCCTCAACTTAATTGTCCTCTCCAGCCGCCTGCCCTTCTTTCTCCCTGTCTGCTGACTCTCTTGAGACGTTATAGCTGAGCTATGAGGTCCACTTTTTCTTCTTCAGGTCATGACTTTGAAATGGGATTTATCTCCAGATGACTTTGGTGCATAAATATGTTGACAAATAATAAGTTCAGACACACATGGTACAGTGACAACTAGGGCGAGAGTAGAGCGGTATGCATCCCAAACACAGAGGTGGGTTACAACTTGTACAACAGAAATATCTATTATATTCTATGTAAACCAACACACACAGGAATGGCTGCAGGGTGCACGTCAGCACAGGTGCACGTCAGCACACAATGACTCAACAATCCTTTTCCAGCTTTTTTTTTTTATAAAAGAAAAGTTAACTGCGACTTTTGACTAAAGCTTAACCCTGCCACGTGGTAAAGAGCATAAAATACCAACTCCTCTGAATAAATCAACAAAATACGTAATACATTCTGCATCCCTTTATTTGCACCATATTTAAAGTAACTACATGGGACTTTTAACAGGTTATGAAACAGTCTCACTGTAATACTGGTGCCTCTATATGACCAACATAAGTAAACAAGACCATCAGACAGAAGAGTGGCTATTTCTGTATAGTTATTCTTAATGCTTGTAATCGGTGCCACCGGGTCGGAGTCTTTGAACTGTAAACTTCATATAGCTCCTTGAAAACGTGAGGATGGGACAACTTGTCCTCACTTTCCAAATATGTCCTCACTCACCAGATCAGCACTGGTCCTCACAAAGATACAAGTACAAGAGGACACAAACATACAGGCCATGAAGACAAACACACCCTAAAAGACGACATACAGACAGATAGTGAACACAGAAACGTTATATACGTATACAACCATTTAGCAAGTTCCTCACTCATGAATGCACTTCATAAACACACAAAATGTTCTCATTTTGTCACAGTCACATGTTAAGATGTGAGAGAACACACACACACACACACACACACACACACACACACACTGTGTCCTTGTGAGGAAGGTCGGCGCAGCCACCCTGCTGTGTGTATGAAACGTATAAATAATAAACGGGGGATAATGTATGGTAAGCAAAACATCTGACCGGGCCAACAACAGCTTCTTCTCTCTCATTTCCTTTTTGTCCTTATCTCTCTCCGTACGACACTTCCTCTCATCCTCCACCTCTCTCTGTATCCCTTAATTTTCTCTCTTTTTACCCTCACCTTTATCCTCATCTCTGTTCCCACCCTCTCACCCTCTAGGTGTGAGGGTGAATGTAGTGACATCACCTCCTTTAACCCCTCAGCAACCCCATGTTGCCTCCTTATCTTTTCATACAAAACACATATAGATAGATAGATAGGAAAAAGAAGGATGGGGTGGAGGAAAGAACAAGAAGCAGATGGGAGGAGGAGGAGGAAGAGGAAGAAAGGGAGATGTGGTTCATACATCAAGTGTTCGCCTCTGTGTGTCAGCTGTCTTTCAACACATATGCACTCTCTGTGGTACCAAGCGTACATCTGAAACACGGCGAGAACAAAAGGAAAGAGTGATTCTCTGTCCCTGACTGCAGTTTAATAATGCAACACGTTCATGACATGTACATTAAAAAAGACTTTACTCCGACTCATTCATTACTACACACAGTGCTGGGGAGTCAAGGGTTACACACAACATGATTAATAAAAAAAAAGGCAAGCTGACAGACCCACTATCTGTGTATCTATAGCATGATTCCACTCAGAGAGACTGGTTAACGTGTGGTCGATACTAAATAATATGGACCCCTTTGTGTGAGCTCCCTTCTAAATTAAAACACTCCCACCTCGGCGTTTCTCTGGGATCCTTTTCAAGTGGCGGATCAGATAAGGGACTGCATGTTAGCGGAGGGTCTGCGGTCAGAGCCGAGCTGAGGAGCTGCTGCTGAATGTTAAGTGTCTGCCTGTGGAAAGTGACCACCAGTTACATCAGTGCCCGTATTATTCTGTGTTAAACTGAATAATAAAGAGGCAAAATTGGATAATGTGGTTGAAGCTGTATCCACATGGGGTCACTGTTTCATGTGGAGTCTGAACCAAAGACCAAACCAACAGGCTAACGGAGGAAGAGGCAGACTGGATTACTGCTGCTAACTTTTAAACCGCATTCAACTCATAGTAAACCTGCAAAATATCACTAAAAGAAATTCTCAGGTGTTTTTAATTTCATTATTTTCTTTGGATGACCAACATATAACTCCAGACAAAAAACAATATTTGGACCAACATATGGAATCAGCCAGGCTGCTCTCATACACCGTTCGTAGCTTTACCTACGAAAAGTAATGTAACGTAATTCGTTCTGTGTCCCACAAAACCAATTTGTGTGAAATCGCGGTTGTGTCCCGTGTGAAACCAGAAGTCAGCATTGTATTTGTCACGCAAGTTATTAAGTGACGCCTCTTGCGGGGTTATTTTTAAACCCAAACCATGATCTTTTCCTAATCCTAGCTAATTAGTTGTGTTGCCAAATCCTAACCAAGTCCATCTTTTCCTAAATCTAGCTAAGTTTGTTGACACATGTTGCTGGACATTCGTAGGAAAACGAACGAAAGGGAGGGATAACTTTTTACGTAAGATATCATACGAACCGTTGTACGAGAATACGTTGAATCAGTTGAGCCAAGCTAACTAGAAATGCTGAAAGCTGGGCCAATTGATATTTTTTAGGCTATCGGGAGCAGATGAGAAGTCATGAGATCAGTGCTTGTCCCTGCAAACAAAACATTTACAAGATTACAAAGTTAATTTATTGTCATCTTACAAAGCATCACAATGTTGCTGGATTGGAGCTTTGGATCCATCTTATCTTACACACTCCTGTCTGGCTTACACTTAAGGTCCCATAAAAACACATTCTGCTGTTGGAAAGTTGGCCTTCATGGAACGACCTCCAACACACCTTGAGGATCGGTGCTCTCCTAGCCTACGGACAGGTCAGGGCCATGATCACGGGCCACTGTGTGTCAGCATGTAATTGTTTTAACTGGTTTTATTGGTTTTAATACCTCCGTGTCGGCGCCATGGCCAGATGCATTATGTTTTCGGGTGACCAAAAGTCAAAGGATCTCACGTCTGTCCCATTCTCGTGAACGTGATGTCTCAAGGGAGGGGGGGGACCCTCCACTCTGTCTCTTATTACTCGTCGCCTAAGCTGGTTAGGTTTAGGCATGAGGAGTGAGATTAGTTATAGGCTCAGGGCAGTAATTCTAGTTACCTTTGTTTTTAATCTGTTTTTATTCTTAGATACGATCGCTTAACTGATTGTTTTGTTTATCTGACTTTTACTTAACTTGGCATCAATGTCAATGAGGGCCTGCCCTCAATGACATCTTTATGAGATATAAATATAATAACATTAAAATAACTTTAATATGCTGAAAATATGGCAAATAAAGTATTTTTTGAGGATGATCCTGGGAGGGTCCTGCGAATAGCTGCCTTGTTGTTCATATTGTTTTAAAAAGGTCAAAAGATGAATTCAGTGGTCATTGCTGCTGCTCATGTGGCCCCCGTATCCAAATCTCTACAGCACAAGCATGCAACAAACAAACACACACAGTTCAACATTTTGGTGGCAGCATCAAATAGCTGAATGCTGAAGTTTTATACACCGCTGTAAGTCCCACAGCTGGAGCTGTTTTTTGCTGTGTGGAATTCAATTCATCCCTCTGAACTTGCCACAGGTGAAAACCAAGGCTTACTCCTACCAGAGAGAGACCGAAAGGACCAAAGGACACAAATCCTGCTGCAGTATCTCTCCCTGCAGATCCAGCCTTCACATGCTTCATCTGATGCAAGAGACTCTCTCAGCCTGTGTAACCAACTAATGGAAGCACTGTCATCCTGCAGCACCATAAAGCAGGACGTCTGTATACTGTATGTTTTCACGTGTGCATGTGTGCGTGTGTGTGTGTGTGTGTGTGTGTGTTCCAGATAATGCCACAGCAGCAGGTTGCTCAACCTGAAATGGCTTTAACTGTCAAACCACAACAACTACATGCCTGAGCAACAGGACCCACAGCTGTGCATGTGTGTGTTTGAGCGTGTGATGATGAAACATGGGTAGGGTGCTGTAGTGGGTTGCTCCCTACCTTTCACAAACTCAAAAACCCTGCTGTCTTCATGACAAGCTCCACACACACACACACACACACACACACACACACACACACACACACTCACACAGCGATCCTAATTGCTGTCTTTCTCCTGCAGGGTGAGAAAATAGGCTACCTGAAGGCATCTCTCCACTCAGCTTCCTCCCACCTCCTCTTCCTCTGCTGCATTCCCTCTCTTTCCTCCCTCTTTTCTTCTCGCCTTCTTTCATCTCATTCCTTGTTTCCTCTCCTCTTGTCTCATTACTCCTGCTCCATTTCTCTCCTCCCTCCCTCTCTACCTCTTCTACCAGGAGATGCATTGAAAAGGATGCAACAGAATGCAGATGTGCAAGTCCAAATATCAGCTGTCATTGAGTCCTACTCAGAAACTTGGGCACGCGGCGAGTTGTCAAGGTCACAAAGGAAAGAAGGAGCTACTATAATCTAAGGGGAATGCAATGCACCCCTTTTCTATACTCTCCTCTGGTTTCATCACATTCCTCCCTCCTTGCCTCCTCCTTCCCTTCTCTTGCACCCATCCTCTGTCCTCCTCTCGAGGTGCACCAATGGGAACATAAGACAAATAAAAAGACATTTTCTGGAATCAAATAAAGCATCAGCAGCTATCAAATTACATTAAATCATGTACTCAGGATGTTAGAAGGATAAGCTTTTTATTGTGTCTTTAGATATTGTCAGAGACTGACAGCTCTTTTGAGATGATTACTGTATCACCCACTGAACCTCTGCAGTGTTACACACCATACAGTATAAGCAAACTGACAACAGAGGCAGAACAAACAGCAGTGATCCCTCACATGGTGTTAAGTTGATTAAGGAGTTTCATTTTTTTAATTAGTATCATCTTCATCATGGATAAAGTGTTTCACATCACCATGCCTCCTCTGCAGTATATCCCGTGTCTTGTTCACTGTTATCCATGCTGCATTAGTTTCCTCATATTATAATAAGATCTGTTCTACCTTTTCTTTGGCCAATATTTCACTTTTTTATTCGTTGGCACATCTCTTTTATGATCCTCTAGTGTGACATAAGTATTGTCAGATTACCGTGACAGATCATGACAGAAAATGAATCAAGTTAGGAATGATGGGATTAATCTTGTCGGTTCATACAACGCGGTATTGCAAACTACCCGACAATAGAAGAGATGCAGAGGCACACTACAAGGAATCCCCGTCTCCAGAACATTCGTCCAATTACCTGCTCACAGTGTGATTTCATTTCACAAAACTCCTGCCCACTAGTGAGGGCTGAAACATAAACCCACGTTACTTCACCATCTGATGCTGTACTAATCAACCTGGAGATCTCACAGCATACGTATTTTATGTACTTACTTTAAGCCCAACCATGATGTTTTTCCAAAACTAAACTAAATGTTTTTATTGCCTAAACCTAACTGCGGCTGTTATCATAATGTCCTTGTGATGTCGTGCTATTTATACGCCTTCCCATGAGATCAAGTTGCATTACTAGATGCTCAGAGCAACAGACGTAGTATTAAGAGCGAGAAGCCCAATAAGTGCGGGAAGAAGCGGTGGTGGATGGGTGAAACTAACACAGGACTTTACTCAGGGGACTGAGTCACATGGCGTTATGACTGTAGCTTACGTTACAAGCAAACTTATTTGAAGCCAAACCATGATCTTTTTTCTAACCCTATAACCAAATAGTTTTGTTGCCTAAACCTCACAACTTTACCATGTGCCAAAATTACTTTGGCACATCACATTTGGTGAATTTCACGGTCTTGTTTGCTGACATTCAAGAACTGAAGTTTAGCATTGTTTAGTCTGAAGCCAGAGGAATCAAAATCAGATGCAAGAAATGTCAATAAAGATCATTTTTAGCTGCTAATCAACGTTTATCTCCATCACAGGGTTTTTCCTCAGCATGTGAAGTCTTGGACAGAGAGATGTGCACAAAGTGATGAAAGGTGTTATGTATCAGCTCATTGCCATTTTGGTAACACAGTGTCCACTTACACTTTCCACATCTAGCAGAAACAGAGTTGATTAATTAGCATTTATTAGGTGTCATTAGGAATCATGTGTCTGCACCTGATTACAATATTCTGGTTTGGTCTCCATCAATTCCTGAGAGAAATATCTGCCACTTCAGCTGCTGGATGTTCAGCTTTTATTCACCACACACTTGTTGAAATTGTCTCTCTGCTGTTTGGTGCTAGACAGCTCGGCGCTTCTGAGCTTGTCTGCTGAAACTGCTTAATTGGTGAGAGTGATAAGACTCAACCAGGCACGTGTGAAATGAGCTGCACAGAGGTATTTTTGTTTGTTTTTGTAGTTGGGTGTTAATTATTCCTGGTTTCAGCGCTACATAAGTGAGGATTTTACAACTCAGGGTCATTTGTTTCGAAGTTAATTCCAACAATAACTCCACGGGAGCTTCAATAAATAATTTTCAGAAACTTTTATGACTCCGTTGTTGTTCTTGTGTTTAAAGGTAGACTTGTTTCTCTCCTCAGACACGTGTGAACCTTAAAAAGTGGATGCTGCAGATTATAATAAACTGACACACTGCCAATAATTAATAAGGCCGACTCTTGAAGATGATTGCATTAAATCCAGTGTGCAGTGATGTCGGCTTCTCTCTCCGCTTTATATTCAGCTCACATTGGCTGTAAACCCAAAGTATCGCTTTCTCTCCTGTCCCACCCTGCTCCACGTTCTCTTTATACTCGGAGAGAGACAGAGAAAGGGAGATATAGAGGGTTCAGAGGGCTGCCCTCAGGCGTACACACTCAATACACACAGACACACACACACACAGATATACACACAGGTTATCTCAACTCCCATGCTGTTTTATTTGCTTTATTCACACAGGCTGCCGTATTGCTTGACTGACGCAACAAGGCGAGAGGAAGAAAAGGCAGTTTTCTAACTTTTCTTTAAAGGTACCGCATAAAAAAAAACTGAATTAATAATAATGATTTCAAAATCAAGACGAGGAAGTGACAACAACAGTTACAGATGTCAAACGATTTGACTCCATTGCCGTGAAGTAAAGGTGGCACGAAGGGAGCGGAGACTTGTATTTTATCCAGCTGATTCCAGCACCAGCGCACACCAACAACCACAAAACACATTCTCACTCCCAACTCATCAAATACCGCCGCTTGGTCAGTGCCTAGTACTTATTTTAAGCCCAACTTGGTTTTCTTGCCTAAACTTAACTACCATAGTTTTGTTGCTTAGCGTAAAAATGACACGCAAAAAGGCTGAAATGTGTTCTCATGACAGGCTGAATATCCTTGTAACGTCGATATTAGAGGGTGCTCCTACCTACACAAGAAAAGGAACAGTTAAATAAACTACATTTGTGGGTGATTCAAATGAGCAGATTCAAGTCATAGATTTCAAGCTGCTCAGCGATAGCCTTGAAACGATGCATCTTCTCAACAACCTTCACACGGGGTCACAGCAGCACTTCAGAAAATGTTGTACTTTTCTCTACGTTCCCACTCGTGTCTGTTTTAAAGTTCTGAAGTGATGGATCGTTGGTGCCTTTGATGACCTGTAGCAGCCTGATGCCTGCTTATTACTATTCAGGGTCATGATGGAGTGAAGCCGGTCCAAAAAATGCAACGGGCAGAGCAGGAAACACTCTCTACAGGTCAGCCATCCATGACATGGTCACACCCACATTTGCAAATCAATCCACTTGAACAGTGGCAGGACTCTGGGGAACTAAGCGCTAATTCAAATTCACAGGTAGCCAAATCTAATTGGGCGGAGATGTCTTTCCAGCACCGGAGGACCAATTGAGAACTGGCTCCTGCCCATATATGGCTGCCAGATTTGGCCAGGTTGTGGGGGATGGACACAAATCTAGTCTGAGCATCACACCTCAGTTCAATGCAATTCACTTGTTTCTTGTGTTTCATTTAATTATAAATTGCCTGGTTCAATTAACCAAAGTTGTTGTAGTTGCAGTGATGTGGCTTTCCATGTGAAGGGGCATATCCATAATTAATTAATCTTAGTTATCAAAGGTGAGAGTGGTGCTCACTGTTTTCAGTTATTATTTTTAGTCGACTCTTTTACATTGTCAACTCATTTCACGTTTTTTTGGAGATAATTATACCAGAAAGTTTCCAAAACAAATACGTTTCAATGTATTTAGTTCCTAAGTAGTTTAAATCTGATTTTAGCATTTCTGAATAAAACCTAACACCTGTATTCTCTTTTGTAAGTTCAAATTTTGAGAATGTTTTTTTTTTTAAATTGTTTTCTCCTTCATATTTGTTTGTTGTGATGTCTGCATTGGATACAGCGTATTTCCAATATCTGCCCTCCACATTCGTTCAAATAAAGAAAAGTTGACTGTAGGTTGCTATCCAGTCAGACTTTGAAGCTAAAGACAGAATGATTAAGAAAGGAAGAGGCATGTTAACATGCACAAGACTTGCTTAACTTGTTACTCATTCTGGATTTGAGTCAGCGTGTGTAAACATGAGTTTTTATGAGTTATTAGCATAGACCACGGTACAAACATCTGAACAAGGAGGCCTTTCTGAGGCCTCAGACAGGCTACTGTTTCAAAGAATACATGCCGAGCTCACAAAAAAACGTAGCACTAGCATAGTGCTAAATAGTTTTTTAACTTGCAGCCCTCCCCCTCTCTCTCTCTATCTCTCTTACAACCATGAAAAGAAAGCAGGCTAAGAAACCGAACTAAGTGATGTGTTCTCTCCGTTTGTCTATCAATCTCCTCCGCTTTGTTTCAGCACTAAGGACAGCGCCACAGCTACAGCACCTACTCTCCTACTACCGGAGTGGGTGACGGTGACCAATATAGTTTGACTCGTTTAAAGTACAAGATTTAAGAAAAACTAAACTCCAAAAAGTTCTTATATAAGTTGACTACACCTTAACCATCACACTAAACACCAGTGTTTGATTTTTACAAACATGTCAGACTAGGTGACATTGTTGGACATTTTCATATGAGAGAAATATTCATTCTGTTGCTTTATTTATGAGATTAGGGATCCCCGGTCCCAGTGTACCGATCATGCATGTATACAGCTTAACAGGAATAAAACCTCAGTAGGATAACCGTTAGTAGCTGAGACTCTGTAGCCAATGATAAAACATGAACAAGAAATACGGAGAGGCCTGCAGGGACACGTCTTTACGCTAGCGTTCACTTCAGACCATGTCAACATGCATTACTGATCGCAGAAAAACATTTCACATGCACACACACACACACATTTACAGAATTTACACTGAATGTAAATGTGAGGGAATTACAGTAAATCCTTGAGAAGAGGAGGAGGATAAAAAAGAGAGGAGGAGGAAGAGGAGGAAGGGAGGAACAAGGTGGCGTACAAGAAGAAAAAGATGAGGAATGAGTCAAAGTGCTCTCTCTGTGAATCATCACATTGGATGGCAGATCCCGCTGTGAGATCCAATCAAAGGCGGCAAAACCAAAATAAGCACAGTTGTCACAGAAAAACAGGATTTTACCGCATCAGTGCTCCATGACAGCTGTCAATATCAAGACAGAGGAAGATGAGGAGGAGGAGGAGGAGGAGGAGGAGGAGGAGGAGAGAAGGTGTATGATTTGGTGAAGGGAGGCAAGGACAGATGGTTGGAGACTGTTTCATCACTGATGCTATGGGACAGCTGTCAATAAAAAGGAGAGCAAAGAAGAAATAGGCATGACTGTAGGGAAGGAAGGGAGAGGAGAGCGGTAAGGTGACAAAGACAAAGTGTCAGTTACTGGGAGGCAGGAACGAAAGTGGTGATGGACAAAGAGGGAAAGAGAAAGACAATGACAAAGTAGAGAAAGTCAGTGAAACATAGTGATGTTGTTGTCACTGTCAGCGAGAGAAAGACCGAGAGGAGTGACGTATTTGTCAGACGGTGCCAGTTTTCTGCTCTAACACTCTTGTTCTGCTCTGCAAACAGGCAATAACAGGAGAGAAGTACACCCCAACAAAGTGCACACAGGAAAGACATCATATCAAAAAGACATTTCTGTGGTTTTCTAACTCGTTTGCCCTCTAAAGAACACCACTTTGTGGCAACTGGACTCTTTTCTCCATATGTTCACTTTGTTGAGAGGGTGTGCACTCATTCACAAAGCACCACAGGACAACTGTCACTCCGTCACAGATGTTTCAAAGGCTTTTTGAGGTCAGGCGATAGTTAGACTCAAAATATCGGTCTATCCAATTCAGTCAGCAGAAAGAAATGTTGGCATTGTACGTTTCTGCAAACCACGGGATACGTTGAATGTGGACGTATCTGAACCAAAAGTACATTTCACAAATATGTTTCATATCAGCCCTTTATCACAGTTGCAGAAACACACAATGACACGTGGTTAACGCTGTGAAACGATTGGTTCGTTTAAGGCAATAAAACTATTTGGTTACGTTTAGGAAAAACATCATGGTTGGGCTTAAAATAAGTAAACTAAACTAAGTAAAAATCCGTACGTAAACAACGTAACAGAAGTACGGAAACACGTCACAAACGTCACTAACTTCAAAATAACTGAACAACACCTTGGGACACGATCACCGGTCTACTGGTTGAAAGTCCTGTGTTTGTTGGACCCATCCACGTCCCCTCCGTCCCACCATCAGCAGTCTCTCACTTTTTATTCTACGTCACTAGCTCTGAGCGTCGCATATTTAAGTGGATGCATTTACATTGCAGTCAATACAGACTACATTGCATATACACATGACACACCAAAAGCAAGAACAGTGTTCTTCTTGCACGCTAAATGACTTCTGATCACCGTGTCGGTCATACGCCATTTAGTGTGACCGGGCTGAGCAGACAGAGGGCAACATTAGCATTCAATTAGGTTCATGTTTCTGTCCACCTGATGAAAACAAGATCATTATTTTTTAGCTTTGGTTTGGTCTCCACCAACACCTGAGAAAAATACCTGGGTCTTTAGCTGTTCCACTGTCTTCACCAGCTAGCTACTAACTTTGTATGTACAGTATGTTGTTTAGTGCTAAGTAGGTAGCATGTAGTGGGTTTTATGAAAACAGATGCCTGCTGCTGCTGGAAACAAGGTTGATGAGAGTCAGTGAGACTTAACCGTACAGTAAGTATGCCGTAAAACTACTGTACAAGCTGATAGAGGCTCAAAAGCACTGTTGTGTTTTGGTGATAATTCTCTCTTTCACATTACACATTGTCATTTGATCCATTGTTAATATAGAAACTATTGATTAGTGGAGCCTCAACATTCGGTAGCATCTGTGGTATCACTTGTCAATCAAAGGGTGGGAAGTAGTATGATAAAACTAATAGCTGCTGTTGCCAGAAACACATAACATAACTTACCACAGAAAGACAATTAGTCTATATTTCATATGTCACTAAGCATTTAAAATCATGACAGATGAGTAATGGTTCAATGGTTGTCAGAAACTACCTGAAGACAGAGAAGTGACTGAAAGAAAGCCACTGTGTGTGAAGAGTCCAGCTCTCTGAGCTCTGAATGTATTGAACCAGCATTTTGCCGGTTGTCTGTCAGGGGGACAGTAAAGTAGATTGATTTGGGGCCAGGTCGTGGCCTGGCTCTTGCATAACGCATTACAATGTAGTGCTGTGCAGACCACCTCCAACCCTCCACTCCCATCTCCACCCTCCCTACAGCACAACCCCCCAACCCCTTAACTCTCTGTCTCTCTCTGGGGATGAAAGCCTTCATTTTAATAAAAGCTGCTGCGGCACTACTGGAAGTCTACAGAGAGAGAGAGAGAGAGAGAGAGAGAGAGAGAATGGGTTTAGTGAGGTCTGGATAAACCTGCAGAAACTGGGTCACCTCCCATGACCCTTTATATGCACATTTCAAAGCATACAGACATACATATACACACACACATATAATCCATTCATTCAGGTGTTAGAACATGTTTATCAATTAATATAGGTGATAGAAGTGTGTAGCACATCTCACCACATCCTCTTCACCTCATCATCTTCCTATTATCAACGTTTTTCACTCAGCTCAACTAATGGGACTTGGATGTCTCCATTAAGCCGCCACAGAGCATAATGAGAAATGGGGATGAAAAGCAACTATTCAGTGGCTTACAGGGTGATGGTCTACCCAGGCCCTGTCTCCTAAAAATTATGTTCTCATACAACAAAACTGCATTGTCATTTATGCTTCGTAATCTGTCTGTGGAAGTCTGTGTAGGGAGGAGGTCGAGTGGTGGATGGTAGAGCTGCAACGATTAATCGATCTGTTGTCAACACTTAAATTAATCGCCAAGTATTTGGATAGAAAAAAAAGTCAAAATTTTCTGATTCCAGCTTTTTAAATATGAATATTTTCTGGTTTCTTCACTCCTCTATGACAGTAAACTGAATATATTTGAGTTGTGGACAAAATAAGACATTTCAGGACGCCATCTTGGACTATGGGAAACACTGATTGACATTTTTCGCCATTTCCTGACATTTATAGACCAAACAACAAAATCGATTAATTGAGAAAATAATCGTCAAATTAATCAACAATGAAAATAATCGTTAGTTGCAGCCCTGGCAGCCAGCAGCTAACATTAGAGCCAACAGTGTTAACCTGTGGGCGCCATGACAACGCGGCCCCACCACCGTGGGTCAGTGTTATTTAGCCAGTGGGACACACACATAGCTTCCATTCACATGATGGGTATCGAATGAAGTCCTCTATTGGTATTGGTATCACTTTAAGGGTACTGGTGTTGGTACTGGCTTCGTAATTTTGTAAACAATACCCCGCCCTGCTGTCTACCATACAGTATGTTTGTCCCAGTCTTTGTCTCTGTTCAGAGGAAGAATCAGTGCATATGCATCTACGTGGGTGCGTGTGATACTGCATGTGTCCTAAATGTGTGTTTACAGTGTAAATTAAACCCAAGATCCAATTATATTGATTGCGATCCATTTACCAATCCATGTGTGGGGTTGATCACATTTAACAAAGTGAGCCGTTCTAATCAACACGAGGCGACGACGTTAACAGAAATGAAATCTCACTCTCACAGTCTGATGTGATGTGATTGGATTCGTAGCCTGGTTGTGTCGCATAGTTATCCTCTTTTCACTGAACTGCATAACGTTTCTGGCTTGATTGCAAGTAACAACATGAAGAGACAGAAGAGCAGCTGTTGCCTAGCAGTAACCTCTGATGTAAAAGCGGCTGTGAGATTATGTCATAAAACACGAGGATAAGATGATGATGATGTGCACCTGCAGAAACACCTCGTGCAGTCAGTCCCGTAGATGACTTTAGTCTTTCTCTAAATACTTTGCTTCTCCAGATTTTTTAGTAGCTTCTGGTCAATCTACTCCAAAATCACACAAAGAATGGTTCAAACCTTTGGGAAAGTTTGTCTATTAACCCATCAGAGTCAGTGTGGTGCTTGTTGCCAGAGCTGCAGACTTAAGGCTTGAATTTGAGTCAGAATGTATATGCATTTACATGCACTGTAGCAACCTGATCACTGTTAATCAATCAGTAATCAACACATTCTCACTCCCAACTCATCAAATACTGCCACTTGGTTAGTGATCAGAAACCCTCTATTGACATATTCTACAGTTTATGGCTCAGATTAGTTTGGTAGAAGAAAGAGGCGGCCAGGAGGAAGACGAGCCTGGCGGATGTGTGTATTTGCGTCTTTGTATCTGTGTTTTGTGGTGTAGAGGTGATCAGGGATTAAGATGAAAAAACAGCCACAACGCAGGAAACAGAAAAAGAGTCAACAGACAACGAAAACATCGGCATCATTTTCAATCTTTTTTCTGCTCCGCTTTTTGTCTCTTCTCCTCTGTTTCCACTTCGAGCTGTGTTGAAACCCTCCAAACACTTTTCATGTCAAATTTCATAGGAAACAAGTTGAGAGGATAGAGTGCACGCTGTGTGTATACTTATGTGTGTGTGTATAAAACAGACAGATCATGTGTGCATGTGAGAGGCACAGCACTGTTGGTTAGAAATAGCAGAATATGCCCCGAGAGCTCTTTCATCCTGAGGCATGTGTCTAGTTAGGGCAATTCTTCTTCTGATTGACTCCGGAGGTGGTGTGTGTGTCTGTGTGTGTGCGTGTGTGTGTGTGTGTGTGTGTGTGTGTGTGTGTGTGTGTGTGTGTGTGTTTGTGCACTTATTTATTCCAGCATGCTGTGAGTGTGAATATCACTCTGAGCATGTGTGACCTATTTTCCAGCCATTTCCCTGTTTTTGAATGTTTTGTCAGGTGGCACAGCGGCAATATAAACTGGTTTAATAGCTGCTGCTGAAATGACAGCCTCTTTCCCACCGTTGGGTGTCTCTATTTCTCTCTCATTCTCTCCCTCAGTCTCTATTTTCCTCTCTTTACCTCCCTCTGTCTCTCTTTTCCTCTATCTACCTGCCTCTCCCGCTCTTTTTTTCACCACTCTCTCTGGCTATATCAATTCTTCCCTCTTGGCTTCCTGCCTCACTCTCAATTTCAGTTTTCATTTTAAATAAATCCACTGCCATGACTGTCACACACAAGCACAGAGGTTTGCAAAATGCTGCATTTCAAGACATCTTAATTGGACAACTTGGCTCTATAATTTCATGTACTGACATCAATTCAATAAGCGCAAACCAACAGGTTTACATAATATTATGATCTACAAACCAGTGGGTGTAAATGTCTGTTTTTTGCAGCTTGGTATAACCTGTAAGGTATTCTTGAATTGAAATGTTTTCTGTTAAAGATATTTATTGATTTTTGACTCAATACGAGTTTGGATGCTTTTACATTTTCAATCAATATATACCTGATGAAAAGTGGGAGTTTTTCCACTTTTATTCAAGAAATAAAGAGAAACCTGACTTTTTTGTCAAACAAAGGAACATTCCAGCATTTTAAGAAAACATTTTAGAAGTCGCATTTTCATAATATAGTTTTGTAACTCCCTTGTGATCCTGATTTATTGGTGAGTAGCTTGTTGCCTAATGTGTAAGGTGGCTTACTGTCTCTCCCTGCAAAACATGCCATGGAGATGTGTACCGGATAAACTGAGATGAAATTTTAACGGACTTTGGTAAGACAGTGAATGAGTGAATCTTCCTAAAACAAGATAGTCCAGAGGAACACATTCTCACTCCCAACTCGTCAAATACTGAAGCTTTGTCAGTGGCTCTACGCTTCAAACTATGACGCTCTAGGTTCCCCTCTCTGTCAAGTTTCCTCTCGTTACATGCAAAGTGTCTTTTCAAAACTTCTGTGTTCACAGGAAATGTACAGTTTCTTGTTACATGCATACAGTCTCTTTTCTACCTGGTTAGGTTGAGGAAAAGATTGTGGTTTGGGTTAAAATAAGTACATTTGTTATGTAAAGTAGCTACGCCCTGTAAGCGATTTGAGGGGGGATGCCATCCCTCTTGTTAACCTGCCATTCCCCCCTCTCCATCCCCGAGTAGCAGAGTTAGAATCTCTGGCTCTGAAATATCAGCAGCCTAACTGTTCTATGTATTGATGAATCTATGACGCTGTCCGTGGTGCTGAAATAGCAGACAGATTTGTAATTGCAACTTATTCTCTGATTCACCCTGTCAGTTTTGTCCTGGATCTATAATATTCTCTGAACTATACAGGATAGCTAAATATAGAACCAAAGGTGTTGTTAATGGGACGGTTCTCTAGTCGCAGGTGAATGAAACGGTCTGTTAAAAGTTAAGAAATCACCAACTGACGCTTGTTACGTAACTGCCGTTAGTGAAGTCTGGATATTACGTAAGAAAACTACGGTAAAATAACTCAACTGACTTGGTTTCACATGGAACACGAACAGCGGTCTCCTGGGTGAAAGTCCTGTGTTTGTTTGACCCGTCCATCCTCCCCTTCCTCCTGCCCTACTTGGACTTTCTCGCTATTTAAACTACGTCAGTTGCTCTGAGCGTCTAATAATGACACTGATGGAGTTACATTGGAGTTTGTTGAAAGCCCGGTACATCCGATTCAGACTCTAAAGGTTGCGTCGGTGGATCGATATCATACGCCAAGTGGCACTGACCAAGCTGAGGTACATGACAAGTTAAGTGTGAGACCGGGTTGTCCATAGATATAAGGGTCATTAATCAAAGATTCAAGGCTAATTTCTTATTGGCAAAGGTCAGATTTTAGTACTCTGTGTTTACTTTATTGTTTGAATGTTTCTGAATTGGTACCTGAATGTGGTTCACAGTCTGTGTGGAGGCATTAGAGTAAGAATAACTACCCACATATCCATAAAAAGAACGCTGTGGTTGTCCTGGGCAGCTGTGAAGATGCACCTTAAGTGTGTGTTGAAACAACACATGCATGCTCAGCAAATGCTCCCCCGTGAATAAAGTTTTAAAAAAGAGGTGTCCACATGCTGCTTTTGTTTAAGTAGGTTACAAACTCAAAATGCACTGCGTCTTTGGACTTGTGTTGGCATAAATAGGGCCTACGAAAAATTCATTTTAGCTGAATCCCATGAGATAATTATGTCCTCCACCACTCATTTCTCATGTATGACGTCTTTTACTGGAATAAATGAATAAACAACACTTCTATTTGGGGCAACAATTACTAGTTTCCGCACATCGTCAGTGGTTGCTGAGATGCCGTGTTGCCCTGTGGAAATTCTAAATAGGTTTTAGAACAGCCGTCAGCTAGACGGAGGTGAAAAATGTGTCCAGACAAGAACTAAATTAGCTAATCTAATTTTGTGTGTGTGCATGTGCTTGCATGTGTGTACCCTGTCCGTGTGCATTTGCCGCTGTGTATATTTGCCCGCCTAGCAGCCAATGTGTGCTCGTACCTCGGTGTACACCCGTTCCTGCACTTTGTGTGTTGTAATTGAGCCATCGCTTGGCGGATGTTGCATGAGCACACAACAGCTTCCTAGCTAGCTAAACAGCCACTATAATTGAAATTAAAGGTGACCACATTCATCATGCTGAGCTTCAGTTTAATTGAAATGTATGTTTGTTTGTGGGTGTGTGTGTGTGCATCTGAGAGAGGGAGAGAGGGTTAGAGAGACAGCAGAGAACAAAAGTGATAGAGTGAAAGATGGAGGGAGACAAAGTTTGTGTGAATGTTAATGAAAATGTGTGTTTGTGTGTGATCGTTTGAGAAGGAGAGAGAATGTGTAATGAGGCTGGGAAGCTATAGGACTCCATATCTGTACCTGTCTTGGTGATAAATAACATGGGAGACAGATAGCATCCACAAACACCTTACCTCCCCCTCTCCTGTTTCTTCCACTCCTTCTTTCACTCTTCACTTTTATACATTTCTGCTTCGTATATCAAACTTTTTAGTCTGTGCTCCTGTATATTTTCACTCCCTCTCCTCATGCTGTAAATGCTATTCACCATGTTGAAGGTATAGTTACAAACATTATGGGGAACGGTAATGTAAATGGTAAATGGACTTGCATTTATACAGCTCCATTCTAGCCTTCCAAACACTCAAAGCGCTTTACACTACATGTTAACATTCACCCATTCACACATACATTCATACACTGATGGCAGAGGCTGTCATGCAAGGATCCAACCTGCCCATCAGGATCTAATGTAAATACTCATTCACACACCGATGGCTCAGCCTTCGGGAGCTATTTAGGGTTCAGTATCTTTCCCAAGGACACTTCGACATGTGGACTGGAGGAGCTGGGGATCGTACGCCGAGCTTCCGATTAGTGGACGACCCGCTTTACGTCTGAGCCCCAAAAATATGGGCAGGGGGAAACAGCTCTGTCCAAAATCAGCCGATTAGACTGTTGTCAGGCTATTAAATAGGCATTATCAGTTGCTATAAGCACCATAGATGTGGGTCAACAGGGGCCTACTACACCCACTAGTAGGTTTTATGATCAATTCACAACGTAGATCACCAAAAGAAAGGTATAAAAGAACACAAAAGCGACCTCTAGCGACCGTACTTATAATGACAGGAGCAGAAGTGGAAGTCAGGTGCTGTAGTATAGACAGTGTTGAACTAAATTTTAAAAAGTTTTTTTTTTTTTTGCCTAAACATAAATAAGTTGTTTTGTTACCTAAACCTAGAGAAGTTGTAGTTTTGTTGCCTAAACCTAAAGAAGTTGTAGTTTTGCTGCCTAAACCTAAAGAAGTTGTAGTTTTGCTGCCTAAACCTAGAGAAGTTTTGTTGCCTAAACCTAAAGAAATGTTGTTGCATAAACCTAAAGAAGTTGTAGTTTTGCTGCCTAAACCTAAAGAAGTTTTAGTTTTGTTGCCTAAACCTAAATAAGTTGTAGTTTTGCTGCCTAAACCTAAAGAAGTTGTAGTTTTTTTGCCTAAACCTAAAGAAGTTGTAGTTTTGTTAACGAAACCTAAATAAGTTGTAGTTTTGCTGCCTAAACCTAAATAAGTTGTAGTTTTGCTGCCTAAACCTAAAGAAGTTGTAGTTTTTTTGCCTAAACCTAAAGAAACCTTTTTGTTTGTGTTTAAAATGTGACGTTTCATTCAGTCTTACATGTTAGAAAGTGTTGCTTTTAAGTTTCACTTTCACTTTTACAACGTAGTAGGCGTAGTAGGCCCCTATTGACTCACATCTTTGGTGCTTATAGCGACTGATAACGCCTATTTAATGGCCTGATGACAGTCGAATTAGGTGCCAAAGTTCTTAAATATGCCTACCGACACCTCTAAAGATGTTATATTTTCATGGTGTGTCTTGTTTAACAATGCATATAGTTTTAGAATAGAATAGAATAGAATAGAAAGCGTTATTGTCATTGTACATGGTACAACGAAATTGGAGGGCTTCTCCTGAACAGTACAGTTAAAAAATAATAAATAAAAGAAACAGACAGCTACAATACGCATTCATTCCACATTATACACATAACATTCACAGTACCCATTCGTTCCCTACATAATACAGATATATTGGAGTGCTACTCCAGATCAGTGCAAATTGAAACTGTTTATAAATAGTGTCGCTAATTCACTAAAATAATAAATATTGTACAGTGTGGGGTGTTTACTGTTTGACAGTATTTAGAGTTCTTAATGCCCAGGGGAAGAAACTGTTTGTGAGTCTGGTGGTGCGAGCTCTGATGGACCTGTAGCGCCTGCCAGAGGGCAACAGGTTGAATAGGTGATGTGCTGGGTGGGAGGAGTTAGGGGAAGTTACTGGAACAATGTCTTGTTGCAATGCTGCTTTTTACTTAACGTCCAACTGAAATCAATCAAAAACGGTGTTTGGGGATAAATCATAAATGTGTCTGCAGGCTCTGAACCTTCAGGTGCCAGTTTACTTTGTGATTGACAGTTGAGCCAGAAGGGGTACAGAGACAGACAAATTGTTCTGTCGCTTACAAGCCAAGGACAGGCGGCGTTTTTTTTTTTAGCAGTGGTGTTAAAGAGTAAGGACCACACCATAGCTGACTAGCTAATTAGCTAACTTGCTAACTAACATTACACTTTTCTCTTGTGGATTTTTGTTTGGTAGCTTTTTCGACAAGCTAAGGTGCAGACTAAGACTTGTGTCTTCTTTTGTGAGATATGTAAGATTAGCTATAAAGCTAATGTGAGTTGTTGTTTAAAGCCTGGGGCTCTGCTCTTTTTGTTGGTGTTTGTTTGGCTGTTAATCAGTGTCAACGTCAGTCTATAATACAGCTGCGACGCTACTGTTTTATTTAGAAGACTAGTTATTTAAGGACAGCAACACAGAGCCAAAACATTCACACCATGCCCTTATTAATCTGAGGTTAGATTCTCATTGCAACATGAGACCAATGTTACATTATAATGTGATGCATGATTTAACCATCGCCTCGGGCTGCTACCAATACTCTTTATTTCCTGCTGCTTCAAAACAAATGAGGGGAGAGAGAGAAGAGGTGGGATGGTGCCCTTCAAAAGGTCGGTTAATACAAATTACAAAACAAAGATATTTATTCACCTCAAGTGGTATCTAGCTATGCAGAACTACTTTCCACCCCTATGAAACTGTTCATTATGAGCTCTGTGGATTATAACCACATAACAACGGCACCTATTCTGTTGATATTTAAAAGTATTTTTTTCACTGATGTTAGAACTATAAAGGCAGGATACCACAATAAGTGGGCCTAAGTGATTTGGGTGTACATCTTTATATGACCTCTAATTTTCTAAGACTTAGTACAAGCTAAATGGTCTCTTTTGTGGAGCGCTAATGATGTAGTACCTAACTCCAATATATCAGAGTCTAACCTGCACAAGTACAGAGTCACTTCTGCAACTTGAAGATTTAGACTGCAAGGTGCTTCTAAGTACCATATAGTGACGTTGAGTTTATCACTCACTGTCACAGCGCTCTCCTGGCTCAGGGCCGACGCCACCGCCTCTCTCTGACAGGACGTCATTCTCAACTTCACTGACCTTATACTTCTACTTTCCAAGGCCCAGGCTCAAGACAGCTGTCAGTTAATGTATTGCTTTTCTATACAGAACCTTCGCTATTGTATAACTGAAATTTTATGGGCTTTCATATGGAAATATTATTATGCAGTGAAATACTGCAGACACTTCAGACGTGGTTGGATCCCACATCATTCAGTGAGGCAGATAAATGGCCTAGCCTGCAAAAAGACCTATTGTGCAAATGACTTAGAAGTAAAAGGGACAATCCACCAATTTTACATATCATAGTCAATTTACTAGTAATGGAGAGCACTATTCAGCCAGTGAAATCAGCTATAATAGTAATGTCTTTTGTGTGTCTGGGGGAGCTTTGTCAAATCTGAGAAAATAACCCCGATGCGATGATATCGCTCTCAGTGTGGGCTTGTAGACTACAGGTTTCTAACAGAAGGTCCGAGTTACAAACTGGAGGTGAGGGGTTTGAAAGAAGAAGACATGGGTGTTATCCAAGGCTTTTTTTCCTTGGCAACTGTCATGTTTTTCCCAAATGATGTACAGATTTTTTTTTCTATTATCTAATGGCTTGAAAAATATTGTATATAGCTGCCGTAAATGGGAAAAAAGAGCCCCAAATGTTTAAGTCTGGCTCCGCTCCTGATCCAAGGCAGTGAAGGTCTAATGCAAGACACTGTTGAGTTGAGTTATGGAAAATGTATAAGATCCATTCTGCAGTATTAATTTTGACAATTCTTTCTCTGTCTCTAGCAAGTCCCCCAACTGTATGAATATATTATATATATTCAGCATTTATCTTCTGACAAACTGTGAAATCCACTTCAGACAATGACATACAAGTTCTAACTTTCCAACATGGCCCTTAACAGGGAGGATTGTGTTTCCTGTATTGTGCTTCCAGGAGACCTGGGTGTGCTTACATTATTTCCATCTCTGCTGTTTAGTCATCACTTTTTAATCTCTCAGTAAACTGCCAGCAATGTAATGAAGAACAGGAGGGAATGGAATTGTTTGAATTAAATTATATTCAATCTAAAAACCATCACCTTCTAAGCCGAATGACTTTTCTTTCATTTACAGTCTCATGAATAATGATGAGAAACAAAGCCATCAAGTAAAATAATCTGAGGATGACTAGTTCTGTCTGCCAGTTCTTCACAGCTGGTACAAATTACACATTTCATCGTGCTGGCATCTGACTTTGCATTTTGTTACTTCTTACACAGCCATATTTACTCACCGATGTTTTTACTTTGTATACAGTGTTTTTACTTATTCATGAATCTGAATGTACTGAATTAAGAGGTTCTGAGAACTAGTCACAGTACCATGACAGGCGCCAGTCAGAAAACATTATGGCCACCATCAAGCAGTGACATAAAGGGTAGTGAAGATAATGTCGTATACGACAGAAAAGTAATTAATTATTTTTAGGATATCTCCACAATACTGTGGTGTAGAGACTTACAGCTGCTTCGTCACTGCTGTAGCTTTCCAACGAGGGCTACGGTGCGATCGTATCCCTGTCAGACGGTTTGTAATCCAGCTTGGATCAACAGTGTTTTTAGGCTGCTTTCACATCAGGGACCCAAGCCTGGATCCGAGTACACATGTTCTCAAAGTCCAGTTTGTTTGATTGGTGTGAACGCTCCGTAACGTACTTCCACTTGAAAAGGTGATCTGGAGAACGGATCATGTGTACTCGGGTACGATTCGCATCAGTTGTGAAAGCCGACCGTACCAAAACACGGAAGTGGACTTATATTTAACGCGAGTAACGTTAGCAGTAAGCGAGTAGTTTTGAAAGGGCAGGCTTTTTTCAACGCCGCCGTATCTAATATGCGTAGGGTATGCTAATATCAGCGTTCTTTATCACAAAGTGAATGAATGAATGTCAACACAGTTATTGGGGGGAATGTAATTAAAGCACAATGTGGTCTGATCACACATTACACATCCACCTTTGTGCAGAGTTTTTTTTAACTTTAACAAAGAGCACATGAGAGCACACCGAACAGTGGGGTAAAGTGAGGAAAGGTATGAGGGGTCATAGAAATATGCAGCAGGTTCTCAGATGTCTCAAGAGCAGCATTTCAGTGGGCTTCAGCAGGGGGGCTGAGGATGAAGAGGAGGACAGAAACCGCCGATGCAGTCGACGGTGTCTTTTACCAAGATGACATTTTGATATCAAAGTCTTTATCAAGATGTTTAAAATTGAAGATGAGCAGCTGGTAGTTTTGAATTGGAGCTTTCATGAAACATGCAAACAAAGCAGCTTTGCTGCATTTCAAAAAGACACATGATGTGAAGTGATATTTAAAAGTGTTTCATTTTTTACTTTTTATCTTGTAAAAAAAAGAGATTTTTCTCTGCTAAAATGGACCTGGCTCGTTTCATTCACCCACGACTAGCAAACCGCTCCATGAACGACTCTTTTGGCTGTGTAACTTCTAAGCCATCCCAGACTATATAGTACAGAGAATATTATAGATCCAAGGACAAACTGACAGGAAGGTGGGATAAAAAGTCACAATTACAAATCTGTCTGCTACTTCAGCACCACGGACAGCACCATGGATTTATCAGTACACAGTACAGTTGGGGGCCGTACACGTTCACAGTATCTTTGTTTTAGTCAGTAAGGCGTACTGCTAATTTACCGCAACTTCATAATCATCGTAATCGTAGCATGCATGTTTTGGTTGCTTTGTAACAGTAGGTGCGACAGGAGCTCAACCTCCCAAGCAGCCCATTGAAAAGGCGTATGAATGACGCTGATATGAATAATGCACGAGGTGTTTAGCGTGCAATACTTTCTTGATTTCTGCGTGTCATTTGTACGCCATATAGTCTACTGACTGCAATATAAACACATCCGCATATCAATGCTATGAAAAGAGTTAATGACGTAGTATAAAAAGCTGTTTATGTGGGGCGGGTGGGGAGGTGGATGGGTCCAATAAACACAGGATTTTTAACCAGGAGAACTAGTGTTTTGTTTAGTAAGTTACGTCAGTGATGATTGTCACATGTGGCATTTCCCATATGTTTTTAGATGCAACAAGTGAACGGCCCCTTAGTCTACTGATATTTCAGAGCCATGGCAGAGGGCCATAGATCCTTGCACATACTGTACCTCTCTCAGATGAAGGGTCAATGAGTCAGACAAACTAGAACATATTCAACTAAACAACCCCTCTGCCTCTGCACTCTCTCTGCTACTTCCCATCCATTAAATGGTAAAGACCCGATAAAAAGGTTGGCAACATCACCGACTGATCAATATTTCATAGAAGGCCAATAACGGTTGAGCATGTTGACAAACTCGAAAAACCATCAACTCAAAATAAAACCCTGATTCCAGAGTGTTTGAATCAATGAAATAAAGACACGACTGCACATTTTAAAACTAATTAACTAGTAGGTAATGGTTTCATTTAATGTTAACAAAGTGCTTCTTGGACGAGGGAGCATACAACCTTCCCTCCCAATAATTTCCAAATAGTGAAGTCGAATAAGGAACCAAAATTGAAAATGTCGGTTTCCCTTTAACGTATGCCACACAATCCTATTGATCGTGTTACTGGGCTTCAGGCAAATGAAATCCATCACTCCTTGAGTGTGATTCTTTTTCTTATTTTCCTTTTTTAAAAAATTCAGAACCACATGTTTACCATTTTCTCCCTGAGGACATTGCTCTGAGACACGCATATACATATAAATGTAGAGTATAATCACACGGCGGGCAGACACATCTACACATACAGATTTACAAACAGATAGCGTGGGCAGAAGACACATTAACTTGCTTCTCTGAACGTCACAGAGCAGCAGAAACAACAGGAGGACAGAATTCAATAAGGAATAAAAGCAATAGTGACAGGTAATGCCCCCACTACACTTCACAGCCATTTGTCAATAAAGAAGCAATTACTAAAAAGTAGCAGCCATTTGTATGCTGCCTGGGGAAAGGGAAGGGAGGGGGTCTCTATAGATTTGTTGTGCTTGTCAGAGAGAAAAAACACACCGATGCACATCAAAGAAAGCACATTTGTATACACACAGGTACAAATATAAAGAAAGGCAAGAAACCAAATCCATGCACATCATACTTACAACTCTATTAACATAGACGACAGACACTCAGACATTTGTGCTCAGGGCTCAGAATCAACTGAGCAAATGAAGGCAGTAGATGGATCAATACACAGCTAAGCTATTGACCAAATCAACGTATCCTCATGTCCTCATATGGTATTTTACAAATAGCGATCAGCCCCTGCAGTGCAGAACCTGTTGTTTAGTAAACAAAACTACGTGGTTAGGTTTAGGAAAAGCTCTTGGTCATCATGGTTTGACATAAAATAAACACATTTGTTATATAACGTGCGTAGGTGACATTAGTTAAAGCTAGGTTCGTTAACGTTGAGAAACTAGCAAGAGAACAAAAAAAAACTAAATTGTTCAACTTAAAAACCCAGCCCAGTGTTGCCAACTCATTTCCAATGAAAGTAGCTGGCAGCAATAGCTCCAAAAGTCGCTAAATCTAGCCAGAAAGGCTACACTGACAGTCCATCCCTTCAGGCCTATATAGCGTACACTCAAACGGATATATATTTTATTAGGTGGGCCTTCCTTTTAGGTATCTGAAATATGTTTTACTGCTGCCCCCGTCCACAGCAGTAACATTGCTTTGCTCCCCGTGCTGGTACTCCTGTCTGCTTCTCTAAATTGGGGGCGTGCCGACTGCCATCTACTGTAGGTAATACACTGACTATGGATAAGTACCTCATACAACCCAGCTTCAAAACACCGAGACTATCCCTTTACAGCTCAGTCTCACGGTAAAGCGTGTAACAGATCCGCCTGTCCACCGGAAGAAAGCGTGTCAGTGTCACGTTTTGTGTCGCCGAGACGTGAATATTACACGCCCGCATGAAGGTGCAGTGTTTTTTAGTGACCGTTGTCACGTGTTGTGGAGTGACAAAAGTCTAACTTCAGAGCTAGTTACCTAGTATATAAAGCGAGAAAAAACATATATGGTGGGCGGTTCCAACAAACGCAGGACTTTCAAGCAGGAGACCCGTGTTTGATTCCGGTGTTTTGTTTTGTAAGTTAGGTTAGTGATGATGTTTGTCACATGTTTTCCGTACTGATGGTAAGTTGTTTCCGTACATGTTTTATTTAGTTTATGTACCTTTTTTAAGTCAGTGTAATATTCACGTCTCTGCGAGGCAAAACGTGACACTGACACACTATCCTCTGGTGGAAAGGCGGGTCTATTACACGCTTTGGCGTGATACCGGGTTGCCCTTTATGCACAGACGGTTTCCGTTGAGACAAGCTAATGAATTGACAGTGCAGTGCACCGCTCTCTCTCTCTTTTTAAAAGTCATTCTAGCTCACCCAGCAATAAAAATGAAAGAATTTAAACGAATAATAATCCAGCCAGATCATCCAAACAAGATGGTATTTCCTTAAATATAATTAAAATGTCAGTGTTCTAAACTAATGGATGTATTGTTCTAACATTGTAGATATGATGCTAGGTTTCATTTTTGCACCATTTGAGCGATATACCCTCGAGGTGCCGCTTGTGATTAATACAAACCGTCGTGGGTAAATAATAAGCTCGGCATTGAAAATGTTTTAAAAAAAAGATTTAAAAAGTGTGATAATCAACCAGACGCGTTAGTCGATATCAGTCATTTCTGTTGAAGCGAGACCGCCAGTTGGAAACCGTCAAAGGAAGGTAAACAGTATTAACTTCTGTGATTAACAGGCCAAAATGACTTTGGCCCATCCACAATTGAAATCCTGGAAACGTGCCTGGTTCGAGCGTTTGTACATTTGCATTGAAAAAAAGAGAAAAAAATGATGTTGGGTTCCCAAGATTCAATTCTTACTAGTGAACACCAAAGATGGCTTCCATTAGAATCTGATCTTTGCTGACAATCAAAAATAATAAGAGAAGAATGAGCTCTTAATAAAAGTTACAGAGAACAAATGGATGATGGGATGTATGTGTCTATTTTCAGACTTTGTACATGTCCAATCTATTGTATGTGTGTTCTGGTGTCAGACTGATACCATCACACACACAAACAGTGTCAAACAAAGCAATTTCCAGCCAATTACAAGAGTCAAACAGAAATCAAAAGTCATTTGGACTTACTGTTGTGCAGCTCTGTTATTTCTGTTGCACCATTCTTCCTCCTGTTTACTTGTAGTTGCTGACAGTCTAGGTGCTTTTTTCCACATCATTCTCATTAAAACCTAAAACACCGTTCAGCATGAACGACTTCGGACAGCAGATATTTAAGGGGAACCTGGACCTGGCACAGCTGCCACCCTGTCTGACACTGATTTTAACTGAATATCATGATGCTTATATACTTGTTTCATATAGCACATCATGGCTGCATCGCTCACTGTCTCCGGTAGTGACATATCTTCACAAACGGGATGAAACAGCCTAATAAAAGCAGTTGTTGTGACAGAAATGTTACATTCCAGGACTGTCTGGAATAATACTGCCCTCCCTCGGCAGCTGCTTTGAGGTTTACTTTAGCAGATGATCTGAAAAAGTTCAGTGGTCATTAGAAAAGTTGCTAATGTTGAGAGCAAGGAGAAGTTAGCATCCACCTTTACTGTGAGCTAGTCTCATAAGGTGAACACATTGTACACATGCTTCTCATGTCAAAAACACAAACTAACTATTCCATTTGAAGGCACCAGACTGTTCAAATAAAGAACCACTGACACTTCAACCCCAAATGTGCAGCTGCTCACCGAGAAACTTTGAGACTGTACAATTACAAACAGGGCACAGCTAGTAAAGTAGTGGTAGAAATGTGAAGAGAAGTTTCCATGGATACATGAAGAGTCTGACAAAAAGAATTTGGCCTCAGGGGTTCAGGTGTTGTGATACTCTTAGAGCTGCTTCCTGCAACAGCTGACAACAAAACAAAGCCTGTGATAAATAAATGAGTTTAAAACTTTGAATTGAAACTTCTTTCCCTTGAGTAGGTGGAAGTAAATTAATATAGCTATAAAATACTACACTTGAACATACGTATCCTGTATTGTTGCGGATTAAAATCGACACTTTTCGACAACAGCTTCGGTGTTAAATGTTTTTGTAAATGTCATTATAGAAGGAAAACATTTTAATCAGTTGATTTCAAGGCTTTGACAATAAAAACACAGTGTTTTCTCATCCTTTCCTTGACTGGTGCCATGAGGGTGTGTGTGTGTGTGTGTGTGTGTGTGTGTGTGTACTGATTGATGCTTCATTGACAGTGTTCATGGGGACTCTCCGGCTGATTGGACGCCAACAGACACACATGCTCACAGCGATGTCCATGGGGTTTCTCTGGATGATTAGAGACAACCTCCACTGATTGCTCCTTTCGTGATGATTACCGCCCCCCCAAAGCTCACACACCATCCGCACAAATACACACACAAAAAAGTAGGTAAACATTATAGTTAAGGTATGTGATCATCACAGAAAGTCTAACTCTTGCGTGGTGCTTTTTAGGGAGGGGGGGGCTGTGGTGTCGTGCTGAGACTTTCCATTTTATTAGTTGCTGCTGGCATTTGGTGCAGCCTTGAAGCTTGTCAGGAAGTTGGCACAACTCTCATTTTGGGCTTCGTGAGGTGACATTTATTGTGTCGCCGATATGTTTGCAGCTGTGTTGTGTAAGATTTTGTGTTTCTGGTCACTGCATGTAGTTTTTTAGTGCATACTAAACAGGGGATATGTGTTTAAAAACTAGCTACAGGTTTTTGGCTGCATGCCAACATGTCACAGGATATTAGCTACAAGGAAATTACATTTCACAGGTACATGACATCAGCTCGCACACACCAGTGCTGTACTGTGTGTACACATTTGCAAACACACACACACACAACCACACACACACACGCACAATATCCCAGAGACAAATGCCTTGTCCTGGCTTGTAAAGAGTTGCCAGGTTATGAGGCCCAATAAACATGTCAGGCTCACCAGATGGTCAAATAAAACAGTTTTACAGCTGCTTTGTTAGAGTGTGTTGACGTGTTTACTTCTACGGGAGTTTGTAGGTGTATATTTATCAGAGGCTGTTTCACAAAGCCAAAGTTTTCTTCAGGTGTCTGTTGTGCATGCAGGCGTGAAGATATATGCTGTCTGACCTCCAGTGTTTTAAAAGTAATGTGTCTGTGCACCTGAGTGAGGACTTTTTAACTCACTTCTGTAAGTTTTAAAAGTACTTTGTGGACTTTCTGACCACTAGTGGAGCTGTTGATCAATGAGTGGGTCCTTGTATTGTTCATATCACATGTTCCACATGCACACCACTACAGCAGATCACATGATGTAATGTATGGCGGCTGCAGAGGGCAATAACTGCTGTTGGCAGCAACTGACTTCAACAAAGGTAAAAACGTGTTTAATGCTAATTAGCAAAGGACACCATGGTAACCATTATATCTGCTTAACATTAGCATTTTTATTGCGAGCATGTTAGCATGCTGATCTTAGCGTTTAGCTCAAAACACCGCAGTGCCTAAGTACAGTCTCACAGAGCTGCTGGCATGGCTGCAGTCTTTAAGTCTTGTTTTATCACTGTTTGGTATAGCATACCCCAGAATCACAAACTAGAGAACCAGTAAAAAAGAGTAAGAAGACATTAGCCGTGTTTCTATTCACATTTTTTATGCACAATTGATTATCACATTAGAAAAGCTGTATGGAAAAGGCAAAATTCGAAAAAAAAACACTCTGTTGAGGTGGTTTTTGCTTTTGTCGAAAAAAGAGTTGATGCATCAAACGGGATACGGATAAATTCTGAAGAAGTGAACATTTAACTCACTACTGATCAGCTGTTTCTGCTGTCGCCGTCTTCTCGGATATTCCAATAACGTGTGAATGTTTGTCTTCGTCTCCAGAGAACATGAAACATGACCAATACTAGCTGACATGAAAGAACAATTTTCTATCACCACCGAGGCGACTAGTTTAATTTCCGGTTCACAACCCCTACTTCTTCTTCTACTCTATTTAATGGCAGATTACAGCCATGCGTAGCTTATAGCGCCAACTACTGACCAAACTACGTAGTAGCCGAGTTTATTCGTTCTAAAGCAGTTGATGGAAAGGCGCCTAATTTGCATTTATTTTTTGCAACATTTGAAAAGTTCGCTTAAAATTCGCTTGACAATTGAATGGAAACACGACAAATGTGGCTTCAGGAATCTGAGAGATGTTTTTTTCTCGTCATTGAGATTAAAATCCTTCTTGAAGACAGACCTGGCCAGGAAGGCAGAATAAAAACAATATTACAACAATAAATATAAGACAGACAACATGAAACGGCCAAGAAAATGGTTTCACGCTACACAAAAGAGCTCTGAGAACATGTAGCTGCTGGACACACCGGTCCCTCCAAATAAATTAAGAAGATGTTGGGCGTTGTTTCCATGTGCTTATGAAACTTTTATGAACACTCATTACACACACACACACATATGTCGTCATACACACCACACACATGTTGAGCCCTGAGAGCTGAGCTCTGTTAGCGGTCGAATTTTTCCTATAAGTGCTTCCCCTCCAGCCCTTCACCAATTGGAAAATAAGAGTCAGGAGCTGAGGGCGTTCATTAACTATGCTAAAACAACTCTGAAATTACTCTGTCACAGGGGCAGAAAGAAAGAGGAGAAAATCGGGATGGAGTGATACAGAAGAAGAGAGGGGGAGAATAATAATGGTGTGATAAAACAAAGGTAGATGGGAGAAGATGGAGGGAAGGAAGAAGACGGAGGGGGGAGATGTGTGAGAGAAGATGGCGATGGTGTGATAGAGGGAGAGAATTAACTCCATCTATGGAAAGCTAATTTTCTCCCAATCTATCTTCCTGCCTAATTCCCTGACTAACAGAGATATAAGTCTGACTCCACCAGAGAAGAGAAAGAAGAGGAGGTAGGGATCAAGGTGGAAGTGAATAAGAGAAGGAGGGAAGGTGAGGAGAAGAGAGACGAGGCGATAATTGGAAGTCAGTGTTGGCGCTTTGACAAATTCACTTTCTCCAATCACACACACCTTCGGGAGGAGGAGAAGAGAGGGATGGGAGAACGCCGATGAAAAGGAGAGGAGGGAGAAACAGCTTCATGAAGATGAGAAAGAGAGAGAGAAAGAAGCCAGGGGGAATGAAGTGATGAACGTGAGAGGAAGAAGTGGTAATAAACAGCTTTCCGTCGCTAACAAATGAGTCACAGGCAGCAATGAGATAAAATCGAACTGATTGACTGACTACATCAGCAGGAGTACAAACTGTCCCATTGATTTTATCCTGATCAATATCCCTGAAAGACCAGAGATGAGCGAGAACAGCCTGCGTTACGTTCCCCTTACACAAAACAAGCCCTTAATTCAC
Organism: Sebastolobus alascanus; assembly: GCA_916701645.2. NCBI lineage: Eukaryota > Metazoa > Chordata > Actinopteri > Perciformes > Sebastidae > Sebastolobus > Sebastolobus alascanus. The sequence goes on along the minus strand of CAKAOJ020000201.1, from coordinate 1,593,159 downwards.
CTAAAGTGATACATTTGTAATTCATTTAAGTGATAAACGTTTCATTTTGGTTCATTTAGCCGCACTGACAGAACTGACAGGCTCCCATTAAGCGGTATCATTCTCATTAGAATTGGGTCTAATTTTACTGTGGTGTTTACGGGGATATGCTCATCCAGACAGCCTCAATGAACGTCCACAGGGGGAGAAATGGAATTGATTAAAGACAATGGGTGATAAAATGTGGTGGAAATGATCTGTTCAAGAGACTTTGATGAAATATGAATACTTGAGCACAGACTTGGAAAGCATATAAAGCGCTTCACTGTCATTTGGCTGGCTGCTATATAATACAAATGACACCCAACCACCAGAAATGTCATCTAACTTCTCATCCACAACTCATCTCCATTAATAGTTGTGGGTAATTAAGATGGCTGCCGCAAAACTTTTGATAATGTGAAATAATCATGGACATTGTTTTGCTGCATAACCCATCAAAATGTGCTGCTCATTGGGAGAGAGAGAAAATAATCTTAATATCTGAGTAACTGAATTCTTCAGCACAAATCCACCAAAACACTGTGAGTTAATGCAAAAGAATCATCGTTGCAGGCAGCATGAAGACTTGATGATTTTTTTACTCTCAAATCTAAAATTTAAGCACTGATGAAATTGAGAAAGCAGATCCAGAGGTGTGGAACATGTGGAAGGGAGCTAATGATTTCATTTAGTGATTATTTCGTTGGCATTGTAAATGTCTGCAAACCACGGATACGTTGAACGCCGAGGTTCCATAGTCCGAACCAGGACAGCAAACTTTATTACTCCTTTCAACCTTGACAAAGGCAGCGCAGACCAGATCCACTCCTTCTGTTATTACCTTTCACAATAAAAGCCCTAGACATATAATATTCTCAGGACAGTGTTTCGCATTTTCTTGGCGTTTATTTGCGACGCCGCCGGTGTGTAAAGGCGCCAACGTAAAGGCCCATACGTAAAAACCTTACGTTGTTACGTTACGTTGTTACGTTACGTTGTTATACGTTACGTTGTTACGTTACGTTGTTACGTTACGTTGTTACGTTACGTTGTTACGTTACGTTGTTACGTTACGTTGTGACGTTGTTACGTTAGGTTACATTGTTAGGTTACGTTGTTAGGTTACGTTGTTAGGTTACTTTGTTAGGTTACGTTGTTAGGTTACGTTGTTACGTTGTTAGGTTACGTTGTAAAGTAACGTTGTTAGGTAACGTTGTTAGGTTACGTTGTTACGTTGTTAGGTTACGTTGTTAGGTAACGTTGTTAGGTTACATTGTTAGGTTACGTTGTTAGGCCACGTTGTTACGCCGCGTTGTTACGTTGTTACGCCACGTTGTTACGCCACGTTGTTACGCCACGTTGTTACGTTACGTTGCTACGTTACGTTGTTAAGTTACGTTGTTAAGTTACGTTGTTAAGTTACGTAGTTAAGTTACGTTGTTACGCTACGTTGTTACGCTACGTTGTTACGCTACGTTGTTACGCTACGTTGTTACGCTACGTCGTTACGCTACGTCGTTACGCTACGTCGATGACCTTATGATTTAACATTTAGCATAACCAAACTTTACTCTTCAAATCAAATACATTGCTGAAATTTCATGATACCAAGGATACAAACCTGTTGTTTATTAAAATTATCCAATTGACGTCCCTTTAGGACCACCACCAAGATAACTAGAAAGGTTCAAAGCAATAGTCTCAAAGTAGAGTCCATCAGAATAGTCCATCCTTTGTTGAGTTAAAATGTAATTTTGTGTGGTTTAATGAATATTGCTGCCTTTTGTTTTGAAAAGCTCAGCGGAGAACGTGGCAGCAGAGTTTAGTCTTGGGAGATAAACTCCTTTGTCTTACAAAGACAGCTCGTTTTGGACTGTGGTGGTAATTATGGTAAAATATACATACTGCACAAGAAATGAGCCCTGGAGCAGGAAACACACCTCTGAATACACACTTCATTCACCTTCATTAAAATTGTTTAAAACTTTTTTTTTATTAGGTCACAGTTCATTTTAATTAGTTCACAGTAATCTCACCTAATTGCCAGCACAGCTCTTCTCACCATCAACCTGAGCAGAGGCCGTTAATTCACTGATGCTCTACAGTAGAGCCTTTCACAGCAGACGGTTTGACTTGTCAAAACGAGCCAGTTACTGGGCTCTGGTATTGTGCATGCTCCCTCACTGATAAGGCTTGTTAGGACAGTAAATGGAATGGAGCCATCATTAATGTTATTATTTACACCTATGCTTTTCCTGCTTTGACAAGCCAAAATGTGAAATTTTATGTTATTTTTTTATCTCATCTATTTAGTTTTTTCTTTACAAGCACAACAAAGGTCAGCACTGCAACAGCAGCAGCACCACCAGGCAGAGTGTCACAGTAGATTAACAGGCATTTATATACACGCTCACCTATTGAGTTATCGAGCACAAGCCAAGTCACTGACACGGGCTATGCCTTATCAATGCTGAGTCAGCAGATTCTGTCTTTGTCGACCCCGTACAGGAAATCAGTGTTTCCCTGTTTGTACACATCCATGATCAAAGGAGATTAATAAGGGCATTGTTCAATCCATTAAAGACAGGCGCTGTTGTATGCTCTCATTAAAATGTTGCTGAAATCCTGCTCATCGGGCAGCATTTGGAGTAGAAATCTAGTCGTGCTTCACTACACAGGCCGTCCTCACTCCCAACACGTCAAATATGGCTGCTTGGTCAGTGGCCCTACGAGGCAAACTATGATGCTCTACGTACCCCTTTAGCATCAGATCTGCACGTGCAGAACAGAAGAAATCAGGTGGCGTAGTATAAAGAGCGACAAAGTCCGCGTAGGCAGGTCGGGATGGATGGATGGGTCAAACAAACACAGAACTTTAACCCAGGAGACCGCCGTTTGTGTCCTGAGCATGGATATATTAACTGACTTATTTTAACTTACGTAACATAGGCTACTTAACTTACGTACATAATCTAACATACTTATTTTAATTCAAACCTTGATCTTTTCCTTAACCTCAGCAGCACACTGACACACTGACAGCTGTTGTTACCTGTTGGGCTGCAGTTTGCCATGTTATGATTTGAGCATATTGTTTTATGCTAAATGCAGTACCTGTGAGGGTTTCTGGACAATATCTGTCATTGTTTTGTGTTGTTAATTGATTTACAATAATAAATATATACAAATATTTGCATAAAGCAGCATATTTGTCCACTCCCATGTTGATAAGAGTATTAAATACTTGACAAATCTATCTTTCTAATTAATTAATTGCAATGTAATCGATTGACAGCTCTATTAAACACATATCTGGCTCTTCATCAGAGCTTGTTTGCTAATAAATAGCTGCCAGAAACTAATGAGCTAAAACAGAGTAAAAACCTCTGTGCAAGCTGCATTACAAATGGCATATTTTGCATTACACAAAGTAAGTAGAATCTTTGTAAATGTATAATAACTATTGAGTATCGGAGCGTTAACTAGATCAGATTAATAAAGAGCTTTCTAAACCCTCATTTGTCTGATAGAACTGACGCCTGAGCATGCAGCGAGATAACATCATGTAACACAGAGCCTTAAAAAAGGTGTTTAAAAAGGTATTACCTCTCAATGTTCTCTTTCCATCTATACTTTTCCTCACCACCTACACTCTTACCTCCATCTGCCTTGATTTTCCATTTCTCCCTGTCATCAGGCTTTTTTTTCTTTGTGTGCATGTGGAGGAACTGATGGATGGAAAGACCATTACAAGTAGCAAAATGTAGCACTTTTTCCTCTCTCATCTCTTTTCCCTCTCTTCCTCCATCTCTCCTCCTCATCACTTCTCCCCCACTTTCAACTCATCTTCCCCCCTTTTTTCTCTTTCATCGCTGTGCTGCAGAGAGAAGGAGGGATGCTCGGAGAGATGATTAGAAAAAAAAGAGGAAAGTTTTGGGTCTGGTAGCAAAGTTCACCTCTGTTTCTCTCTCCCAGCAGCAAGGGCTAATGGATTAGTTCAATGTGCTGATTTCTGCAGAAAACTGCTGTGTGTAGTAGAAAGTGTATAGGCATCCCCCCACGATTTCCTTCTTACATCACTTGTTGGAGCCTTGGGCTTTTTATCTAGAGTGTATGAATGTGTGTGTTTGTGATTCAGCGTCGCTCTTACAGGCGGTCTTGATGTGTGTGTTTAAGCGACAGAGATCTAGATATAGCACCATGAAAGAGGCAACACTCTACTTTGTTCCATTATGGCAGAAACACACGTAGCTACTTAATAATACATACCAGCTACCGCCACCTTTCCCATTCTTTCAGATACAGAGAAGCGACAAATGACAAAACAGGGATGAGAGGGTCAGAGAGGGAAGACGCTGTTGTGCCACTCTGAGAAAACTGCTGACACTTCAGATCGGCAGATGGACCGAAAGAGGCCCGATCTAAAAACAAGTTTCTTTCAGCGTCCCCCAGTCCATTTTATTTAAAATACATAACCAAATGGGTTACAGTGGACTCAGGGTGCTGGTATTTGACCCATTAAACAGTTTTCCACACCACTATAGAATTTCAGTTTAGTTCTGGGTGCTTTTTTGTTAATTTTTTTTTAATGCAAGCTGTTCTCATACACCATTTGAAGCTATACCTACAGAAAGTAATGCACTATAACTTTTGTATCTCCCACAATATCAATGCGTATACACTCCACGTAAATGTGAACCAGGAAGTATAAAGAGTGACAAACGCCGCGTAGGGAGAAGGTCGGGGTGGATGGATGGGTCAAAAATCACAGAAACTTCGCCCAGGAGAACGCTGTTCATGTCCCGTGTGAAACCAGAAGTCAATGCTGATTTATTTGTCACGTAACTTCCGTACTCAAGTTACGCCACTTCCGCAATTATTTTAACCCAAACCACGAGCTTTTCCTAAACCTGACCAAGTTGTTTCCTCTGAAGAAGGAAGTTTATTTTGAAAAGACTAGAGCGGCAATTGACACGTACGTCACGCGTTGCTAGACATTCGTAGGAGAACGCACGAAAACTGAGGAATAACTTTCCGTAACATATCATACGAACCGTTGTATGATGATACGTTGACCTATGATGTGATAATTGGAATTGTAAAGATAAATATTTGGTGCACTGCATGTTGTAACAGGTCACAAAGTGTAATGGTCAGATTTCAATATTTATTTTTCATAAAAGATTCTTCCAATACTTCCTATTATTTGTTCCAGTGCCATTTAAAGAATATTTTTTGAAGAAAAGACAAACAATATCCTGAATCAAGACAGAACTAGGCAGATAGAAAATGATACCAGCATCTTGAAAATCTTCAAACAACTTGGTTTGTAGAGGAAACAGGTGGAATAATATCTACCAAATAGCATGTTGTTTTGGCTTGTTTTAAGGAAACAATTTTGGGACCCTATTACAGGCTAAAGGCCCTGATAAACTACAAAATGGACATTGGGGTAGACAGCCAGCATGCACTCTATTTAAACTACCTGTGTCTGCATATGCAAACATGTTCACACATCCAGTTGGCACATGAAGTATAGAAACTTAAAGATATGGAGAAGCAGAAAGTATAATTGGCATGAATCTTAAATAACTTGTTAAGACTCGTCTTTTGGCACAGTTGTGGACCTTCAGACTTAAACAACTTCCTATAATTCAGTGATAATACTGGTCAGTCTCGTGAGTGACAGTTCTTGCATTTGTCCATGCAGTCTCCAGTATGATATGGTTCTCTCACGTTCAGTATATTCATCGCCAGCCTCTCATTTCAGAGGCCGACCAACTCCGAAGCTGGCAATGACAACGAACTCTTCTGTCTTTGCCATATTCACCAGAAGTGTCAGAAAGTTAGTTAATGATATACAGTATATGCAAATGAAAATCTGTATAGTGTGTTCTTGCCAAAGTGAAGAATGCATGTGTCTTAAACCTGCATTCTCTCTAACAGCCAGCAGGGGGCGACTCCTCTGGTTGCTAAAAGAAGTCTGATTGTATAGAAGTCTATCAGAAAATGAGCCTATACTTCTCTCTTTATTTATTACCTCAGTAAACATTGTAAACATGAGTTTATGGTCTCAATCACTAGTTTCAAGTCTTCTTCAATACAGCATGATGTTCATTGAGTAAATTATGGTCCCATTTAGAGTCAAATAGACCATAAAGCAGAGGATGCTTTAGGGCGGGGCTACCTTGTGATTGACAGGTGGCTACCACGGTGTTGTCCGGTCTGGGAGTTGTCCGTGTTTTCATCTTAGAACTTTAACCCTTTAATCACAGTGTGTCTTCAGTTCATCAGAGTTAATTGTAACATTTTGGTCACCTAAAAATGTCGGTTGTACTCAGCTCCACCCTGTATCACTTCTGGTTGTAAAAAAACAAGATGGTGACAGACAAAAACCAACATGGCGATGGCAAAAATGCTGAACTCGAGGCTTCAAAATGGCAGTCCACAAACCAATGGGTGACGTCACGGTGACTACGTTCACTTCTTATGCAAGTCTATGTGCACAAGTGAAAGCCACTCAAGGTCAGAATTAAACAAAGCTATGAAAACAAACAAAAAATACCCACAATACTTGTTTCACTGTTTCTGCAGAGACACCAAAGGGTCATTCTAGCAACAAATTTTAAGTTTGGTGTTATCTGTGCAGATATTTCAGGGCGACTGCTAAGAATCCAGCGATTCATAAATTTACCTGGTCCGATGATGTATACTTGTAGCTTAAACACTACATGAGTCAAAACACCACATATAATCCCCGGTACTTAGACAGGACAGACATAATTTCCCCTGTAATGGATAGATAACATTCTGAATTCACAGCTCCAAGAGGGGACAAGCATCTATATTTCATCCAACAGCGATGCACAGCTGAGACACTGGGTAAGTGGGGGAGAGAAAAGAGAGGGGACATGCATTCATATTTCATCAGAGAGACACTTGGCTAAAGCAACCGGTAAGTGGCAAAAAGAATGGGACCGAAAGAGAAAGGACATGCATTCATATTTCATCATAGAGAGATGCACATAGTTAATAAAACAGGAAAACAGTGGAGGACGGCGACAGCCAGCTACAACTCTTGGGATCGTCAATAAATAGGCATGAGGGACACTTTTAGAGGAGGAGGAGGGGTGAAACAGAGCGAGGCATGCATCCATATTTCATCAGAAAGAGGTGACTGAAATGGCTGCTAACAGGTGGGTATCAATATAGAAACATCAAGACCACTTATGACAGCGGGAGAGAGAGGCACAGAGTGCTGCGGGGAGGCAGAAGCATATCTAAAAGCTGATAACTGCCTCTATGAATATAGACACATTCACAGTGACATTTATAGGCAGCCATTAGACTTTAGGCTCTTACTTTGTTGACAGTTTAAGACATCCATTTGCTCCGGTGCTTGGTGTTTTTTTTTGTGCTTTGCAGAGCTTTAAATGTACACAGGCCATATGGGTGCCTGTAGGTTACCGCTAAACTTTTATTAGTGTTAGATAAAAGCACAACTCAAAGGCCAGGCAGGCAAAGTCAGGTCTGCGACAGTTGCTTTTTTCCACTGGAATATAAGGAGCTGTGAGCGAGAACTGTCTCCCTCAAATGCCAAGTCATACTCCTACATGCATGTTGATTTTGATAACGCTGCACCCACTAAGATAATTGTTGAGATCTCTGAATGGCTGGTGATGTGGCTGAAACAAAAAGACAGAGCAGTCACATGATCAGCTACAGTAAGCTTGATTTATGCTTGCCGCATCCGCGCAGGTCGTGAGTGTACGCGCGGTCAAATTACGTCACACCATCAGACACATTAAAACATGTAAACATGTTCTAGTATGTTACGGCCGAGGAGCCGTTTGTGTGTATTCGAGGTGATCCTGCCCTCTGCCTCTCTTCCCCTGCAGGTGCCCTTCCCCCCTTTCCTGCACCGGTGCTTCAAATTGGCAATCGGGCTGAAGCTTAAAAGGCTGCTGAGGAGGAGCCAGCGGGGCCAGTGTGCCAGTTCGGAAGTCCAGGGTTGTGTCTGTGGACCAACTCGTGCCTATCCTCGCTCCTCGCAAGAGGAGGTGTTTTTCTAATTGTCTAGCGGTCTTACTGTGTCAGTAAGCTTGTCTTTAGTTAAGTACTTTAAGTTGTGGATATGAGTTTGTAGCTGTCAGTTTCGGTTCTATTTAGTTAAATAAACATTCTTCGCTGTTGCATCAAACTCCATTTCCTCTTTTCCACCCGGTTTTACTTTTCATTGTTACTCCCCCATCCCCTAGCCTCAAGTGGGGTCGTAACAGTTGGGGGCTCGTCCGGGAATCTTGGAAAAGTAAAACCGGGTGGAAAAGAGGAAATGAGGAAACGGAGGTTGATGCAACAGCAAAGAATGTAAAAACTCATATCCACAACTTAAAGTACTGAATTAAAGACAAGCTTACTGACAAAGTAAGACAACTAGATAACTAGAAAAACACCTACGTTTTACCGTATTCCTTTTCCACCCGGTGTTACTTTTCATTGTTACTCCCCCATCCCCTAGCCTTAAGTGGGGTTGTAACATAGTAGAAACCCAAAATACAAGTATGAACCTGGAAATGAGCATATGTCCCCTTTAACTTCCATATAATTCCTTATTTGGTATAGTCTATAAATAAAAAAGGCTGTGCATCCCACACTGATTATCTTTCCTCTTATAGGACCGTCACATGTTCCTTCACATGTTTGCTTTCTCCCTGACACCCACGGTGTATCACCATCAGCACTCCGGAGCAGAACAGATCTGCCGTTTGAAGTAACACCTCTGCTTTCAATCGAACGGATAGTTCTCTCAGACCAGCCTTCACAGCAGGTTCACTTGACCCGGCTCGCGGCCGAGTCGATTTTTAGACAAACATTCAGCCGTTTACTGAGCTCCCAGGGTGCTAATGTACAGCCATTAACCACGGTCCAACACACAGACACACACTAGGGAACACACGCACACACACTTATAAGCACATAAAATAGACCGGAGATATTTTTTTATTCTGCTAAATGATAAATTCCAAAACAGCAAACACGCTCGTACACACAAAAACATAAAATCCCACAGTTCATAAATGTGCACGTCCTCTATCTTTCTCTTTTTAAACGCACACAAACACACACTCACAATCCCCCTGCAACTTGAGATTGCCCTCTCCACTCCAGTGCATTGTGGGTACAGGATTGACTAATCGTTGTGTCACAAGTGTACCGTGCTGCATCTCTCTCCACTAATGTAATGGCTCAGCGTTTGTGTGCGTGTGTGTGTTTGTTTTGTTTCACAGTTCCCAGCAACTCTCCTCATCGTCTAAATGCAATGTTTCTTTTTGTGTTGTGCGAGTGTGTGTGTGTGTGTGTGTGTGTGTGTGTGTCAGTATTCATTTATTTGTGTGCTTCAGTGTACAGGTGTGTGTTGTGATTCGGTGTGTGTGTGTGTGTGAGTGTCATTGAGGGCTCCTTATTTGGCCTGACAGGGCAATGAGCCGCTGAGACGAGATGAGGCTTATTTATTGGGCTCCGGGCCAGTGTGTGTGTGTGTGTGTGTGTGTGTGTGTGTGTGTGTGTGTGTGTGTGTGTGTGTGTGTGTGTGTCCTCCCTTAGTTTCTGTGCCCCTCAGACTAAAACGATCACAGTGGTGCAGTAGTGCACTCTCGTCACCGAGTGTGCTGACAACATAATTGGTTGGCCTGGCATTTCAATTCACCACTGTGAGATTGCTGTGGGCTACTCCACTCTCAGCCCTGTTAGCCACTGCTGCTAATAATCCAAGAGCGAGAGAGAGAGAGAGAGAGAGAGAGAGAGAGAGAGAGAGAGAGAGAGAGAGAGAGAGAGAGAGAGAGAGAGAGAGAGAGAGAGAGAGAGAGAGAGAGAGAGAGAGAGAGACGGCGGCCATGGAAACGGTCTCGCCGTCCACTCTAGACGCACTGTTGAAGCTGATTTATCGTGACGGATATGAAATTTACATCAAAACTTTCTTTCTTTTGCTTGTTCATTCCTCTTTGCCGATTGTTTTTTTTCCTGTTTGCCCGTTACTTTCACCAAACTGGAATCAACAGAATTAGTTCACTGTAAAACAATCTCTCTTAACAAGACTGCCCTCACCAGGGAGGCAAAAGGCTTAAAACAACCTCTGTGTATGTTTTCTTGGCAAGTGACCTCTTGTTATGTGAGTATTGCCTGTCTTCTTTTGACGGGATGAAGATGGAAGTAGAGTGATAATGTTAGGGGTGACCCTGACTAGTCGACTTTTCCATGATTGGATCTAAGGAGCCTGATTCGACTGCCAGCCTCACAGTCGAATCATTGCAGTGGTGGTAAAATGTAGTTATAAAACGAAGGCTGGCTATATGGGGGAGCTGAATGTCTAATTTTACATAGAATTGTTTGGTTTCTCCCAATAAATCATGATATATAGCCTATTTTGGTATACATATCAGCTTATTAATAATAGTGTTAATACAAATTTTAAAATAACTCATCTGCTTTCAATCAATCTCCATAGTGTGCGTGAATAAAATCACAATCCAAATTTGCTGGACCTTCGAAGCAGCATCTTGCCTCAGAAAGACTAAATAACAACAACATAATGCTTCTGTTTCAAAATCAAAGAATAAAATTATTAATCAGACCACTCACGTAAGAACGTAGCGCTAGCAGAGCACTGAATATATTTAGAATTTATGAGCGATTCTCCATCAAAACCAGCAGGGAGAGTTGAGTAGAGACAGATGTTTGCGGCTAGCAGCGCTCTCTCTATCTTTCTCTCTCATTGACTCGTTGGGAAATGGAATTAAGGCAAAAGGTCCTATTTACAACCATGAAAAGCAGCTGTCTGTCTCCGTTTCAGTACTACGGACAGCGCCACAACTACAAACACACAAACCCTACAGTACACACAACAAACAGCACTGTCCTGAAACAACAGCTAAGCGATAGTTACATGTATCTCAGCCAGTCATTTTGTTGTTTTTGCTTTTTTTCTATGGAGACATAAAGCTTAAACAAAGGGGACACCCCTAGATATTGTTATATCAAAGTTATAGAAGTCTCTTAGGAAAGAGGTCAGGAAGGATATTTGGGTGAAACAAAGAGTCCATCTCCTGCAGCCAATGTTGGTTCCTTTTAACCTTTTCCCGACCTGAAGTAGTTTCTTTTGTTGTGCAGTGTTTTGAGTTTCACTTCTATAAGGTCAGAGGTCACCTGCTTAGTCATGCGTCTACAAACTGTTCCCACACTGTCCTTGTCTGTCTCTGTGTTGTCCTGCATTGTTGCCATCAACACTGCTGCTCTTCATAGTGGTTTGATGAGTGTTTTAACATGTGTGTGTGTGTGGTTTAGTATCTGATAATGTTTGAGGAAGTATTTGTCTTGTTATCTGCGTCGCTCATCTCTCAACACCTCAGTCTGACACCAGCGGAGAGAGGACTGGACTACATCTCTAGCCACGTTAGTTATCTGTAGAGAAAGGGGTTCCTTCTCTTATCAATATTCTCTTACTGTAATGCCTATTTCTTTCTAAAATGAGAAAGTTTGTGACCCGGCAGCCAGGTTGAGATCTGTTATACCAAGCACCGCCCACCAGCCGGAGCACAGCCAATAGGAACGCTCTCTCTCTGAAATGACCTGTGATTGGTCAAAGTCTCCCGTCACGGGCTAGAATTTTTAAAGCCTGAAAACAGAGCCATGGGGAGGTGCAGGAGTCTAGTTTTCTCTCAGAACACTTGAAATACAATATAATGAAAGGTTAATATGGGATTTTTGCCCAATGATGCCAAAAACATTCTGCGTACTGAAGCTTTAAGGTTGATATAAAGCTGCTGCATGTACTGAGGTTAAATCACTGAGAAGAAAATTCTCTGTTTCAGTGCAAAAATATTGCTCATCTGCTGCTGTACAATATTCCCCTTCAGTAATAACAACAGTATTTAAAGGACAGGTGTGAAGTAAAATCAGCATACAGATGAAAAAAACAGCTGGAGACAGTGTGTAACTGATGAAGTCATCAAGAGAGAGCAGGGATGAACAGACAGAAGGTTTGAGGGAGGAGGAGGAAGGTGACACAGAGGAGAGGAAGGAGGAGGAGAAAGCAGAGAGATGTAACAATGAGGAGACACGAGGAGGTGAATTAGAGCCAGAACTAGGACAGCGTATCCCTGGGCAGCCATGCGTGTCTGTGTGTATGCTGTAAAACACAGCAAAGCGCTGCGAAGTGTTGTAAAATTCATCAGGTTTGTGTTTGTGAACATTGGCGCCCTTAACGCTGCCTCTGCCTCTCAATTATGTACAACTGGAATTAGACATGAATATATTATGACCTGTAACTAAATGTAGATACAACGAAAAACACACATACATAGAGTGTCATCCATCACAGAGTAAAGTTACTAATATGTAAATGGGAAAGAGAAAAGACACATGATCTGCATTTTCAAAACTGTTAAGAGACAAACCGCCCTCTGCAGAGAGACTGTCTGGCAGGCTTGTATTTGATTGGACAACCTGTTCTCACTCCCAACTCGTCAAATACCGACGCTTGATCGGTGGCCCACAGCGTCTGATACCGACGCACCGAGGCACCCTTAAAGTCTGTATGGGATGCATTTGGCTTTCAACTAACTCCAATGTAAACCCATCTGCATCAATATTCACCTTCATCCTACTGACGGGTCCTCACAGACCTCAGAGGTATTTATACTTTTTGTTGTATCTCACAGGTGCTTTATTCTAGCATTTCAAATTACATACCACAGGCATGACAAATAAACGGCACGAAAATGGAAAATATTCGCATGCAAATATTTTGCATCAAAATTATTCGTTAAAAAAAAAAAAATCCGATATATATACGGAATGTCATGAACCCATCGTCCATCACTGCTTATTTTGATTCAGGACAAATAAAGTAGAAAATAAAATGAAACAATTATTTTGCTGAGTGCCATTTAGTTTAGATGATTTGCATTTGGTAAGACAGTCATGGAATACATATGCTGTTTGGCTTCTTTTCTTTTTTTCAGTATTTCATGACGAAATAGCCCCAAAAAAATACTTCATTCATCAGAAATAGTCACTTGTTCCTTGGCCCACGGTGCATCTTTCCACCAAATTTCATTAAAATTTGTTAACTGGTTTTGAGATATCGTGCTAATGAACAAGTGTGAGAAAAAAACAAAAAAAAAACACAACCTCCTTGGCAGAGCTAATAGTGCTAATTTGATGTAAATGCACTCACAACACTGGAATTAATTGTGCTCTTAATTCATTTTGGACAGGAAACGTAACCCAGCACTCACAAGATGAAGTAATAAATGACTGAATTAATGACTAAAACTGGATCAGGGTGAAAAATGTGGACAAGTCACCGACTAGGTGCCATCATGTCACCCTAATCCCTGTACACCTTCTGTGTGTGTGTGTAAAATGGATAGCGGTTGTCAGCCCAGACTAATATCAACTCCCACATGAACTGTTAATGCCAGACCAAGGACGGCATTCACACACACACACAAAGTTACAAACATTATCTCACACACAATATAAAGCCAGTAGATCATTAATCCACTCTGCAGTCTATTTGGAGGCCACTGTTGATGGAAAAAGGAGAGACATAGTGAGACAGACGAGGGAAAAAAAAGATGGAGAGAGGAGGAAACAAAGAAAGAATGAGGGAGAAAGAGAGGCAGTTATATAATACTAGCTGGTGTAATATAGTGGAGGGAATTTACAGCAACGTCACAGAGAGGAGAGGAGATGGTGAAAATATATGGAGACAGAAAAGAATGATGGAGAGACAGGGACAGAAGAGACAGAAAAATACACCAGGCAGCAACCTCCAGTTCTGAAAAGTGAAGCCAATGCAGAAGTGCATTAAACTTGCATTCATTCTAATGGCCAGCAGGGGGCGACTCCTCTGCAAAGTCTATGAGACAATGAGCCTACTTCTCACTTGATTTATTACCTCAGTAAACATTGTAAACATGAGTTTATGGTCTCAATCAGTAGTTTCGAGTCTTCTTCAATACAGCATGATTTTCATTTAATACATTATGGTCCCATTTAGAGTCAGATAGACCATAAAGCAGGGTGTATCACTTCTGGTTCCAAAAAAACAAGATGGCGATGGCCAAAAACCAAGATGGCTACGTGTAAAAACCAGATGGTGACTGCAAAAAAACAAGATCATGTTTTATGACTAATAAACACAGTGGGAGAAGATTTAACCTTGAGAAATGTTTGAAGTACAGTATATTCTCAGTAAACCTGAGGTAAATTGAGGCTGTAACTACCATGTTTCTCTTACTCGGTCCATGTTTACTGTGTCCATAATAAGTTGGTGCAGATTATCGTCCAACAGTAAAAGAGCTGCATGTTTGTAATGATCCTGGGTCATAGGGCGAGATTAAATGTACTCAGTTACATGTATAAAACTCTATGACCCTTTCCACGGATCTTACAATTAAAACTTTTAATGAGTCTGTTCCCAGGGTGCGAGAAAAATCTTTTTTGGCGCAAAAGTCATACACCGACCTGTTTGTTCTTTGTTGTTGCCGTGTCTGTTGTGTTTGTGTTGTTTTTTAAACAAGTAAAGCTGCTCCTGGTTCAGTTACAGACCTTTAAACTCACACAGCACAGAACAGCTTATTAAAACAAAACAAAATACTACTGTTGAAATCTCCCTCTAACCTGATTAGACCTCTGCTGTGGACCGACTGTGTGAGCATGTAAAGACTGCTTGATTGGCATCTGTCAACGCTCCTCACTCTCCAGTTTTATTTCACCTGTTAGGATAATGGTAATTTCCATTTATCCGTGCTGGATACAGAGTTACACACCAGCAAGGATGCTGTGGTTAACTTTAATTACCTGTAATCTTTTCACAGTGTTTATGTGTTGCCAGAGACAGCAGCACCTATTCCATTGGAATTAGCCACGACAAGCTAGTGTGTGACTAGAAATACTCCTTTTTCACAACAGACACTAAGACTTGTCATATTGAAAGCACAGGTAATAACATTAATTATGATCTGTTATATACAGTAAGCCACGGCGGTGTGACGGGATCCTGAAACTGAAACTCTTTACTTGTATTATTTACACCTGTGCTGCGACATGTCAAGATGATTGATTGATGATGACTAATTTAACTTTGATACGTGTACGATGTCCGGACAATTTGAGAGCCAGGTGGGATAAACCTCTCATTCAAGAAATATTGTTTTTAAACATTCTTGTTTAATAACCGCGCTGCAAAATAATACAAGCAGAGATGATAGGATGCTGTTTGGATGAAGTGAGTGCACAGACTGTGACAGAAGTAAATGACAAACTGTGTGATTCACAACTTTGTGGACTGCTGTTGTTAGCCCGCTAGCCATACTAGCTCCCCCAATATATTTTACAACCAACCCATGCTATTTCCTGCCTCCCCCCCGTGCTCTTAGCCACACCACGGCACGCAAGTTAGTACATAGTGAGTAAGTAGTACGTACAGAATCTCCCTGCTGGGGATCAATAAAGGTTATTTACGTCTGACTGCAGATTAAAACGTATTGTGTATCAGTTGGGAACCCATGAGACACAGATCCCACCCACTAATCCATTTATCAAACTAAAAAACCTAAAAATAAGATAAAATAATGACAAATAGAAGAAAGAAATTAAGGAAGGATTAGTTAAGTATAAACTGTTAATTACAAGTTTCAAAATCTGCAACAAAGTCCTGATTAAGGCAAAATCTCCTGTTTGGGTTTAAAAACGCAGCACCTTTCTAATTTATTTTGCTCACTGTCAACATTAATATTAACTTTTACATCCTATTCAAGTTTCCAGGTCTCTTTTATTTCACTCACAAACTCAATCATCATTCAATCATTTCTTGCTTTTGTGATTCCAGAAATCGATCTCAGCGCTGCTTGAGGACATCTTGAAGGACGTCCCGAAGTCATAACTTTACGAGAAAAAAAGTCGTAATATTACGAGAATAAAGTCATAACTTTACGAGAAAAAAAGGCGAAATATTACGAGAATAAAGTCATAAGGTTATGAGAAAAAAGAAAATAACACGTAAAATTACTACTTTATAATATTATGACTTTATTCTTGTTTGTATGTATGTTTCTAAATGTCTTCTTCATCTGCTGGGTGTTACAGCTGCCTTCATTATTATTTATATTTATATAAATATCATTTATGGTGCTGTTGGATTGCTGCTGGACCGCCCCGTTACAGGTGCGTATGCGGGAGAGAAAGACGTTTTTAACCGCAGTGAAACTGCTGTTTTTGAAGAGCTGAACGACGAAAAATATGGACTGAAGCAGAATATTTGGTTAGATAAAAACGTAGTGATTTTTGGAAATAACACGATGTCTCTTGACTTTTGGACTGAGGACTGAGGCGAGGACAGAGACGGACAGAGAGAGGAGGTGGAGGAGGTGGAGGGAGGCTCATCATCTCACATCAATGTTACACAGCTGCTGCATCAGGAGACATTCTATGGCTCATCTGCAGGTGCAGCAGAACGTCTGTGCATAGAATGTCATGATGTCATGATGTGCTTTTTGAAAGAGGCTGCACCTGCTGCCTTTAATGATGATGTCACAAAGACAAATTCCGGATGACGTCATAAAGCCATCAGTTCAGACAGAAATCTTACTTATAGAGGAGCGCAGAGATTTCTGAGTTCATTTACAGAAGATTCCTGAGAGAGCAGCAGTACTTCGCGCTAGGATAGTGAGATTTCAGAGATGGCTGCAAACAACACGGGAAAGTGGATCCTAAGAAATCCTTTCAAAGTGGCAAAGGAGTCACTGGCAGGTCCCTCGAAGAGAGCTCACCTGATTTCAGATCTCCTGGACCGAACTAGCCGGAAGACGGCTCACCTGAAGACTGCTCAGCCGAAGCAGGTTTCAGAGGTGGCAAAATCACCTCCCGTGAGGAGAGCTATCCTGACCGGCCTTAAATCCATGATGGAGAAAAAACGTGCAGAGAATGCAACTCTGCACGTAACCATTCAGGATGTTCAGGGTCAAGCTCAGGAGGTCAACAGCGATGAAAGCTCGTTGAACATTGCACCTGTGAATCAGACAGATGAGAGCCTCCCAGAGACTCAAGCTGCTGAGGAACAGACCTCAAGTTGGTGGCCCGTCAGTGCTGGCGTTCTACGGACAGCAGCTTGGTGTGCTGGCATCGCCATTGTGGGTGTAGTGGCCTATAAAGTCATCTCCCGTGGATAGTGTCACCTCATGTGAAATGAGATCTCGCGCCGTCAACTCATGTGATATGAGATGTAGAGTTTGCATGTTCTCCGTGTCAGCAGGTTTTTTCTCCAGGTGCTCTGGTTTCCTCCGACTGTCCAAAGACATGCATCATGACCTCTCATCTAACGTAAGCTGTGAAGGCTAATAGTGAGTGAGAGGTATTCAGAAAACATATTCTGAAAAATAAAAAATAAACAATAATAATAATAAATAATAAACAAAATAAAAAAAATAATAATAATTTTGATGAGGAACTGAATCTGTGAAATCAAATAAGAATTAAATAAGGAAAACTGAGTATCATAATTGTGAGAAATTCTCAACATATACGGCTTCAGTCCATTTTTTTCGTCGTTCAGCTCTTCAAAAACAGCAGTTTCACTGCGGTTAAAAACGTCTTTCTCTCCCGCATACGCACCTGTAACGGGGCGGTCCAGCAGCAATCCAACAGCACCATAAATGATATTTATATAAATATAAATAATAATGAAGGCAGCTGAAACACCCAGCAGATGAAGAAGACATTTGGAAACATACATACAAACAAGAATAAAGTCATAATATTATAAAGTAGTAATTTTACGTGTTATTTTCTTTTTTCTCATAACCTTATGACTTTATTCTCGTAATATTTCGACTTTTTTTCTCGTAAAGTTATGACTTTATTCTCATAATATTACGACTTTTTTTCTCGTAAAGTTATGACTTTATTCTCATAATATTACAACTTTTTTTCTCGTAAAGTTATGACTTTATTCTCATAATATTAAGACTTTTTTCTCGTAAAGTTATGACTTTATTCTCGTAATATTACAACTTTTTTTCTGATTTCAATGTTCAAATGTTTTGCAGCTCCAGACAGATTTTTTTTTTTTTTTTTTTTTTGCCTAAAACGGCTCTTTTGGAAATCGACTAATGCTGATAAACTAAACACAAGTAACTGACCTAAAACATCTGTCTGTCTGCCTTAATCTATCTATTTTACTATAACTACTACTAGATTACATAGTTCTTTACAGGAAACTTCTAATCAAGTTCTCTTTCAACAGAATAAAAATACTAAATGTGTTTTTATCTGTAGATTATATAAATACAAATACACCCCAATACCAAATAATGAGGCAGCTGAAAGACCCAGCAGATGAAGTAGACATTTAGTAACATACATACAAACAAGAATAAAGTCATAATATTATAAAGTAGTAATTTTACGTGTTATTTTATTTTTTCTCATAAACTTATGACCTTATTCTCGTAATATTACGACTTTTTTTCTCGTCAAGTTATGACTTTATTCTCATAATATTATGACTTTTTTCTCGTGAAGTTATGACTTTATTTTCATAATATTACGACTTTCTTTCTCGTTAAGTTATGACTTTATTTTCATAATATTACGACTTTCTTTCTCATAAAGTTATGACTTTACTTGTACTAACAAATTGAGGGAGTTGAACAATCAAATCCATTCGTTGCTGAGTCACAGGAACCTGCAGCCTGTTTCCTAATATCCAACAATGACATAAGTTCACTACGGATGTTCCACTAACATCATCACTAAATGAACAATCATTTCCCTTCAGTATTTAGAGAACAGCTTTGGAGATGCTAAAACATGTGAATATCTAAAACCCTGGATAGACAGACGGCAACGTTAAAGCTTCGATCCTCACCGAGAGTTCAACCTACAGAAAAGATGATGCAGTGTTCACCTTGTCATTTCTGTGAAGTTGTTTAATTATTCTTCCTGTGCTGATGCTTCCCATCTTCTACATGTTGCGTCCTCACACAGCGTTTGTCAGTGTGACGTGTGTCATACGCCACGCATTTAAACCTGTCTGTTGATGCTTCATATCTGTCAAAGGCTGCTCTGCATTATCCACCGGCTCTGTGAAGACCCAAACCAACTATGGGATTATTTGTGCATGTTGAAGTAGATGGATTTCAGACCAGATTTAAAAAGATGCCGTTGACAAGTGTAAAGCAAAACAGTGTAAACATCCAGAGAAGACTTGAATCTCTTAATACAAACAATACTGGTACTAGTTGGGCACATAGATCAATAAAATCATGAATTAATCAAAACCTGAGTTTTACTAAAAAAGCACTTTATCAATCAAGCAGGTTTTCTCTTTTTCAGAATGGAATGATATGAAAGATCTTAAGTAGAGAGTCCGTCTCCTTTGGACATGAAAAAATCGAAGGCAAAATGAATAAAAGCAGACATTTTTAAAAACTCAAAATGAGTTGAAAGTGCTCAGTCCCAGTCCAGCTTTGTTGAGGACGCGTGGGAAAGAAGGCCTGGCTCAGACTGCTCCAGGTCTGGGCTAAAAGACAAACTGCAGACCAGGTTTACTTTTCTTGCCAAATCATCATTGGCACACATTAGGAGGGCGCTGCTTTTAAAAAAAAAAATAATGCGCCAACCTTCTACAGTAGAGAGAGAAACTTCAGCAGCATCCTCAACTCTCCATTTACTCAACAATACAATGCGTGTTGTTCCCTCCTATCACTGTGAACAGGTGGAGCAAAGCTGGATCGGAGAAGGAGCGTTGGGGCAAAGTGGTCAGCACAGGCAGTCCTCGAAGATCATCGTCCACCTGCGGAGCGGTTCACGCAGCGGTTCACGCAGCGGTTCACGCAGCGGTTCACGCAGCGGTTCACGCAGCGGTTCACGCAGACCAAGAGTAACAAAGAAGTACTGACTGTTATTCAGACCAACAGAGGTTTCCCGTGTCTTGTGAAGTAACGGGGCTCCGCAGCGAGTTACGTTATCGTCCCGACCGGGTGTCGGTGTCTCCCCCCCCCCCCCCATCTCTCCCCCCGTCTCCCCCCCCCCCGTTCCCTCCGTTTCCTCCGGATCGGGAGGAAAAGCCAACACTAGGATCAGCATTGATTCATGGAGAGACCTTCCTCTGGTCAGCTAACATTACTGCCAAGCAGGTGAAATATAGAGTAATATTATTGTGTGTTAGCTGATGTGTGTCGCCTCACTGTTTAGACCGGTGCTCGTTCATGTCTGTGTAGAGCTAGCACAAGCGCGAGCAACTGGACGCCGACTTTCGTTGACATTGCGGCCACAGGTGTCGCTGTGAACAAGCAATTTCTGATTCTTACATATAGTCCCTTTAATAAACGCGCGGCAAAATAATACAAGCAGAGATGATAGGATGCAGTTTGGATGAAGTGAGTGCACGGACTGTGACAGAAGTTAATGACAAACTGTGTGATTCACAACTTTGTGGACTGCTGTTTTTAGCCCGCTAGCCATACTAGCTCCCCCAATATATTTTACAACCAACCCATGCTATTTCCTGCCTCCCCCCCGTGCTCTTAGCCACACCACGGCACGCAAGTTAGTACATAGTGAGTAAGTAGTACGTACAGAATATCCCTGCTGGGGATCAATAAAGGTTATTTTGGTCTGACTGCAGATTAGAACGTACTGTGTATCAGTTGGGAACCCATGAGACACAGATCCCACCCACTAATCCATTTATCAAACTAAAAAACCTAAAAATAAGATAAAATAATGACAAATAGAAGAAAGAAATTAAGGAAGGATTAGTTAAGTATAAACTGTTAATTACAAGTTTCAAAATCTGCAACAAAGTCCTGATTAAGGCAAAATCTCCTGTTTGGGTTTAAAAACGCAGCACCTTTCTAATTTATTTTGCTCACTGTCAACATTAATATTAACTTTTACATCCTATTCAAGTTTCCAGGTCTCTTTTATTTCACTCACAAACTCAATCATCATTCAATCATTTCTTGCTTTTGTGATTCCAGAAATCGATCTCAGCGCTGCTTGAGGACATCTTGAAGGACGTCCCGAAGTCATAACTTTACGAGAAAAAAAGTCGTAATATTACGAGAATAAAGTCATAACTTTACGAGAAAAAAAGGCGAAATATTACGAGAATAAAGTCATAAGGTTATGAGAAAAAAGAAAATAACACGTAAAATTACTACTTTATAATATTATGACTTTATTCTTGTTTGTATGTATGTTTCTAAATGTCTTCTTCATCTGCTGGGTGTTTCAGCTGCCTTCATTATTATTTATATTTATATAAATATCATTTATGGTGCTGTTGGATTGCTGCTGGACCGCCCCGTTACAGGTGCGTATGCGGGAGAGAAAGACGTTTTTAACCGCAGTGAAACTGCTGTTTTTGAAGAGCTGAACGACGAAAAATATGGACTGAAGCAGAATATTTGGTTAGATAAAAACATGTAGTGATTTTTGGAAATAACACGATGTCTCTTGACTTTTGGACTGAGGACTGAGGCGAGGACAGAGACGGACAGAGACGGACAGAGAGAGGAGGTGGAGGAGGTGGAGGGAGGCTCATCATCTCACATCAATGTTACACAGCTGCTGCATCAGGAGACATTCTATGGCTCATCTGCAGGTGCAGCAGAACGTCTGTGCATAGAATGTCATGATGTCATGATGTGCTTTTTGAAAGAGGCTGCACCTGCTGCCTTTAATGATGATGTCACAAAGACAAATTCCGGATGACGTCATAAAGCCATCAGTTCAGACAGAAATCTTACTTATAGAGGAGCACAGAGATTACTGAGTTCATTTACAGAAGATTCCTGAGAGAGCAGCAGTACTTCGCGCTAGGATAGTGAGATTTCAGAGATGGCTGCAAACAACACGGGAAAGTGGATCCTAAGAAATCCTTTCAAAGTGGCAAAGGAGTCACTGGCAGGTCCCTCGAAGAGAGCTCACCTGATTTCAGATCTCCTGGACCGAACTAGCCGGAAGACGGCTCACCTGAAGACTGCTCAGCCGAAGCAGGTTTCAGAGGTGGCAAAATCACCTCCCGTGAGGAGAGCTATCCTGACCGGCCTTAAATCCATGATGGAGAAAAAACGTGCAGAGAATGCAACTCTGCACGTAACCATTCAGGATGTTCAGGGTCAAGCTCAGGAGGTCAACAGCGATGAAAGCTCGTTGAACATTGCACCTGTGAATCAGACAGATGAGAGCCTCCCAGAGACTCAAGCTGCTGAGGAACAGACCTCAAGTTGGTGGCCCGTCAGTGCTGGCGTTCTACGGACAGCAGCTTGGTGTGCTGGCATCGCCATTGTGGGTGTAGTGGCCTATAAAGTGATCTCCCGTGGATAGTGTCACCTCATGTGATATGAGGTTGAAGGCGCCGTCAACTCATGTGATATGAGATGTAGAGTTTGCATGTTCTCCGTGTCAGCAGGTTTTTTCTCCAGGTGCTCTGGTTTCCTCCGACTCTCCAAAGACATGCATCATGACCTCTCACCTAACGTAAGCTGTGAAGGCTAATAGTGAGTGAGAGGTATTCAGAAAACATATTCTGAAAAATAAACAATAATAATAATAAATAATAAACAAAATAAAAAAAATAATAATAATTTTGAAGAGGAACTGAATCTGTGAAATCAAATAAGAATTAAATAAGGAAAACTGAGTATCATAATTGTGAGAAATTCTCATCATATACGGCTTCAGTCCATTTTTTTCGTCGTTCAGCTCTTCAAAAACAGCAGTTTCACTGCGGTTAAAAACGTCTTTCTCTCCCGCATACGCACCTGTAACGGGGCGGTCCAGCAGCAATCCAACAGCACCATAAATGATATTTATATAAATATAAATAATAATGAAGGCAGCTGAAACACCCAGCAGATAAAGAAGACATTTAGAAACATACATACAAACAAGAATAAAGTCATAATATTATAAAGTAGTAATTTTACGTGTTATTTTATTTTTTCTCATAACCTTATGACTTTATTCTCGTAATATTTCGACTTTTTTTCTCGTAAAGTTATGACTTTATTCTCATAATATTAAGACTTTTTTCTCGTAAAGTTATGACTTTATTCTCGTAATATTACAACTTTTTTTCTGATTTCAATGTTCAAATGTTTTGCAGCTCCAGACAGATTTTTTTTTTTTTTTGCCTAAAATGGCTCTTTTGGAAATTGACTAATGCTGATAAACTAAACACAAGTAAGTGACCTAAAACATCTGTCTGTCTGCCTTAATCTATCTATTTTACTATAACTACTACTAGATTACATAGTTCTTTACAGGAAACTTCTAATCAAGTTCTCTTTCAACAGAATAAAAATACTAAATGTGTTTTTATCTGTAGATTATATAAATACAAATACACCCCAATACCAAATAATGAGGCAGCTGAAAGACCCAGCAGATGAAGTAGACATTTAGAAACATACATACAAACAAAAATAAAGTCATAATATTATAAAGTAGTAATTTTACGTGTTATTTTATTTTTTCTCATAAACTTATGACCTTATTCTCGTAATATTACGACTTTTTTTCTCGTTAAGTTATGACTTTATTCTCATGATATTATGACTTTTTTCTCGTGAAGTTATTACTTTATTTTCATAATATTACGACTTTCTTTCTCGTTAAGTTATGACTTTATTTTCATAATATTACGACTTTCTTTCTCATAAAGTTATGACTTTACTTGTACTAACAAATTGAGGGAGTTGAACAATCAAATCCATTCGTTGCTGAGTCACAGGAACCTGCAGCCTGTTTTCTAATATCCAACAATGACATAAGTTCACTACGGATGTTCCACTAACATCATCACTAAATGAACAATCATTTCCCTTCAGTATTTAGAGAACAGCTTTGGAGATGCTAAAACATGTGAATATCTAAAGCCCTGGATAGACAGACGGCAACGTTAAAGCTTCGATCCTCACCGAGAGTTCACACAGCGTTTGTCAGTGTGACGTGTGTCATACGCCACGCATTTAAACCTGTCTGTTGATGCTTCATATCTGTCAAAGGCTGCTCTGCATTATCCACCGGCTCTGTGAAGACCCAAACCAACTATGGGATTATTTGTGCATGTTGAAGTAGATGGATTTCAGACCAGATTTAAAAAGATGCCGTTGACAAGTGTAAAGCAAAACAGTGTAAACATCCAGAGAAGACTTGAATCTCTTAATACAAACAATACTGGTACTAGTTGGGCACATAGATCAATAAAATCATTCAAGCAGGTTTTCTCTTTTTCAGAATGGAATGATATGAAAGATCTTAAGTAGAGAGTCCGTCTCCTTTGGACATGAAAAAATCGAAGGCAAAATGAATAAAAGCAGACATTTTTAAAAACTCAAAATGAGTTGAAAGTGCTCAGTCCCAGTCCAGCTTTGTTGAGGACGCGTGGGAAAGAAGGCCTGGCTCAGACTGCTCCAGGTCTGGGCTAAAAGACAAACTGCAGACCAGGTTTACTTTTCTTGCCAAATCATCATTGGCAACACATTAGGAGGGCGCTGCTTTTAAAAAAAAAAATAATGTGCCAACCTTCTACAGTAGAAAGAGAAACTTCGGCAGCATCCTCAACTCTCCATTTACTCAACAATACAATGCGTGTTGTTCCCTCCTATCACTGTGAACAGGTGGAGCAAAGCTGGATCGGAGAAGGAGCGTTGGGCAAAGTGGTCAGCACAGGCAGTCCTCGAAGATCATCGTCCACCTGCGGAGCGGTTCACGTTATTCAGACCAACAGAGGTTTCCCGTGTCTTGTGAAGTGACGGGGCTCCGCAGCGAGTTACGTTATCGTCCCGACCGGGTGTCGGTGTCTCCCCCCCCCCGTCTCTCCCCCCGTCTCCCCCCCCCCCGTTCCCTCCGTTTCCTCCGGATCGGGAGGAAAAGCCAACACTAGGATCAGCATTGATTCATGGAGAGACCTTCCTCTGGTCAGCTAACATTACTGCCAAGCAGGTGAAATATAGAGTAATATTATTGTGTGTTAGCTGACGTGTGTCGCCTCACTGTTTAGACCGGTGCTCGCTCATGTCTGTGTAGAGCGAGCACAAGCGCGAGCAACTGGACGCCGACTTTCGTTGACATTGCGGCCACAGGTGTCGCTGTGAACAAGCAATTTCTGATTCTTACATATAGTCCCTTTAATAAACGCGCGGCAAAATAATACAAGCAGAGATGATAGGATGCAGTTTGGATGAAGTGAGTGCACGGACTGTGACAGAAGTTAATGACAAACTGTGTGATTCACAACTTTGTGGACTGCTGTTGTTAGCCCGCTAGCCATACTAGCTCCCCCAATATATTTTACAACCAACCCATGCTATTTCCTGCCTCCCCCCCGTGCTCTTAGCCACACCACGGCACGCAAGTTAGTACATAGTGAGTAAGTAGTACGTACAGAATCTCCCTGCTGGGGATCAATAAAGGTTATTTTGGTCTGACTGCAGATTAAAACGTACTGTGTATCAGTTGGGAACCCATGAGACACAGATCCCACCCACTAATCCATTTATCAAACTAAAAAACCTAAAAATAAGATAAAATAATGACAAATAGCAGAAAGAAATTAAGGAAGGATTAGTTAAGTATTAACTGTTAATTACAAGTTTCAAAATCTGCAACAAAGTCCTGATTAAGGCAAAATCTCCTGTTTGGGTTTAAAAACGCAGCACCTTTCTAATTTATTTTGCTCACTGTCAACATTAATATTAACTTTTACATCCTATTCAAGTTTCCAGGTCTCATTTATTTCACTCACAAACTCAGTCATCATTCAATCATTTCTTGCTTTTGTGATTCCAGAAATCGATCTCAGCGCTGCTTGAGGACATCTTGAAGGACGTCCCGATTCCTAAAAAACATCTCGAGGAGCGAGGAGGCTTGCAGAAGGAGCTATAAATGACGATACACCGGTGTATCCTTTGCGGAATTCTTTTTGGCACCAGGGATGTATAAAAGAGGCGTGGCAATGCACAGCTGATGCAGCTGTGACAGCTTTAAAATGACGTCTCAAGGATGTCTCGACTCCTCTCTACTCGCGTCTCTTCCTCGCCTCCTCCGCTCGCATCTCCCGACACGAGGAAAGGAATCAAAATGGGAAAGGCCCAGGTGAGATGTAAAGAGTGAATGCAGCAACAATCATGGCTCCCCTTTGTTGTGTTATTTATTTCTTCACTCGCAGCTTTGAAAAATGATGTCAATATAAAAAGACAAAATTTACTGTTAGTTTGCTTTCATTACATCCTCTGTAATGAGGGATTACACTTTTAACACATTTGTTTAAGTTGTTTTTCCTGCTGTTAGAAACGCTGAAGACTGAAGAGGACAAATTACTGCAAGTGAAAATCATTGTTGCATTAGTGCAGTGAGTCACATTGTGAAAACAAATTCACTCCAGCGTTACGCTCTGATGGCATCGTCAGTTCTAAGAGTCGAAGAGGAATCACAAACTTTGTGTTTTCCTTAAGATATTTAATATTTAATTTCACAGATTTGACGTGACTTCTTATCACAACTTCTGTAACTAGACGATGGTAACTACGCCTCCTTTGAACTACATTCAAATGCATTTACTCCTTATTAGCATTTTCCACTCAATGGGGGGTATGTGAACAAATTTGCCATATATAGCTGCTACTGTACATTAACATGTTGAACTATGTCAACATAGCCTTTTTCTGGCCACAATGTCATACGGCCGAACGTCTCTACAGCAAAGTGTACACATTTCTCCATAGTATCTTGTTGATATGTGCAGGAAGAAGTGCTTTATGGGGAGAACGGAGCAGGTATGTCGCCTCAACCCAGAGGTGCCAGATTTGTGTCAGTTATAGATCAACAGTTTTGCACGTTTATCACAACTAACAAAGTCCAGTTTCAGTCGTTCTTTAAATGTCAGACTTGCTTTGCTTTTGCAAGCTAAATCCCTCCCACTCCTGTGAGATTGGTGTATGGTCCCGTAGGATCCGTGGGATCCCAGTCCCAATGTGCATCTTATTTCCCATCTTACACAGCTAAACAATGAGCTGAAACTCACTATAAAGCTCTGTAAGGCCGCGGGGGAGCTGCAGATTCAGGTAATAATTCTCTGTAGGTTCATCACTACGAGAGACACCTTTCACATTGTCATTTGATACATAGTTTTTACAAAAATATTGATTATAGCAGCTTTAAGTTTTAGCTGTATAAGGCTGTTTTAGAGAACGCTTCACATATGTGTTTCTAAGGTTTTTAAGGTCTTCTTATGTCACACAGGTGAAGAGGCAGTTGAGAGGCCAGTACTCTCTGCCACAGACTGTTTATAGAAGAAATACTGGTCTAGCTTACACAAGTCAATGAGAAGTTTCCAACTCCACAGTGAGGCTTTGAAGTGATAATAGCCACTGTCCAACGTCTCTCTCCCTCCAACAGTCCCGGCTACAGGTATATGGGCTCTGTGGCAGGTCATTTGTTATCAAAATTGCTCTCACATCCCCCTCTTGACTTTCCTCTTCCTCTTCATTCTCTCCCCCTTACCTCCTCTCCCTCCTCTCTCCTCTCCTGCTTTCTCTCACTGTCCTGCCCTCTCAGCTTCCTCCTCCACCTGTCTTTGTTGTTAGTCACAGAGGGATATGGCTTTGTGTCAGGTCAGGTGTTATCGACCGCACACAGACCCAGACACACACACACACACACACACACACGTATACCAGAAATTGAATGCAGGAGTGTGACTGCAGGAAAGTCGTGCACACTCTGCTTGCTAAGTTTACATCATGACCTCTCAGTTATCTCTCTTAGAACCTCATTATTACTCTACAGCCTTAAATACAAAGATTTCCATTACATGTTTCATTGTTCACAAGGTTGATAATTCAGGTACTTAAACACCTTTCTCTGCAGGTGTCTGCTCCCCCATGCAGAATGTCTGGATGATTATCTGTTTTGGATCATTGGATATCCTCAACTTGATGTCTAGAATCAGAGCTTCATTTGTATTCAATATTCACAGCCTCACTCATGTGATTGGTGACCCAGCTGGCTATTTGGTATTAATGTCATCTCTCGTGCATTCATTTCTGCTTTGATGAAATATGAATGTCAATAATTCAATTTTTTTTTCTCCCTGGTTTTGCAGTAAAAGGGACATATAATACAAGAGAGACTCTAATGCGTGATGAATGAATGAAAATAAATACATGGATAATTAATAGTATATATATATACACAGTATATATATATATATATATATATATATATATATATATATATATACATTCATTTCTGTTGTCTTTTGTTTATGTTTGGCATGCTTTTACGTTTCTGTTTTCGCTATGCTTTCTTATTGTTACAGTAGTACATTCACTGCCCTCTGCCCGGTTAAACCACTGCCTCACATCTGGAATACATCTGCCTGTTTTACACTCGTTGACCAATAGGTGGTTTCCTGTGCACATGAAGCCCAGATGACGCCTCGTGAAATGAACCCTTCATCTCACCATCACTACTAATAATAAAACATACATACATAAAAAAGATGAATACATTTATTTCAAACATTTTTTTTTTTCGATTAATGATGTTGTCATCTCTGATACACCGTGATCTTCCATTCTGTGGTTGATTTGCGTTCCTTGTCAGTAATATTTTTTTGTTTTTATGCTTTATATTTTGCCCTTTTTACATTTAACAAAATCTCTTTCTCTCCACGCAGATTCACCGTCGACATTATCGCTGCTGTGGCCGAGGATCAGATCCCTCCCCAAACCCCATCTCTCTTCCTCTCATCCCACTATACCTATCCTCTCTGGATCAATGCTTCTCCTCATCTCAGCACGCACACACACACACACACACACACACATACTGGGTAAAAGCAATGGCAGAGCATCTTTGAAGTCGTGTGTGTGTGTGTGTGTGTGTGTGTGTGTGTGTGTGTCCCCTGTGGTCTGAGCCATCAAAGTTTCCATTTATTGGTTCCTCTGTGACAGACTTCTTACTCTGACACACCGTTTCTCTCTCTAATACACACACAGAAATACTTGAGAGTGTGTGTGTGTGTGTGTGTGTGTGTGCGCAGGTGTGCGGCCTTGTGAATTACAGTATAACCGAGACGCAGAGCCACTTTGACCTTCAACACTTGCAGCCCTCAGTGTGCTCCAACTGAGGACAAAGTTTAGTGACGGGGTGATGTCAAACTGAGAAACTTTTGGATTCGTTTCCACTGCAGGGCTCAACATTAAAGCTTCTTCTCTTGGGACAAATGGACACTGTCTTTTTTGTTTGTTTGTTCACTGTTACAGAGCATAATGACAAAATGGAATAAAATAAAAATAAGCACCATCGAACTATGATCATACTCTCCAACCCTCCTGATTTCCCTTTGCCTTCTCTTAGTTTCCTACCGGGGTCACAGTGCAGCCCAGTCACACAGCTGTTCGTGAAAGAGTCACAACATTTAATGTATTGATTCGTGTACACAAATTTTTTTTTTTTATGATGATCAGCATGAAATCAATTCCTATGTAATCCACATAATTGTGAACCAGGAAGTATAAAGAGGGGCCAAACACCGCGTAGGGATGAGGTCGGGGTGGATGGGTGGGTCAAAAAACACCAGACTTTCACCCAGGAGACCGCTGTTCATGTCTCGTGTGAAACCAGAAGTCAGAGTTGAGTGATTTGTCATGTAATTACATAATTAAGTTACGCCACTTCCGGTGTTATTTCGACTCAAAGTTGGTTGCCTTAGCCTAACCAAGTCGATCTAATCCTAAACTGAACTGAGTAGTTTTATTTTGAAAAGACTGGAGCGGAAATTGACACGTGCGTCACGTGTCGCTGGACATTCGTAGGAAAAAGAAAAAATACGTTGTTGAAAGTCGTGCTGAGCGTCTTAAATTTTGTTACTATTTTACGAACTGCTGTGAGACTGCGTTGCACAATTCTCCCGTACAGTATTTCTCCCAATTTATGACAAATTTTCATACTTTTTTGTCCTTTTTTATTATCTCGACCTGTTTTTGGCCCTTTATGCGTAAACCCCTATGTTTCCACCCGGACAACAATACAGCTACAACTAATGTTCACAACACAAGATGGGACACAGTGTGCAGCGCCCAAAGTTGGGCTTTGCATCACGGCATCATGGCACAGCACAAGCAGTTGAAAATAACGGGTTTCAGAGGTCAGTGGTGCCGTTGTCTCATTGTGTCTGAAAGGACCTTCAGTGAGTGAGAGACGGAGAGAGAAATGGAGAGAACTAAGAGAAAGAAATACTCAAGCAGGTGCAAAAAAAATGCAAGAGTTCACTTCAGAGGGGCGAATTATTCTGTATTCTTTCCTGAAAAATTTAAAGTAAAATTAAAAGTCTACTTACAGTAACAAAAACAAATATGTTGCAGTTTACTTATTATTTTGCTATTGTCATTCTTTAAAAATCATCAGAATGCAGGAAATAAAGTCTCTGAAACTCACATTTTTAATTAAAAAAATCCAAACAAACTGATATGAAATAGTTTCCCAGCTTATTAAATATTTCTCCTGTTTTCTGCATGTTTGTCAGAGTCATAATCACAGCAGTTCACGGTGCTTGGATTCTCTCGCAGCCAAACTTGTAACAGCACACGAGTAACAACAGGGTTTTTGTTCCGGGAGGGCAACATTTGTGGAAAGAAGATAGCTCCGTCTAATGTTGTTTTCTTGAATCTGCTTCATGAATGAATTCCCTCTCCTGAATAACGAGCTACAGAGAGCAGATTTGTTTCCAAAGCCTCACAGAAACAAAGATGGCATGGGAGAACAGCTCTCCAGAGCTCGGTCTGCGCTGCTTAATTAGCAGGCCAGTGTTGGCTCGCAGAGATCTGCGTTTCTGCTCTCATTTCATGCTGCGGGAGAGACACTCACAGATGTCTGGAATTCGTGGAAAGCTAATTGTCTATCGCACTTTGTTGCCTTGTTAGGCCTTTTATTCTCTCTACCACTTCTGTCTCTTCCTTTGTGGTGCTTTGCTTCACATCCTCCCATCCTCCCTCTCCCCTTCCTCCCACCCAGCCGCCTCCTCTCTCTGTGATATCAGAGAACAAATCAGCATCACTGTCATTGTTTTTCAGGCCTATTTAATAGCTGTTGACTTGACAGCACATGTAATGATTTCTGCCTTATTTAATAGCTGTAGCTGTAATCATTTCTGTTTCTTAAAGGAAAAAAAAAAAAAGCGGTAGACTTGCTGTAGATGTAATCAGAGACTTAATGATGTGCGATGTCGTCTGCCGACTGGCTCGTTCATTTTTAGAACAATCAGGATAGGCTTTAATTAATAGGCTGAAAGAAGAGTCTGACAGAGCGTCAATGCAAATCCTGTTGTCGCTCTCTCTCTTTGTCTCCGTGTCTTTTCTTGGATTCTTTCTTCGTATCTGATTATTCGATATCTCTCTCTTTTCTATTCCCTCTTTTTGTGTTTTATATCTGTCTCTCCTGTTTGGGGTCTTTCCTGATCTGTATCTCTCTTCTGCTTGTTTTTACTCACCCACCTCTCCATTTTCCATCTCTCCTTCCCCTTTTCTTTATCCTTTCTTTCCTCCCTCTACTTTTCTTCTACTCCCTCTCCTCTCCTTGCCGTGTTTACAGTTTAATCTCCGTAGTGAACAGATCATTAGCTCTGTCTCTGACAAATGGCACCACACTTAACATTTGGAATTAAAGGCAATAACTTTGTTATTAAAATGTCTTCTATTCGTCCAGCCCACCTGCGTTTGTCTGGGTGGAGACAAAGAGCAATTTAAATGTTTGCTAATGCGACAGAATTAATATATATTCATTACTTTTCTTTTACTTTTATCCAGCCGTGCACGGTAGCTCATTTCCTGCTTTACTGTCTCTACACATTCACACAGGAGGAGCTGAACCAAAGTCACACTACCGACCACAGGGCGTCCTGTTGGAGACGGTGCTCAAAGGCGTCTCGGCAGTGGTTGTTGAGGAAAGAACAGAGCAGAGCTCTGATTTACAACCCTTGGTTTATTTGAAATAAGACAGAGTGAAACATAAAAGGCAAAAAAAAATATATAATTACTGGTGGAACCGCAGCCTCAGTATTTGGGTACATTCATGTGAGCAACAGGAAAAGACAGTAATTTGCTGCTTCATTTAACACTCATTTACCATAGTTAGCTAATTTAAACACACGCAGACACACACAAACAAATCTCAGTCAGTGAGCATAATTATACGGTCAACAATCATTTCATGTGGGTCAGGTGAGAGAATCAGCACAATTAACTTGTTAGAACATGAGTGTCATTGTCAGGTTGAATCAGTCACACCTCCCGGGGGATGTGACGCTCTCCCTCACACACACACACACACACACACACACACACACACGGAAACAAATGCACCCAATTTGCAAAGATGCATATTTGTGACGTGTAAACAGATAAATACACACACACAGTAAGTGACAGCTTGAATGCGTATGTGTAACATTTCAGCAACACATGGACCCACGTCATTTTCCCTCACAGTCACTCATACATGAAGAGCTCTTGCACTTAAACCACTTGCAATTCCATGGTGTCACATGTGTAATTTCACACACAGGCAGCTAATTGGCTCTGGGGCTTAGTTGTTTTTCACATTTAGGTATGTAGACATTGAGTGATGGCCGACCCGATCTCATGGGAAGGCGTATAAATAGCACAATTTTACAACGACATTCCTCGTGTCTTGAGGACGCATAATTAGCATTTTCGTGTGTCATTTTTTCTATAGGTAACAAAACTACGGTCACAGTTAGGTTTAGGAAAAACATCATGGTTGGGCTTAAAATAAGTATGTGAACTAAGTAAAATATGTACGTAAACAACGTAACACGTCACAAACGTCGCTAAAAAACACGTCACTTCAAAATACCTCAACAACACTTTGGGACATAAACACCAGTCTCCTGGTTGAAAGTCCTGTTTTTGTTGGACATCCACCTCCCCTCCCTCCCTCCCACCATCAGCAGTCTCTCTCACTTTTTATTCTACATCACTAGTTCTGAGTGTAGCATATTTATGCAGATACGTAAATATAGACTACATGGAGTGCAAATGACACATCAAAAGCAAGAACAGCGTCCTTATTGCACGCAAAATGAGTCACTAATTACCGTGTCATTCATACGCCATTTAGTGCGAACGGGCTGTTGATTGCAGAGGTTTAATTAGGCTAAGGTGTGCCCGAATGCTCCATCGCCTCTTGTGCAACAAGCCACAGTCATATTACTCCTAGGAAATGAGGAAGGCCTCTCGATGCCATTCACAATTTAAAGGCTATCTCTTCAGTTAACAGGGTAATTATTGGCCTGCCAGGTTGAAATCTGCCACAAAATATGTAGACATTTAAATAAAAACATGCACATGTATGCATACGCATGCATACATGCAGGTGACTTTAAGTATAATAAATACTTAGCTGCAGTGTAGAGAGATATTTACGAGTTACTCATCAGAAAAAGAGAATTCTCCACTAATTTCTTTTACAGCTCCGATCTGTGACCAAATGAATATTCTTTCTCCAAGAATTATTATTATTAATATACATTTAAATAGTTAATTTTCAGTCAGCAAATTAATTGACATTGTTCCAATTACTTTTAATTTCATGAATTATATACAATATTTTATAAAACTATATACCAGCTGTAGAATACTATATACTCCAAAGACAGTCTGCTAAAGATAGGATGACTCCTTAACTTTATTTGACTTCTATCAATTACAATTCAATATCTTTCCATGCATTATTCCACATGTCCTGCTTGAAATATGCGTAACTCCTTAACACCCAACACTCTGTTGGGTAGTCTGCCTAGCTAATAAAACACTTCTACTATTTTATGACTTTTAGATGCCTGCAATTAATAATTATGTAGTTGGCTTACCAGCCAGCATCAGTGACAACCGTCATTAGCGTAACTTACAAAACAAAACAGCGATCTCCTGCTTGAAAGTCCTGTGTTTGTTAGATCCATCACCTTCCACACCAGCCTACCGTGAGTGGTCTTTCTAACTTTATATACTACGTAACAATCTCTGAAGTTAGACTTCTGTCACTGCACAACACGTGACGATTGTCACTACAAAACCCTGCACCTTCATGCAAGCGTGTAATATTCACATGTCGGTGAGACAAAACGTGACACTGACACGCTTTCTTCCAGAGGACAGGCGGGTCTTTATACTGATACAGGTTCATATTCATATTCATACTTGCAGTCTGTGAAAGTTTTTCATAGTTGTCAAACTGCTCGTACCCCACGAGTAGAACAGTGGGTGGTAAAAGGTTAACTCACCTTTAACATGTCTATGTTTTGTCAAAACAACTCTAACGCTCTCTGTCTTACAGTGAGTGGTACGGGGCCTTTCATAAGTACAACTGGCTTCTGATATGTCTAAGAAAGAAAAGAATCTGCCAGATATACCCAGAGCTATCCCACTGAAAGCTTCCTTAGTCTTACCTTACCTACACACAACGCTGAATCTTACTCCAGACTCTTATGAGCGAAAGAGCAGCAGAAATCTTTAGAATACACCCTAAAGGCATTGACCTCACAACAAGAAAAAACACCTTCCAACTCTCACTATAACAACCCACCTACATACTGTATAGTATTGACCAAATATATAACACCTACCATACAATCTGTCTAATACAGTCGATAAACACTGACAAACTTTCTGAAAGTGATACTCCACCATAAAACACAAACTAACAAACAAATAAGGGCAGATTTGAATGTGAATTTTAGAGAAGGAAACCAATGAGAGTTCTGTGAAATCTCTTTCTCAAACTTCACTTTAGCAATTTAGGTTGCCAGGTTTGGTTGCCTAAGGTTGCCTTTTTGTCCCCACCACCGCAGTTTCACTCTTTAGAGACTGTGAGCATAGCTAAGGGTCAGAACAGGCCTTTAATAAGTTAACAGAGTCTTTGATTTGTGGTGCATCTTTCAGTGAAAAACAAAGCGCTGGTCTGTTTCCAACTTGTCTGTGGACCTCAGCAGGAAGCCCATTTGGAAGATGTAAATCTTTAAAGGAACAGTGTGTAGCATTTAGGGGGATATATTGGCAGAAATGGAATATAATATTCATAAGTATGTTTTTTTTTAGTTTGGCCTGTTGCAATAACTACAATATTGCAAGACAATTTAAATAGATTTAAAAGGAGAAATAAAATAATACAATTTAATATTCTACTTACTATCTACTATCATACAGTCACCGTGGTCATATACAGCTTTAAGATTTTCTATTTCCCTTTTTTTATTTCCTTATTTTTTATTATTTATTTCACAGATCATAGATGTTGATTTTTGTGCACGGACGGCCCTGTAACATCAAGTACCAAAAATCAACATTACACACAACATGTACACCGACATCTCCACGTTCCCCCTGCAGATATTTACCAAACGGAGGTGTGGGCGGATGGTCTGAGGTTGTACACAAACAAGTAATTACGCGTAGAAAAACTACATTTCTGCCCATCAAACTAGTTCTGTTGGTCACATTTTCCCATGCACACACACACACATGCCTTATAAATTCAAATTAAACATATTAAAATGCATGATTTTAGGAGAAAGGTCAACACTGCTGGTGCACAGATTCTGAGTGAAGCCGACATATACTGAAAGAGATAAATATGGATGATAAACTCAGATCTGTAATGCCGACAAGGTCCGCTTGTCAAGCAGTCAAATATGCCCTACAGCAGTTGGCTGGAGCGTCTACATGTGGGTCAACAGCAGTCAAACTCTCAGCTGATACAAAAAATACAGGTAGTAAAAATACAGTGGTGCTACTACTAAAACATAAAATCATTGAGTTATATTGGGTCAGTGAAAAATGTTCTTTTTTATTTTGATGTATTAATCACATGATCTATAGAATAGTTATTATGCAGATATGAACATTGTTCATTGGTGTCTAATTAGAAATGGAGGATTTTCCACAGCAGGCTCTGAAAAGCTGTTGGACATATGGCGGTGAATCCTTGTTTTTCATGGCTATAACTCGGCCAAAGAACAAACCCCAGTGGTCATGTTTGATACCTCTCCCAATACACACCATTACTAGTGGGATTAACAGGATTGTGGTTTAACACACACACACACACTCGCAGAGAGGGTGAAAGAGGCAATGTGAGACAAGAGGCTCTGGCAGTGGAAGACAAGACTGATGCCAGTGAAGCGCTTTGAAATGAAAGAGAAGAACTGGAAAAAAAAAAGAGGACATAAAGAGGGGGAACAGACAAAGAGGAAAGGAAATTGGGAGGAACAAGGTCGAGACAAGTTGGATGACAAATGCCAAAAGCTGGAGTCAAACCCACAACATCTTGAGTACATGGTATATCTTAACCCGCTGCCACGCTGAGCATCCCAGTGTGTCTAACACGCTTTGGTTTCAGTCCATTTGGAGACAAATTCAAAGTGCACAGTCTCGGGCGGCCCAGTGGTGAAGGGAGAGGAAGTGTGTGTGTGTGTGTGTGTGTAATTTTTATTTAAGAACGGCTCAGTTCTAATGGGTGAACTCCTCATTGTTTCCATCATAAATATGATCCTGTTTCTTTTATTGTGTGTGTCAGTGACCTATTTGTAACCCGGATAAAAGAATACCTGAAACTTTTGGATAAGAGACCACAGCAGAACCCAGATTAGTGGTAATTAATTATGATGAACTATATAATCCA
Organism: Sebastolobus alascanus; assembly: GCA_916701645.2. Classification (NCBI taxonomy): domain Eukaryota; kingdom Metazoa; phylum Chordata; class Actinopteri; order Perciformes; family Sebastidae; genus Sebastolobus; species Sebastolobus alascanus. Next base: position 1,556,361 of record CAKAOJ020000201.1, on the reverse strand, counting down.
ACAGCAAGAGCTGCATTTTTTCCCATTAATCACTTTTGATTGCCAAGACGTAATTGAAGGAGACGCACCTGCAGCGACATGTCTCGGCGTGATCGTGATTATTATTCATTAGCACCACAAAACCTCATCGGACCCAGGTTGGGCTGAATGACTATGATCCCTTAAACATTACCAAACCAAACTTCAACCATAGAGGTGGCAGATCAGAAACAAGTCAATCATTTTGATTGGCACTGACAAATGATGTCCCACTGATAGGAAAACAGATCAGAAAATGTTAAATGGGTCGTAATGGGAGGCAATAAATTACATTTTCTTTTCTTACTCGAGGACTTTTTAGGCATGTAACACCACAGGTTCTACTTAACTAGTATTGCCTTGCAGTTGCAGGACGTAAATCACAAGTCTTTATCCTGGTATACTGGAAACTGGGCCCGTATCATGATATCTGTTTCCTCCTAAAGGGAAACTCCACCAATTTTACACACCAAAGTTTGTTTACAGGTCTTGGGAACAGTTGCATAAAGTGTTTGTATAAAGCTCAAGGGGGAGCTGTGTGAAGTTTGATGAGAGTGATGTCACTTGAGGCTACAAGTTTGAAAATTAAACTAATCTGAGGGCGTGGAGTTAGAAAGAAGTGAGTTGACCAGACCTCAGCAGCAGGCGAGAGGCTCCAGGCTACATTAGCCACTACTAGCATAACACAACACTGTCAAGGAAATAGAGTTGAGCTGCATTGTGGGTAATGTCGGCAAAGGAGATTGTGAGTCTGACAATGTTATAATTGGGCATGCAAAATCGGTGGAGTGCTCGTTTCATTTAGGTAAGGAAGGAAAGGCACAAATTAGCAGGATGTTTTGGAAGAGGAGAAAATGCGCTGAAGGAGAGGTCACTCTGAGGAATACAGCAGCTCTCACAGTCTGTATTAAACCTCTCAACAAGAGGCACCTACCACATCTTCAGATGGACACTTCAACAGAACCGAAGAACCTCCGCTCATATTTTTGGTATTCAAAATAAGTCCCACTGCGATGTTACCCTGGTCAGTCCAATCATCCAACTCAGACTTCAGCCAACTCACAGAGATGCATAATCTGTTACACACACACATACATACACACTAAGGCTAGCTTCTTCTTATTTTAATATTGATGGACGCGGAAACACTTTGTGCGAGTGAAAGTGCACATGTTGCAAAAGTGTCTCAACAGCAAAGCATAAAATACTACAACTAATTGGTTCTCTGTGGGCCTCCCCTGACAGGCCCAAACATTAGGGTTATACAGCGGCGAGGGACGGGGGGAGACGCAGAATCAGAGCGAGACGGAGACACGGAGATAACACGAGAGAGAGAGAAAATGAGACGGCAAACAACAGGGGAGAAAAAGAGGGAGGGGTCACTTGAGTCAATGAAGCCTGGTGAGAGATGTTGGGAGAAGGCAGAGAGGGAAAGAGAGAGAGAGAGAGAGAGAGAGAGAGAGAGAGAGAGAGAGAGAGAGAGAGAGAGAGAGAGAGAGAGAGAGTCCATGCAAATATGTGATGGTAAAAACGGTTTTATAAGCCTTTCGAGATTTCGTTTAAAGAAGTCCTTCATTGGCTGTAAATGCCTTCTACTCCTTTGACACAAGTCTCTGTGTGCCTCTGAATGTCTTGCATGGCCTTGTATTACTCCTTGTTTGTGGTTGCACTTGTCTACCTGATGTGTGTTAACAAGGAACATCCCTTGTACATGTTACCAGACTACACAGTGATTGTAATTCGGTGCGTTAGAGCCGACGCAGCACATTCCTCAGCTTCTCATCTCCAGCTCCTCAGTCCTCTCCACACATCGGAGCTGTCAGTTCACCTGCTCCAGATAGAAACCACCGCACAAGACACAGCTTACCGATGCATGTACACTCACTGTGCCATGTGTTTTACGGGGAGGTTTATAGATTTAAACAGAATCAGGACTCACTCATGTAAAAAAGAAAATAATTAATTATTTAATGCTAGTACAAGGACTTTAATTATATGTAGATTTTGGCGGTCCCTGTGGACAAAGGCGATAGTGCTTCTGAGCCCCAGATTCCCCTTTAGAAAACCTCTCATTTTCAGTGTTGCCAACTTAAAAACCTTAAAAATAGGGAGGATTTCAAAACCAAAGCGGGGATCTGGGGCTCCTTCGTCACAAAAAAAATTTAGTTTCAGAGACTTTGTTTCCTGCATTCTGGTGACTTTAAATGAGTGAAAATAACAACATAATAAGTTCACTGCAACAGCATTTTTATGTTAAACTTTTGATTTTACCTTTAACTCCCAGGAAAGAAAACAGAATAATTTGCCCCTCTGGTGTGAACTTGGCGTGTCAATCTCTGACATCATCTAATATTTTTGCTCCTGCTGCTGAGTATTTCTTTTCTTAGTTCTCTCCATTTCTCTCTCCTTCTCTCACTCACTGAAAGTCCTTTCAGACACAACGCGACAACGCCACCACTGCGCTCTGAAACCTGTTATTTTTAACGGCTTGTGCTGCGCTACGACAGTTTGTGTTGGAAAATTCAAATTTTAAGATTCACTGCCTTTGTTCTTTTAGTGTTACAGGTTAGAAAACTGGCTATGAAGCACATCTCCGACACATTTATTGCACGCTGACATTTTCACGCCCACTCTCACACGTTGGTCTTCTCATTACAACGCTAACAGTGTTCTGGTTGTCATCTTTAAGCCTTGAAAACGTCTATATATTCTGGGGGGAGGGGGGGCTCTGTTGTAAGGCCGAGGCTGGACGGGCCGGTACCAGAGGCGGAGGGGAGGATGAGGACAAATCACACCCCATCCTTAATAACATCTGTCATGAATAATTAGCTGATGGTGCTGTGGTGCGTGTTCAGCCTCTTCATCAGATCATGATGCAGCATGTAGCATTTTAGGATGTGTTCATTCACAGACCAGGAGTCCAGGAGTCTACTGCCAGGATTAACTTGATCTGTGCTTTACTTCTTCTGGTGTTTCTATCAATGAAGAACACTTTAGGAAGCAGCTAAATATGAACATCGGTTGTGGCTCTGCAGCTTGATCTTTTCCGAAGGAAGCAGAGAAATCCACGTCATCTTGACTCTGAGCTCAACCTGCTGCGTTTGTTACACGCAGCTCTCCAAGCTTGAATAACTGCAGGCAGTGAAATGTTGACATCCACCTCCAGAGTTTGAACACGCGGCTCCAAACATGCCTGATATGAATGCGCGCCTCTTCAGTTCCAGCTGTCAGAAGACTCATCAGTTCCTGCAACTCAAAAGGGCCCTAGTCTCAGCCAACTAGGTGGGTGCTGAAGCCGGACGTCTGCACAATCTATACAAACTATCCTCCGATGCTCCTCACATTTCCATGCTCCAGAATAATCTATATGACATCTGCCGGCACTGTTTTCTGATCAGTTTGTGCTTCTGCACATATTCTGCCTGTGGACATGGCACATTTTCTATATATGTGACCTCATTCCATAAATATCTCCTAACAATAGTAGTGATACAGCACACGGAAGACACTGCAAATGTGGCTTCATTTTGATATTCATTGTAGGCAGAGAAATTCTCACCAATATGTTAATATTATGTTGTTCTGTGTGTACAGCGTTCATTAATAACTTCTCTTGAATGTGTTATTTGTTAATGTTTATATGACACATTTTGTAAAGAGGAGGCTTTTTTATATTTCACACATAATACATTAACAATTTTCCTCGCTACAATAACCCGTGGGTGGTTTTGCAATACATTTTTCTAGACTAAATTTTGTAGCCCACATTCAAACAGACCGCCATACAACAACTTTAGCCGTGTGCTGTTGGTATAAAACAAGACTTGGTCAAAACCGAGTATATGGCTGGACCGTATATGGTCAGTGTGTGAATTTGTGGCTAAATTGTTACACAAATAATCAGTGGTCATGTCTATAATGTTTTGTGAACAGTTTTTTCCACTTACATCTTAATGTTTGATTGAAAGCCAACTTATAATGAAGCAAATGACATTCAGTAATAGTAAATGGTAACATTTACTAGTCAGTATATTATACATTTTATACAAGGTGAAAAGGTATTAGCATGATATAGGCTACAGTATGCAAGGTTAAAAGTATTTCAGTTTTTTTATTAACGCATGTGTATCAAAAGCATTCATCATATAAGTGATGTGTAACAATATATACAAACGTCGCGAAAGTTTATCAGCGTTGAGATATCCCCGCTGTCATCACTGACGTTGTTGTTGCTGTATTTATTCCTAGATGTAGTGTTAATGGAGCAGCTTGTTAACGTAGCCTGCCACTGATCGATCCGAACTCCGTTCAGAAAACAAGCATTTTAAAAGTTGTTTGCTTGTTGTGATGCGGACAGACTTGACAAAGCATGAATTCAGACTTTTTACAAATCGACATCATGTTGTTATTTCGGCATTAATTTGATCTGTTTATTGCAATTAAATCACAGCACAGTCTGTTTATTTTGGGTTCATACCGCAGTAGTGACGTGTGGCTGCTAGACAGTCAGTTCATGGCGGAAATGGAGGAAAGCGAGGCGAAAATTTGCGAACATAACGTAACTTAAACGAAAATAAACAATAGCACATGCACAACAACAGCACTAAGTAATGTTACATTGAACCGCTGACACGCTCCCCAGAAAACGTAAACACAGAACTGTTCTCCGCCTTTTCATTTTGAAAGAGCAACGACCAATGAGGAAACTCCAGCAGTCTGCCGACCAATCCTGTAACTTCATCACTCAGTCACTCACTCACTCAGTCACTCACTCAGTCACTCACTCACTCAGTCACTCACTCACTCACTCACTCACTCAGTCACTCACTCACTCACTCACTCACTCACTCAGTCACTCACTCACTCACTCACTCACTCAGTGACAGACTTTTGCGTCTGTAGGGCTGGCCCTCTGCGGTCCAGCCAAAAATCTTTCACTGCACTCCAACAAAATGTTTCCGTTTCCTCCAAAGCGTATTTGCAAATGCATATTAGTGTTAGTATTATTAACATAATTTGAAGGAGAGAGGGCTTATTTTTCTGTAGTTTTATGCATATTCTCTACTGAGCACTTTCTAGTGTTGCAATAGTCAGCTGCATACTGTATGTTTACTACCGAATGTCCTTATTTCACTTCTTGCTATACCCTTTTACTTATTGCTGCTGAAACGACCCAATTAATGCTCTCCCTCCTCCCTCCTCCTCTCTCTATCTCTCTGTTTCTTTTCCTCTGTGTGTCTCATACTCAGCATGGCAGCGTATCTGCCTTTTTGCCTCTTATTACTGTTCGCTAACTTACAGTTTTTTTGCAGTTGCTTACACACTAAAAGTGAATGCGTAGACAAAAGCACCAAAATCTTAACTTTTTCTTTAACCGTGCCCTAAACAAAGGCACCAAAAGTACAAACGCCTTTTTCTGCTTTGCACTTTGTTTGCAAGTCTGCAACACGCTGCCTGCAAAATACGACACATTGTTTCTTACATTAGACACACACGTTCAAGAATGAAATCTCTTGAAATCATTGGGAAAACACTTCTATTCAAACTGCAAAACATATCAATCAGTCTGAGCCTTAGTACTACAAATAGACCTCAGGTAAGCTCACCTCTTTAGTGAGAACTTTGCAAACATGGAGGCAGTGAGAGGGAGAGGAAGAGGAGGAGGTAGAGGAAGAAAAAGAGGAGGAAGAAGAGGACAAAGAAGGGGACCAGGGATGACATTGCTTGTGATGTGGATGAGTTGATGTGGTCAGACCCGAACAGAAGGTTTGATCCATAAACCATCCACCATCCTTTACAGTACTATTTCCTTTGTTAAACATTACACTGTAATGTGTAATTATTTTCAGTTTCAGTGAGTTTACAGTAACATATTCTATTGATTACTGTACTGTATAATCTACTTTTCTTTGTGTTTTTTGTTGTAAAAAAATCGTGATGTATCGTGATAAGTATACCAGATACTCAGCTCTAGTGTCTTGTATAGCTTGTGTTTAGAGTTTTGAGCAATCGCAAAAAAATTAAACGCAGGTTTTTCTCCCGAGTCTCTTCCTCTCTGACACTCTGTTGTCTCTGTCTTCTTTTCTTACCGCTCCATCCTGACTCTCGATTTTCATCGCTGAACCTCCTGCCCTCGGCCCCGCCCCACCGAGCCCCTCCAAATGTCACTCCTCAGTGGAGGGGGAGGCAAAACAAAGCAGACATGATTGTTCCCTCTCTGCGTGTGAGACTGCCTGCGTGGGATTCTGTCTGTGTGTGTGTCACTGTCTGCCTCTGTTTGTGTCTCTGTGTGTGTGTGTGTGTGTGGGTGAGTGAATGTGTGCATGCATGTATCTACTTAGACAGAATGGTGTGTGTGTGTGTGTGTGTGTGTGTGTGTGTGACCGACTTAGAGGTGGTTATGTGTGACTTTTTGTTTGTGTAAGCACGACTTCTCACCTGGTTTCCTGTTTATATGTGTGTTGTAGTTTGTCTGCCTCTGCCTGCTAAATGTCAGGTCAAGTCTAAACTTCTTGTGCCAGTTTGGTCCCAGTTAACAAGGCTACATATTATATTGTTAGACGGCAACGTAACTTGGAGGTCAAAGCTGAACTTAATTGAACTTTGGGTGCAAAACCTGCTCGAAACCCAACGTGGTGAGCACTGCTTTTACTTGTGCAGCTCATTGTGTGCATGGTGAACCATAGTATGTACTGTAGCTGTAAGGTAGCTGTTAGCATCGTTAGCACTTTGTGCGCTGTGCAGTGACGAGCCGATGGTTATTTATATGCTTAAGGTGGTCTCACAGTGCAAACATGGAAGTGCTTGTATTAATAAGGGTACATTTTGAATTCATATTATTATTCTTGTGCCGGTTATGGTGTCGTCACAGGTGGAGGCTGCTGATAAAAGACCTGATGGATGTTGTTAAAACTACGTTAGAATTTTTGTTTTGTCTTTTACCTTAGTCCCTTGATACTTTGCCTCGCAATAACCCGTCTACTTCTAGCTGGATCCCTGAGGGTGCTGTTGCACATTGAAATCATGACGTGAAAAAAAATAAAATAAAAATAATTTCTCTCAATGAAAAACAAATGCGCATGGGAAAGGTGGTAATGCCGGTATAGTGAAACTCTGCCGATCCCCAACCGGCTCTGCGCCACCGCAGCGAGGTCAGCACGCAGATGAACAGCACCCGGCTCCCTCCGTGAGGAGCCCCGGCAAAGTGGCGCCGTTCATCTACATGACCAAACCCGGCCAAAAAATGGCGAGCCAGTAAATAGCGAAGCTGTCCGTTTCATTCTTGTATTGTATTTGTATCTTTTTCAAAACAAATGTGTATTCAATGTCCTGTGATTTTGTGGAGATTAATACATTCAGTAATTTATTTATTTAAGTGTCTTCTTGAATTTAAGTTATTAACTATGGTTCTGTGATGCATGAGAAGTTATTAAGCATTAAATAGAGGGATGTAAAATCAGGAGGAAAAACACCCCAAACTGCTTTGGGGTTAATTTTGATCGCCTTTGTTTTGCACAGATTAACCTGTGTGTATATTTGTGTGTGTATGTGCATGTGTGTGTGTTTGTGTGTGTGTGTGTGTGTGTGTGTGTGTGTGTGTGTGTATCCCTTACAGGGCTTGACTGTCTTCAGGATTGTCTGTGTGGAGGAAGTGTTGCTGTGGATGAGTGCATGTATACGCATGTGTTTGTATGCAGTGAAGTACGGTTTCACGTACTTTTTATTCTGTGTGTATGTGACTTTGTGTGTATTCATCTGTGTCTGGGTGTGATTGAGTGTGTGTGATTGAGTGTGTGTGTGTGTGTCAGTGGATGGTTGGCTGGTTTCGTCTATTCACAGTGTAAGTGGAAGTCACGACTCAAGCAGCTGCTGTCAAATTACCCTGCAAAATCACAAAATCAAGCCTTTGTAAAACGCCTCTGCACACATGCCAGTTAAGCCTTGTGTGCACGTGTGTGTGTGTGTGTGTGTGTGTGTGTGTGTGTGTGTGTGTGTGTGTGTGTATGTGTGTGTTTGTGGAGCAGCTTCACCTGTGAAGTGATTGCCAATGTTTTCTAACTCGTTGGCAGCCTGAAAACACAAACCCTAAACTGGTTGATTTCACACTAAAAAGATCACATTGGCTCAGTTCACATACATTACAGATGTTGTTAAGGTGGTGGCTTGGTATCACAAAATACCTAATTAACACACATCCATGCATGCGTAACAGCTCATTTAAATAATAATAATACAGTAGCTGAAAAGCCTTCTGAATCCTTCATAAGGCAGTGTTTTTGATATCAATATTAAAAGATATGTGTCAATGTAATGACCAAGAGTCGTCCCTATAGTGCCGAACCAACTGAGAATCACACTCTGCAACACAATGCAGCATTTAGCCTCTCTTAGCTTATTGTTTTGGTTCTCCAGCCACACATTTACAATATAGTTGAGTCCCACAGCTCTAATCAACCTCAACATGTGAAACCAGCTGTTTCTAGCAGAGGTGAGAGGTGATGTAAATGAGTGGCTGTGAAGAAGCTTGGAGATCAAGCTACTAATACCCAGTCACTTTTCTTGGGAGAAAGTGGAGACCAAACCACCCCTTCCAACAAAAACACTTGAGAATAATAAAGATGAATATTACTACAAATAATTATTAATATTTCACATGCAGAAGCGTCTAAAAATGACACATATCTGTACGTGAATTTACCACATGATGTGGTGATAAACATGCAGCTAGAGAATTCAGCTAGTTGTCATTAGGTGGCCTTAAAGTGTTTTTCAGAAAACACATTAAATTTGTATTTAGTTGGTGTTGGAAGTTTCTCACATATCTTTGTGTAATCCTTGTTTTCTGTTGCTGATTTGCAAGAGTATGATGAATGAGCCTGCGCTGGCTCTTTTTTTGGACTCATACTGTAGGTCCAATAGGATCATAGTGTCCCTGTTACTATCGACTAGAAGATGGTTGTTGTTCCAGGCACAGCTGCGAATTAGAATGTTTAATTGTACACTTATATAACTATTATGGTATGCAATTACAGAATCTGGCACATCTGGGTATGATTAGGTTATTAATGACATGCTTGAAGTGATGTTCATTATAATTCTTCTCTGGGTTAACTTCATACAGTATGTAAACCGGAGTAACAGTAAAACCCCTGCAGAGAGGAAGAGGGGAATTAGTTTATTCGATTTCAACAGAAGGAAGAACTCAATGGTTTATGGGCTCTTTTTGGTCGGGCTGAATTCCTTATATTGAATTTAAAATCTTGGTTAACTCTTCGTGAAGCCAAACGCCTTTCACTAATTTTAAAAGTGATTACCGCCATAATGTCCCACATCACCGAGGTTGAACTTGCTTGCATATCAAAAAAGTTGAGGTTCTTCTGAGGCTTAAATCAACGCTTTTGTACAAAAAAACCCCTCTTTTTTTAAAGAAGTGGTAGAGGAAGAAGAAAAGAAGCTTTAGGATAAATGAAAATAAGTAAAGGGGCAAAAAGAGGAGGAGAAGACACATTCAGAGAGAGCGTCTGGAGAGGCTGGAAGCAGATCACAGAGAGAGAACGTCCTAACAATCTGTTGCATTTCAGTGTTGTTGAAGGTTTAACGAAGCAGATGACAGTAAATCAAATCCACCGTTTTCTTTTTTCTTTTTTATTTAAACCCTTCCCTGCTGTTTGTCCTTTGTCTCTCCCATCTGTGTCCAACATAATGTTGAGACAAGCTGTCAGAAAGGTCTGCTCCTGCCGTCGAAACCGGCTAAACACCAAGAGGATCAAGGTTTTTGGAAGTGACAGAAAGCATCAATTATTATTATTATTCTGTATGGATAGCCTTTTTTCCTGTTCAGTTGTTCCACCGGCATCAAGAGTAAAAGTAAAGACGAGAGAGTGTTTTTAAAGGTAGAAGGTAATTTACCTATTTAAATTACAAAACATGCCTGCAGGTTTTATTTTTTAATTCCCTCTGTAGAATAATTTGCAGCTGAAACACATTCATCACCAACAATATCCAAGCTCACCAGAAAATAATAGAATATATTACAGCCTATTTTCATTAAGTTGCGGTCTCATTGCCAAACCTCTCCAAGCTGCATTTGCACCGTGCTGGTGCAGGATACACGTCTTGTGTTTGAGTTTGAATCAGTGTCAGAGCTCAAGCAGTGTGCACAGTGCTGAGTGCATGCATCATGATATCACGATGTAACATCCATCCATCCATTATATGATTATCTGTAACCGCTTATCCTATTCAGGGTAGCTGGGGGACACATACGGGACATTTAGAGTCAACAATTAACCTGCATGTCTTTGGACTGCGGGAGGAAGCCGGAGAAACTGGAGAAAACCCAAGCTAACACGAGGAGAACATGCAAACTCCACACAGAAGGGCCCCACGCCGGGTTTGAACCTGCGACCCTCTTGCTGTGAGGCGACAGTGATGACCAATACACCACGATGTAACAGTCCCAGATACTTAATAGTCTCTGTGATGAGTGCACTGACTGGGCAACGCTCACAGATGGGACCAGGCTACTGACAAAAACTGTTCAAATAATAAACCCTGGATCACAAAGAATCTGAAAAACACACTTAACCTGAAGAAAACAGCCTTCACCTCTGGAGACAGGAACAAGGCAAAACTCATTCAAGAGAGACTGAATAAGGAAATTACAGAGGCCAAAAGAGTCTTTAGGGAGAAGGCAGAGAGGCTCTTCTCCTGTAGGAGGACAAAGCCAGGGATGCCTGGGAAGGTGTTAAGATGCTGGCTGGCCTCCCAAACAACCGCCCCCCCATCCTACCAAAGGCCAGAGGAACGGGAGGAGTTTGCAGAGAGCCTGAACAGCTTTTACTGCAGGTTTTACAAGCAAACAATCAAAGCACACTTTGTTTCAGGAATCCGAAGAACAGATACTCAATAACCACAGACTGCAGCTTTAAAGGCACAATACAACCAAGCGAAGACAAGTGTTCAACCATCCTCAGCTACTCTATATTCTCCTGAGAATGAAACAAGTCAACCCCCTTTAGAAATACAAACAATACAACCGGTGATAATGCTTTTTAACGTTTTAAAAACGCATTCAAAAATCATACCATGATATTTTTTTCCTGCTGCACTTTGGCCACAGCGCTATTATGTTCAATCATGATGTGAGAAATAAATTAGATATTAGGTGATTGTGTTTCATGAATTACGTAGGTGTTGCCATGGAAACAACACTGGCGTATTGTGAGTTTAATAGCTCATTGCTTACATAAATGTATGAAGACGGTTACGATCACAATAGAAAGAATAATAAAAGTCACATCTGAGCCTTCATCAATCCGTCCTCACTCGTTCAACAGTAGCAGCGGTGCTCTGCTGCTGGATATGAATTTGTTATGATTATTCACAACTGTGTCTTTTGAAGTGTGTGATATCACAACTGAGGACAAGAACTGTGAGAAAGGTTCAGTTTCTGGTTAACAAGGCGCATTTTTTTGTGTTTCGTGGGTTTTCTGATCCCGAGTGACAGATTTCAACAGTGAGAGTTTACTCTGATCACATGTGGTCTTTCATGTAAAGGCGTCTTCCTTTCTCTTTCTCACAGAGATTACGTACTCTGTCTGACTCCTCACTTTCTAATTTTCATAGATTTCTTTCTTTGTGCTCATCTTCAATCATCATTATATCAGGCTCTTCTTGATCTCTCTAAATATCTCCTCTTTAAACGCTCTCTCTACATTCTTCTTCTCCCCTTTACTGTACATACTGTATGAAACCGTTCTGACCACAGACTGTATATAAGAAGTGGACGTAGTCTCCGTGACGTCACCCATTGGTTAGTGGACTATGGTTTTGTAGCCTTGAGTTTGGCATTTTGGCCGTCGCCATCTTGGTCTTTTGCAACCAGCAGTAACACGAGAGGGTGGAGCGGAATAAAACATTTTTAGGCGACCAAAATAATAATAATATTAAGTTCATATAAAGTTATAATTAACTTTGATTAAGTGAAAACACACTGTGAAAGGGTTAAAGTTGTAAGATGAAAACACGGACAACTCCCAGACCGGACAACGCCGTGGTAGCGACCTGTCAATCACAAGGTAGCCCCGCCCTAAAGCGTCCCCTGCTTTATGGTCTATCTGACTCTAAATGGGACCATAATTTACTAAATGAACAACATGCTGTATTAAAGAAGACTTGACACTATTGATTGAGACCATAAACTCATGTTTACAATGTTTACTGAGGGAATAAATCAAGAGAGAAGTAGGCTCATTTTCTCATAGACTTCTATACAATCAGACTTCTTTTAGCAACCAGAGGAGTCGCCCCCTGCTGGCTGTTAGAGAGAATGCAAGTTTACCGGAGGTTGCAGCCTGGTACTGACCACCATACTTGTATTTTGAGTTTCTACTAGAACATGTTTACGTGCTTTAATGTTCAAAAAATGCTTTATTTTTCTCATACCGGCTGTGCTGCAGCTCCTCTTTTCACCCTCTGTCTGAAACGCTCTGTTTGAGCTCCTGCGTGCCAAACTAGCCGCAAGGCAAAGTGAGTTACTTGGTGACATCACCACATTATGGAAGAAAAGGCGGGACCTGAAGTAAGGCGTTTCAGGCAGCAGTGTTTCTGTGGGGGAGAGTAACTCTCTTTGGCGTGGACTTTGGGCTTTGTAACTTTGCACAAAAAAAAAAAATATAACATTAAAGGAAAGGGGAAAAGCATAAAAGCATAATAGGTCCTCTTTAAGTTTCCTGACACACACCCTCTTGTGGCTGTGTGTGAATGATGATGCTTGTCTGTGAGAAGCAAAAAGGTTGTGTGGCATTGTCACAGTGCTACAAAACCTTATATAGAGTAAAGTTGGGGTGGATGGATGGGCGTACAAGGCACCTGACACTGACATGGTGAGCCTTCATTTGTTTGTGATGCCATAAACTTATACGTTTATGTAGCAGTGTGACCATGAAATTACCAGACTCACACAGAAAGCGGTTCACGCTGCGCTCGCTGTTGGATGCAGCACTCGGTGAACCGAAGTGGCGAGGTGCAAGCCATTGTAAATAATGGTTTTCAGAGTGCAGTGGTGCTGTTGTAGCCTTCTGTGTGAAAAGCCCATTATTGTTGTATTATTGTTGTCATGGCAAGGATTGCGTGAATAGGTACACAAAGATGAAGCTTGAGATTTTGTGACCAAAAAAAATAAGATAAGTGTCTACAGATAGGATCTTGTATATACAAGATAAGCTTTAAGTCAAACCACGTTCAACAAATCATGTTAATTAGAGCGAGTTCAGGTAGTCCCGGCATCAGATCAGGACTTCTGCCTGTGGAGGTCCAGTCACGTTCGACTCGGAGGAAAGCCTAGGGCAGATCCACAAACTGCTGGAAGGATTATGGATCTAATCTGGCCTGGGAACACCTCAGGATCCCCGAGGATGACTGAAAGGATGTAGCTGCGGAGAAGGACATCTGGGCTGCTCTGCTTGGTTTGGAGGACTAAAAAAAATAGCTCCTAAGAAAAATTTGTTTATTTACTATAATAAAGAAAATATTACTAAGTCGTTGAAATTATGAATATTTGTATGAACATTATTCATGTAAACACAAGCTAATAGTCCATCCAGCTACAGGCTGTGTCCTCTCAGACATACGAGTCATTTATTCAAATAGTGGTTCAGTGTGGTTAACAAGTGCAATACGTGTAAAATCATATCTTAGGAGGAAGAGTCCGCTCCTACAGTTTCTCTAAAGTGTGTCAGTGGTTTGAATTGGTTTTGATTACGGGATCATCCTTCAATCAGGACCCTGCTGAAGTGTCTTTGTGTGGGACATTTTACTCTTACCAGAGCTGCTGACCTTCCTATGGTGCAGGGTGAGCCAAACACTTTTCACTTCAGGGCATCGAGAATAGAAAAAAAGAAATAAAATATCAGTTGGAAATGTGTGAGTGGATAATTCAACAAATGTTTGGCATGGAATGAAACCGGTTTTATATTCTCATTTTTCCCTTTAGTACTACTTGTTCTCTCTCTGTTCTGCAGTGTTTGCTTTATGTACACACAGCAGAGTCGGCCCACCACAGTCCATTATCACCTCTGCCGGAAAGAAGAAGGACTTTTAAAAGAGCATCATAATTCAGTCCTGTTCTCTCCCTGATCACAAACATGTGCTGCGTGTTGACGGTGTTTAGAATTTCTGATTTCGTCAGCGTGGCGACAGTTGCTGAGTACAACATGTACCTGAAACAAAAGTGGGAACAGAAGCAGGACTGACATGGAAGCAAAGTAATCAAAATATCAAACAAAAGGTGTTTTTATGGCATTTTACACTAGTTAAAGATGCAGGGATGCTTCCATGTGCGTGCATGTGATCTACATATCGAAATTAGCTTTAACAGCAATGTAGAAAATGTAGAAAAATGGGGATAGGAATGTTAATGTGTCAACAAGTTCTCCAATCTAAAAACTGTTTTTTCATTGCTTTCCAAACTGACCCATAGGAGCGTTTTCTGAAGGTTTGGTTAAGCGACTGAAAATACTTGATTAACATTAGGGGAGGTTGACTGTTGGTGGGAGATGGGAAATTAAAAGCAATCACATTTTCCATGCAAAGGCGTGAATATTACACGCCTGTATTAACCTGCAGTACCAGTAGGGGACAACAAAGCCACTGATTTAGGATCAGGTAAAGAAAACCATTTAGTTAGGTTAAGGGAAAAGGTCATGGTCACTGAATTAGGATTAGGCAAGAAGAAAAAAAAGTTAGGTTAAGGGAAAACATCATGGTTTGGCTTAAAATAAGTATGTAAACTAAGTAAAACACTTACGGAAACAACGTAATGTCAGATGACAACCGTCACTACAAAACACTTGCAAAACAAAAAACAACAGCCTGAAAGACCCGTGTTTGTTGGACTCATCCACCCCCCCCCCACTCACCATAAGTGGTGTTTCTTACTTTTTATACTAAGTCAGTAGCTCGGAGCATAGTACGGAGTACGGAAAACCCGTGAAAACATCAAAACACTGCACCTCCATGCAGACGTGTAATATTCACGTCTCAGCGACACAAAACTTGACGCTGACACGCTTTCTTCCGGTGGACAGTCGGGTCTATTACACCCTTCGCCGTGAGACTGGCTGCCTTGTACACCCATCCATCATCTACCCCGCCCTTTCTCTGTATGAGGTTTTGCAGCACGGTAACGAAGCCACCCAACCTTTTTGCTCATCACAGACAAGAGTTGGCAGGATGACAATCATTGTTGGGAAATAAATCTGCGTCATGATGTGAGAACTCTATTGTTTACGGTTTATGGAAACATCGTGGTTTAGGTTTAAATGACTACTTCGATAAAGTTAGGGGACCTCCGTTGTCATGGTTACAAAACACATGGTTAATGATAGAGAACGATCATTGTCATGCTTAAAAAAACTAAAAAACAAGGCTGACGATTGGCTGAAATGGGAAACAAAGAACATTTAAAAGCTAAAGTCAAAATTATTTCAAATAACTACTCAGAAATCCAACCTAATGTTAATCTCAATCAAGTTTGTTACATCATATATATTGTATAAAATGAATTTCTGTCAAATTGAAAATATGAATTAAAGGTTTTGGATCCAGGCATCTCTGAATTCAGCCAGGCGCTGAGATGTATGATGTGTGTGCGCTCATGCACCTCTCTGTATTTCAGAGGAAAGGTGCGCCGGCTGTTAACCACCCATGAATACAGATGAGCAGCTCGCTGTGATGTGGCTAGGGGGTCGTGACGAGGCTCAACAGAGAACTAACTCACCACATAATGAGTGATCCTTATCAGCCCAGCAAGAGCCACACAAGTTTAAATGAAAGGCAAACACACACAATCTCCTCTCCGTCTCAAGATTCCTCTCTCTCTCTCTCTGACACATGCACACTTTGAATCTCACAGAAATACACACTAAATGATGTCTGTCAATGTGAAGGTTCATCTAAATCGTCCATAATATCTGGAGGAAGTTGAATCTGCACCGTGTTCAGCTGAAGACATTGGGAAAGGTACACACATTCAAAACTCCAACACAATCTTTATATTTTTAACTCTATCAATCAACGTGTCGCCTCATGTTGGCTTCTTAATGATACACTAATAGCCACTTGTCATCTGTGTAACATGTAGTGACAGCTGATTCAAATCAATTACAGTAGCTGACAGGGCAATCAACATGAACACGGGGATATAAAAATAGAGCCCGTAGAGAGATCTGTCATAGCCGAGAGAAGCTTTAAACACCAACATGTTCATATTGTGGGAGCAGGCTAATACATGATAGTAAATAATGCTTACTTGCATCACCGTAATATGAATATAAATATACAGCTCAGACAAATAATCTCAGTGATTATTCCTCACAATAGTCTGAACTAAAGAAACCTTTTGGTTGAATATCTTCAACTATAGTCACCTGTTGTCGGCCTCCATTCCCAGAACAATTTATTTTACATGGTGATATTTTAGTTTTTTAGCTTGATAGAGAACATCCCTCTCAAAGAAAACACTCTTCACAACGTATCAAAAATATTTCAGTCTTTCTAACTGTTGAAGGATTTGACAAACCAAATGCAAGTATGATTGTGGTACTCCATGTTCACTATGTGCCGCAATCTAATACCAGACATCAGAGATCTCCGCCTACCGAATGTCTGATAATTTCTAAATGCAAAGTTGTTGCTAGAAAGACGGCAAGAATGGCCGCTAACAAACCTACGCCCCTTACATGTCCTGGATTTGGACAGGCCAATCACAACCGTTAATCTACATGCCGTACAGCGACGTACGGGGGTGCCACGTGGACATAACACACTGTTATTGGTCGATGTTGTCTAGGGGTAGAGAGCTGGAAATTCTGGAGGAATAAAACCAAACTAAATTATGTTCGTCACTGAAGGTTCGTCTAAATCATCCATAATGTCTGGAAGAAGTTGAATCTGCACCATGTTTAGCTGAAGACATCGGGAGAGGTACGCACATTCAAAACTCCAAAACGATCTTTTATAAACACCAACGCTTGATCAGTGGTCCTACACTTAAAACTATGACTCTCTAGGTAACTCCCTAGTGTCAGCTTTGGACGTGTCAGGGACGGCGTGTCAATATACGCTCGTTACATGAGTAGTGTCTTTTCAAAATAAACTTCCGCTTTCAAAGGAAGTTAGGTTTAGGCAACACATTCACTTAGTTAGGGTTAGGAAATGATCGCGGATGACATTACTTTGACTAGCGACTAACAGGACTAAAGATACTAACAAGTATTGTGACTAATGACTGACAAAATAACTCAACATTTACGTTTAGTTTATATGGTCCACGAACAGTCTAATAACGCCGCGGGTGGGATTATATTGGAGTTAGTTGAAAGCCCGGTGCATTGCATACAGACGCTAAAGGGTGCCGATGCCCAAGCTGCGGTATTTGACGAGGTGGGAGTGAGAACGGGTTGGCACATGACTTCTGCATGTCACCGCCCCGATATGAGAGGTTGATTGGTTCTGCTATGCAGGTTTTACTGTTGTTGTTTAGCAACACAAACAGGGAGATTGTCTTCAGTCTCTAGTTTAGTGAAGCGTTTAGAGACTGACTTGTGAGTCTACTATGTGTCGGATTTTCTGTCTCAACAGATTTTCCATCACAAAATGCATCATTGACATTGGTTTTTTTCATCAACAAGGACAATACGATATAATAATTAAACTGCCAGTAACAGGATGAGCTGAAATAATCAGGTATAAACAGTAGTCTAATATACTATAACTCTTCCATTTTAAGTGGATATTTGGAGAGTCAAACTCCTGTCAAGAATTAAATGAAATTGAATTTTTAAACAAATTATTTTTTTTAACCTTCAGGCCTCTGTAGACTTAAGCACTTCATAAGTTGGGTTCTGATTAATGCCTTTTAAACATGACAACTTCTAGTTACTGGAATTGCAAACTGGAACGTGTCTAAAATCCATCAAGTGGAGGATTTTCCTGCACCGCTGCACATGTGTGATTCTAGGTCACCAACTATTTTAGCTGTGAATATCACATGCCAACTACTTGACTATAAAATTAGATTTTACATTACCGTATATGGCATGTTCTTCAATTTCTGCAGTCTGAGGCCCAAACAGAGCCAATGCAGTTTCACACTGGCACTGAGGCTCATTCAGATGTTCTCATACTTGCATCATGGGGTGATCCAAACTGAATGAACTCAATTTTCCACCTCAGAAGCCAGTTTTATTGAAATGCACCCGTTTTCTTGTCATGTGGTGAACCAAACTGAGTAAATGTAGTCTGTCCCCCTTGGGAGCCATGCTTCTTCACCCGGACTAGCAACTCGTGTCACATGGGGGGGGCTAATCTGAGTAAATGTGGTGAAATGAAGTGTAAGTGACCTACCTAGCCCTCATGGATAACTCGCGGTTTGAATCAAGTAGCATGGCCTGAGGAACATAGGACACATAGAGTGAGCTGTCAGAGCGTTTTGCATGTTTCTTATCTGCAGAGCACCAGTTCTTCAGACCGTCTCTCTGCGTATCTCTTCATAGTATTTGCCTGTTGAAGTATTTGAGCCCAAGCAACAGTTTGAAATACAGGGAGAACTATAAATTCCTCACCACTTAATGGACCAAAGATCAACAGAAATAGCAAAATTATATACTGCAAAAAATTGGAGTAATTAGTAATTTCACTGTATATCACATTTTTTTATGTTATTCATTGTTTGTATTATTTACTTTATTATATTTAAGCTTTGTCAACACGTTTTCTGATCTACATCTGGAATACACAGTGAGCAGCTGTGGAGGAGCAGCAGTATATGGAGCTGGTGTCATAATATCTGACTCTGCTCCGAATAATATTACTAATTCTGGCGGAGTACCTCTCTTCCTATGCCACCCTGCTGCCCTTTTATCTTAATCCTTTACGCAAGTGGGAAGGAATCAGTTTTAAATATAGACGAGGTGCTATACCCATTAAAGCTACACAATCCACTCTGCTCCTCACAGAGGTGCCACAGCACTACGTATATCTCAGAGTTCATCACAGGTTGTGTTAAGTCAAGCTTTTTCCAGGCTTTAACAGAGGCTTAGGTGGTAACGTGGCCCGGTTTGCATGTAGGGACACAAGTGATATATGAGGTGAGGAACTCATGGAATAATGTTTCCTTAAAGAAGAAGAACCAGGGAGCCAGTAGGGGGTTTGGTAAATGGGACTAGAAATGCTGACATCATCTTGCTGTGGCAGAGCCAGAACACTAAGGACACAGAGCGTGAATCAGCTGAGAGGTTGTTGAGAGTCGACTTTCTGAAAGCAAAACTTCGTTGATCAACACAACAAATGTTAACTAACTAATAAAAGCTTCCGCAGCTTCTGTGTCTGGAAATATATCGACAGGATGGATACAACACTTGACTAACTGGTTGGGATGAAATAATCCAATCTCCTAAACATGAACACTAAATCAAACAAGAGCAATAAAACAATAAAGATAAAAATAAATCAAGTATTAAGATTCTCATGATGTATGAATAATGTTTTCTCCCCTTTTACAGAATAGAATAGATCTTTATTGTCATTGTGTTTAGAACAATGACAATCTGTTTAGCACTTCAGCAATGTGCAACATAGAAGTACAAGTAAATAAGTACAGTAAGAAAGTAAACGTCTAATTTCAGTGTGAGATCCTGTTTTGAAAGGGCTTGTTTACTCTAAATCATATATTAGTCAGGTAACTAATTAAATGTTGATCGGTATGACAGAATGAAGAATTATCTCCCTAAAAAAATACCTTTTTTCACATGATCATAAATAAAATCAGTTATTTATTACAGGCAAAAAGTTTGACGCTGTAAGAAAAGGTCGTGTTTGTCAGTCTGTCTTCATCAGTAAACAAACACTTCAAAAGATGACAGTTTGCATTCTGTAATCCTCAGATTTGAAATCATATTTAACGCGGAGATGGTGCAGTTTGCTTTGGTCTTGGAGTTGATGCATATATAATATAAGCATATATAAATAAAGTCATGTCAGCTGACATGCACTTAACCCGTCCGACTCTGTCTGCACTCTGTTTTCTCCGTAAGATGAGCATGTAGGTCACAACGAGAGAGAGGAATTCTTGACATTAACAGAAATATGATATCAACATGGCACATTCAAGGGATGCAACATATTGGGAATCTTCTATCTGTCACACACACAACCCACATTCTCTGTATTGATCTGGCATTATTAGAGATGAGTCAGCAAAATTGTCTTTCTTTATATATTTGTTTCTTCGTATATTTATGATGTTATGAACACTGAACATCATTGAATGTTTTTCTCTTTTTTTCTTTAATAAAAATCACGTCAGCAAATATGTAGATGTTTTCCTGTCTATCCAAACTCTTAAAGTCTGGGTACAGACATGCAACCTTAAAGGTTGTGGGATGTGATTGGACGACTAGAGGAGATTATAATAGAAATGTACAGTACTTGACCGTAGTTATTATAATTCATGCTTTCCTTGATCCTCAAATTTGAAGTTACACCTTTTCTTTTAATGAATCCAAGTCCAAGCACAATGGGGCACAACGGGACAAAGGAAGAAGCTAATGACTTAAAGTGCCATTGAATAAAAGGAGAGTGTAACTAATTTAACTTTTACACCGGCAATTAGTGTGCTGGAGTCTGCTTTACTCTTTTAAAGCAGTTAGATATTTCATTGTTAAATGGAAGCCATAATGAGAAAAGGCACCGTTTTCTGAAGAAAATCTGAGTGTGCTCTCTTTAGCTGAACGACAGACCTTCAATGGAAATGACGAAGCCTTAAAATCCCCCATTAACCAGCTCCACGTATAAGGCCTGTGACTTTGTAACGGTTAGTGGTCCTATGTCTAGCATCCAGCATTAGGGGTGGGTGATACAGTAAAAATTGGTTTTCATTCAGTACCAGGTAATACAGGGCCAGAATAGCAGATATTGATACTTTTTATAATTAAAAGCTGCTTTCATGTTGATTTCCACTGTCAATTACTTAATCACATGCATTTTAAAAAACTACACAAATAACAATGAGATGTTATTATTGTAAATTAAATGTGCAAACATGACATTTTTTTTCTTTCCTTTAATAAACAAAGTGTCCTCAACTATCATTCAAAGCTTTGAAAGTCCTCCGATCATGCTCCTCTTTCGTTCAGCCATCATGTGTCGGTCAGAGTAACTAGACAAACTAACTTGGCAGGGTGCACGTGCAGCCTTGACAGCCTTAATTCAGACAATATATGGCACAACATTTATAACTTGTAGCTGCTTATACACTGTCAGTGGTGACTGAAAAAAGGAAAGTGAAGAGAGATTCTGCCTCAGTGTTTTCTACAGGATTTTGTGACAGTGGTGGGTGGACCTTGGACCCTCGGACCTATAAATGGTGTATATTTTGAAGTTAAATGCATCAATCTGGTGCACTTTGAGAGCATCATTGAACGTCTAGATCTATAAAGAACTTTGTACTCTTGTAAACTATTTTGTAGCAGTGGTGGAATGTAACTTTTTAAGTACATTCACTCAAGTAGCGTCCTTAAGTACAAATTTGAGGTACTTTAGTTGAATATTTCCATTTTATGTAACTTTATGCTTCTACTCCACTACATCTCAGAGGGAAATATTGTACTTTTAACTTCCCTACATTTATTTGACAATATACAGTAAGAGTAGCTCTTGTATTATTCATGCTCAAAGGGCAAGAACAGCATTTCTCTTGATGATTAACCCCGCTGCCCTCTTTCTCTCTCTCTCTCGCTCTCTCTCTCTGACGATCTATTATAATATGCATTTACTGCACTGTATAGTGCATCCATGCATTCATGTAGCAGTCTATTTAACGTGTATTTAAGTTTTGTGAGCATGACGACAAAGGTGCCTGCTCCTTACACGGATACTGTATTCTGATTTTACTAACATGTATTCCTCTTAACAAATAGGTCTTAAAATATGCCGTTTTAAAAAGTAGGTCATTATACATGTAAAATTGCCAACCTGCCAAGATGATGCAACTTCTCTCCAGCTGCACTAACACACATGTTTAAATGGATGAGAGGGCAAGCGGAGGATGGAGAGAGAAAATGGAAGAGCGGAGGGATGGCAGTTGAAGACAGCAGATGAGAGGCACAGCAGGAGGGGGAATGGAAGAGAGGAAGAGCAAATCCAAGCTGCACTCAAGCAATATTTGAGTAACACACTTCAAAGCACACACGCACACATTTCATTGTTAAAGATCAAATGTATTTAAATATTTGATGTAGATTTGGAAGAACACACGTTTTTAGCTCTAAATCATCCCAATGTTTCCTCTCGAGTTCCCTTTTAGAGAATAAACTCAGTTTGGATCAACACGTCACTTCTATCCATAAACAATCTCAGAAAAGACTCCATGTCGTACGCAAACTATGAGGACTATCTGTTGTCCCCCACCTCAACCATTCAGCTCATCCTGCTGCACCGCTCCAACAACAACAAACTCACCAGCATCTCACATACTGCCTCTACAATCATCTGCCTCTCCACACCAAGTCTTTCAGAAATGATCACCCCCTCAATCCACGCTTCACATTACAACTAACTGGTCAGATATAGAGTTTGTTCAGCGCTGAACAAACTGCCTCGCTGACACATATCGTTGATACTGCAAAGGGGTATGAATGTATTCATGAATATTGTATGTGCTGTCTATATCTATGGGTTTCTTTATGTACTGGCTGTGAAAACAAATCTTCCTCTGGGACAATAAATCTATTTTGTTATATTTTCATCTCAAACCCTGCTGCTTATTCCCTAACCCTAATTTTGGGTAATGAAGCTCAAGAGAAAAAATGTAACTATTAACTGACTAAATAAAATATGAAAAATCCAATTAATTAAAGAAACAATGCTCATGCTAGCTTAAAACACTGACACACTGTAAGCTAGCTGTCCTTGTTTGCTGTCAACAGATTGAATATTGTTGGAATTTGATTTGTGCTTGCTAAAAATCAAATTCTGCGTTCAGTTAATTTTTTCTATGTTCCAGAAGATCATTTAATTTTGTGTTGGCCCCTTGTTTATTTCCATGAACGCATTGTGCTCACATTATTGTGCGTATGCACGCCGAGGTACATCTGGGGCTTCACCTGTGTGACTGTGTTCTCTCAGCCCAAACACCAGGAAAAAAAAGTTGGGCATTGTACGTTACTGCAAACCACGAATACGCTGAATGTCGACGTTTTTGCATTCGGTCAGTAAAGTAAATGTTGACTTTACGCTTTTCAGGTAACGTCGTTTTACGTGACGTCGTTTTACGTGACGTCGTTTTACGGGACGTCGTTTTACGGGACGTCGTTTTACGGGACGTCGTTTTGCGCAACGCTGTTTTGCGTAACATTGTTTTGCATAACGTTGTTTTGCGTACGGTTGTTTTGCGTAAGGTTGTTTTGCGTAAGGTTGTTTTGCGTAAGGTTGTTTTGCATAACGTTTTGCGTAACGTTGTTTTGCGTAACGTTGTTTTGCGTAACGTTGTTTTGCGTAACGTTGTTTTGCGTAACGTTGTTTTTTGCGTAACGTTGTTTTGCGTAAGGTTGTTTTGCGTAACGTTGATTTGCGTAACTTTGTTGTGTAATGTTGCATAAGAAAGGTCGTAAAGGCGGTTGTGATTTTTTTATGGTATTTACGTTGCGTTGTTACCTTGTGTTGTTATGTTAGTATTTTAATACAAACAATGACCTTTTTTCTAACCTTAACCAAGTAGTTTGGTTGCCTAAACCTAACCAATCGTTTCACAACGTTAACCACGTTACTTTAAGCGTGATACAATGCTCAAAACTTATTTATAAAACTTTTTTTCTTTTTTTTGGTTCAGAAATGTCAACATTCAACATATCCCGTGGTTTGCAGACACGTACTATGCCAACATTTTTTCTGGCGACTGGGTTTGTTCTGTCCAATGATGATGAGACAGAGAGAGAATGAATCAGAGATTTGGGGAATTGGATAGTGTGATTTTTTTTGTCGTCCAGACATCAAGAGAATCCATCAACTAAAGGAGCTGAGTGTGTGTGTGTGTGTGTGTGTGTGTGTGTGTGTGTGTGTGTGTGTGTGTGTGTGTGTGTGAGGGTGTTTACTGTATGTGAATCTGCATCATTGTGGGCATCTGTGCATGTGTTTTATACATGATTGTGCCCATGAATGTCTGATTGAATAGTGGCATGAGGGAACGGTCTTGAAAAGAAACCCCGACAGACACACACTCTCAAGAACGTTGTGTATAAGTATTTAAGACTTTGCTTTAACTCATTTACTTAGCTGCTTCATGTGAAAGTGTCCATGTGGATTTATGTGTCTGTGTAACAGCTCATATGTTCTACAGGCTCTGTCGTTTGTATTCTCAACTGATAGCTTTCTCTACTGAAAAATAGGCTCTCACTCTGGTTGTGTGTGTACGCGCTATTGTGTACCCTAACTCTGTGTCAATATATGTATATATACGTTTGTGTGTGTGCATTTGCCCAGCTAATTGAAAAGTGCCACGGTTGTAAACAAGCTGAGAAAAGGGCGAACATTTTTCGTGTGGAACTGGGGCTCTACGCCGAGGGGCAGTGTGTGTGTGTGTGTGTGTGTGTGTGTGTGTGTGTGTGTGTGTGTGTGTGTGTGTGTGTTTGCGGCCTGTCAAACTCAGATGGCAGTCACTTATCTTGGGTACTTGCATCATTACGCCTCGCCTCTCATCCCCTCCTCTCCTCGGTCATCTCTTCCTCCTCTCACCGTCTCATCCTCTCCACTCCTCTTTTCTTCCTCTCAGTTGATTTTCTCCTCTTCCTCTCCCCGTCTGATCTTTCCTTATCGTGATTGGCTACGTTAACACTGACAGAGTAACCCATATTCCTGGCTGTAATTCAGTGAATTCAGGTTTTAGTTCCGTTAAGCTGTTTGCATAAACTAGATGCTGTAACTGAATATCTTTGTTGCCATGAATGAACCAGTATTCCCTCTTTCTCAGCAATAGATTACCTCTATTAAGAAATTATGATTTTTATGGTAAATACTCCTCAAGTGTTGTTCTCACCGACATCCACAGCAAATGTGTCCAGATGGAAGAATTGAGCAAACTGAAAACATGAAGGAGCACAGATTTAAGACCTGAAACAATGTCAACATGCTCACAATCACAATATTAATGTGCTGATGTTTAACAGGCCATGTTTATAATGGTCACTATCTTAGTTTAGCATGTTAGTATACGAACATTTGCTAACCAAACACCACTGATTATGGTGCTACACGATGTAAAAAATATCATTTAGATTCATTCTCTGGCGAATTTAAACATCTGTACCAGATTCAATATTTGTTAAAGATGCTCAATACAGAATTCAGAGCATTATTTTTTTTGTCTCCACATGGCTCTCAACATGAAGACCGCTGAGCCAGCAGCTCAAACAAAGGTTACACTGCTGACAGAGTTAGGCTGCATTCACTCTGGATCCGACAGTGGGGGGAAAAGTTTGGGCTGCGGCGCTATGGGGCCGCAGGGCGTGCTGAAAAGTCAAAACAGAATCAACTTTTGTAAAAAACACAACCCGACGTTCACGCTGCCGTGGCCAAACACGTAACCTGCAATCCAGAGCTGTACGACCCAACCCTGAGGTAACAAAAGACGTTAGTCGTCGTGCAGGGTGGGCACTACGCAGCGTGGTACAGGAAGGCGTTATCGGCTCTAACTGCCGTATGAGCGCAGTGCAGAACGGAGGCTGTGAGCTAGACAGTGGGGCATAACAGAGAGTCTCGCATGCACTAAAAGGCTCGCACGACCTGCCCGGTTATGTTAACAAAACAAGAAGAAGCACACACAGAGGGAGAGCGACTTCAATCTCTGCTCACGTAGACATTACTCCTCTATATCTTTACATAAACAATAGTTGTGCTATATAAATAATCTGAGAATTGTTTGGAGCACCAAAAATATCAACCTATTGATGTCGCAACATAAAAGTCAGATCACCTGTGAGGACTATCAATGTCTGCACAGAATACCAAGCTAAAGGTAAAATATATACTGTTATTTCTATACTAAAACTGTCCATCTTAATCAAATGTTTTTTAACTCTATTCAAACAGCACTTTCTACAGCTGAAATATTCTGCAGAACAACTCTCAGATACTTTAAAACAAGCCAATGCCCTCTGATATTATAAATACTGTAACAGAGAGTTAATTAATTCTTCAGCTAAATGATGTTCGGCTGGACACTTTGTTACTGTTCTGACGACTGACAACCCAATTAAACTATTTGGATGAAACAGTGAAGATGAGAAAGCCTCACTGCGGCGGAATGACGGTAATGAAGGGAAAAACTTTGTAGGTCAATCTATTTTATTTATATTGAAGAAGGGAAAATTCAACTTTTGAAGTATTTATATTGAAGGGTCGCGGCAACGCGTCCATTAAGAATGAAGGTCAGAGTGAAAATAAAGAATGAGGAAAGTTACCGTCACTTTCAGGTGAAATGGGCTCTAAGTTTCATCAAACTATATAAATGATAATTAACATGTTAATGAGCAGTTGGTCTGTAACACAGTCTGAGCTCTGTGTGAGTGTGTGTGTGTGAGTGTGTGTATATTGTTTCCATATATTGCTATGATACAGAAATAAGAAAAAAGGCCTTAAGCCAGTGTGTGTGTGTGTGTGAGTGTTCGAGTATTGAATTCCACTTTCAGACCCGTCCGAGGGGAATAGCTTCAATTTGCATTACATTATTCTCGACATAACACAACATTCCTTGTGTGTTGTGAAGTTTTCAGTGAATTAACACATTTGTTACACTTAACATCTTTATGAGATAAAAAACAAAACATCTATAAGTTGTCTATGTAATAAACATTTTACATTGCATTACCGTTTTTTTTTTACTTTAAAGATGTCAAAAATACTGGAAATACTAAAAATTTATCTATTTACTGAAGTCTATGTTGTACATTTGAACTGAGAATGAATCCCGCCTGCCCTGTTTGGACTCTGTAGTGAAACACTCTCCAATCACATTAATGTTGCCACAACTGTTGACCTTGAAATGCAATTAATATATTTTTTCACACATTTTGTGGCAACTGTTTTGCTCTCCATACTTAAATATCAGCTTAAAATTCACCTGTGTGGAACTAAAAGTCAACATTGACGTATAAGTCCCGTGAGTCATTAGTCAGTCAATTTAACGTTAAACATGATCTTTTCCTAACCCTAACTAAGTGGTTTTGTTGCTTGAACCTAAATTCCTAGCCAGGGTGCACGCTCACATGCACTAAAAGCATGCAGGGCCATCCCGGCAATGTCAACAAAGCACAGAGAGACTTCATTCTCTGCTCAGGTAGCCATTACTATATCTTAACATAGACAATAGTTTATAATGCTATATTAATAATCTGGATATCGAATACAGAACCTTTTACTATCCATAGTTCTGCATTTTAAATCTTTTTTTAATAGCATGGAATAAGGAAACATTCAGCCCTTTGGTTTGGAGCAGTGCATTTCACAAGTTGGCGGTGCTAATTGGTAAAATAACGTGTATAAAACGTATTAATGTGAAATAATTCAATAATCCAAGTAACCACACTGTTAGAACTGAAGATATTGAAGTGGAATGAACACGTTAATGAGAAAACTCAAAGTAAAAATGCTGCTATTGTTTATGGAAATAAGTTAACACAGTGTTCAATCTTCACACAATTATTTCTTCAAAACACACAACAGGTGTGTCAATCAGGTGTGCACACACACACATGCATATTGTATTGGCAGAACAGTGTGCATGTGAGTGTGTGTTGATGAAAGGAGTCAATAAATGGATTTTGTGTTTGTGCACACTTCTGTGTGTACGTTGGTGTGTCTGGTTGTGCATGTGCACATGTTTGTATGTCCGATGGTGCATATATGCATGTGTGTATTTGTTTGTGCATGCATGTTTGTGTGTCCTCTCTGTTGTCACAGAAAGCAATTTAAATGGAGATGGTTCCTTCCCCCTATTTAGAGACACAGAACAAAGGATCTGACTACAAAATGAATGCAATCAGAATCCCCTCACTCCCTCCCTCTCCCTCACTCTTCCCCCTTATTTGTATTATTTTCTGTCTCTCCTTTTCTTTCTGCAGTCTTATATTTAGATGTATGACTCTTCAGAGATCCATACTCATATGAATACGAGCTAGAAAGAAATATGAGCTACTCTAAAGTTTTTTCCTCAAGTACAATGAAGACATTTCATTGGGGAGCTTGCACTGAGTACAGGTGTGTGTGTGTGTGTGTGTGTGTGTGTGTGTGTGTGTGCGCGTGCAGAGGTAGGGTGTATAGAGTGGCATTATAAGAGAGAGGGAAAAAGAGAGAAGTTTCGCCTTCGCCTGCAGGATGAACAGAGCTGCATTTCCTTCTTTATTGCATTGTGTGTGTGTGTGTGTGTGTGTGTGTGTATGTGTGTGCTAGTATTGCAGTGTACTACCACAGACAAAGTGATGTGAGGCAGAACTGACTGCAGTAATCTGTTAAAACCACCACATCTCTGTTTCTCTGTCTGTCCATGAAGGACAGTTGTGTGTTATGATGCAGCTCGTAGCTGCAAATGGAAACGCACAAACACACACACACACACACACACATGGACAGATGATTGTCTCTTGTCGCTGTCAGCTAACATTGCTTTGAATGGTTGCCTTGCACAGACTGCCAGAGACAGTTGGGGGAAGCGGGAGAGTTCATTATTTTACATTCTGAGCACCGTAGTGTGCACAGCTCTGCCCTTTCTTTTTCACTCCATACATCACATTTCATTCTCAGCTCTGGATCACCTAAAGAAGTTCTGTGATTACATCTCTATGGTGCGAGCGTCACTGAGGGCAGTGAGGAGGAGTGCAGCAGCAGCCTGATGAAGAACCATCTGCAGCTTGAAAACAGGAAGACAAACGGTGACTCGTGTCTGTGTTCGGGGCGAGCAGATTGAAATATGGAACATGGAAGCACAGCACACAAACTGCTAGACGACTCCTCCTCACGGGGTCAAGTTATTCTGTTTTACCAGACACCCACAAGGCTGCAGAGCACAGGCTCACCATCTGATCACTTCTGCTGGAAACATATATAGAGAGAGACAGGAGCACTTATACATGTGATGTAGAAATGTTTTTCATCCATCTTTTGCAAAGACTTCCCACAACACAGAGGCACACGTGTTGAATTAATAGATGCACTGAAGTATTATGTTACATCTTAAAGATAAACTCAGTTGTTGCAGTTTAGTTTTTGTGCTCAAACCAAACAAGTAATGTTGTACTGCAGGATTTGAATAAATTCTCTGACTGTGAGCTTCATCGTCTGTCTGATAACAAACTGACCTGCAAACTCTGAAACTCATCAAAGGAGTTTTTTTTTCAAGTCATTCATAGTTCCCTCTAAGACCCAAGACTCATTTCCTTTATACAGACTTGATTTTCTCTCTCCGCAGACACAATCACAGCGATACATTTGGGTAACTCATTGGCATGCAGCCGGCGGGTGGAGCTGACGAGGTTTATTAAAGGGATCTGGAGCCTGCTGCTGTCTCTCCTCATTAACCTCAATAGCACCTCAGACAGGTTATCTGGCACACATACAGACACGCGCAGCCACAAACGAGACATGAATGAGGGATGTGAGAAGAAGAAGAAGAAGAGGTATAGAAGAAAACAAAAGGAAGCGAAAGGTAAATTTAAGAAGAAGCAAAACGTGAGGTTAAGAAGGAAGAGGAAAAGGACTGAGACAGATTGAGAGAGACGGACACGAACATTCATTCTCATTCAGATAAAACAAATATACAGTAAACCTATGTTGGAAGTTTATTTTGAAAAGACACTATGCATGTAACAAGTCCGATTGGGCATGGGGATGTGATGCCTTAAAGGAACAGTGTGTAGCATTAAGGGGGATCTGTTGGCAGAAATGGAATATAATATTAATAAGGATGTCTTCTTTAGTGTATAATCACCTGAAAATAAGAATCGTACTTTTGTTATCTTAGAATGAGCCGTTTATATCTACCTAGGGAGCGGGTCCTCTTCACGGAGTCCGCCATGTTGCACCGCCATGTTTCTACAGTAGCCCAGAACGGACAAACCAAACACAGAATGTAGCAGGCTGGTCCCAAACACTATTCATAGTCATACCTATGAGTAGTTAATGCACTGTAATTTGTGTATATCCCACAAAATCAATTTGTGTGTAATTAACATAATCGTGAACCAGGAAATATAAATAGCGGCAAACGCCGTGTAGGGAGGAGGTCGGTGTGGATGGGTGGGTCAAAAAATACCAGACTTTTGCCCAGGAGACCGACGTTCGTGTCCCGTGTCAAACCAGAAGTCAACACTGATTTAGTTGTCACAAAAGTTATTTTAAGCCAAACTACGATATTTTCCGAAAACTTAACCAAGTAGTTTTGTTGCCTAAACCTAAGGAAGTTGTTTCCTGTTAAGACTGAAGTTTATTTTGAAAAGACTGTGTGCATGTAACGAGTGGAAATTGACACATGTTGCTGGACATTCGTAGGAAAACTAACGAAAAAGGAGGAATATCTTTTTCTTAAGACATCATACGAACCATTGAATGAGAATATGTTAAGGCCGTTTTTATGTCGGCCACCGTAGTTTTCCTACTCGCTTGGCACAAGGGAGAAATTTCAGTTGGCTGCAATCTGCAACCTCACTGCTAGATGCAGGCAAATCATACGCACTGGCCCTTTAAGGGAGAGGAAGAAGGTAGACAGAGTAAGACAGGCAGAAAACAGACAGAGAGCAGATCGAGACATGGATAGAGGTGGGATGTATGGAAATGTAAGGTGACACCGCTGATTGGAGGGTTCTGCAACCTGACGTATGTGTCCTTACTAATTAGCCAGGTTAACACACACACACACACACACACACACACACACACACACACACAGTCTGCATGAACCCAATCGCAGCGTACAAAACATAAGCACATTTCTCTCTACTCTCGCATACAGAGGTCGTGTCTTGTTAGCTTCATTAGCCAAGTTAACTTTGTTTCTTTTCTTTTTCTTTTTCCTCATACTGACACACACACACACAAACACACACACACACACACACACACACACACACTAATATGCCTCTACTGTTACATCAAGTCAGCGACGCTTACGTCTCGGCTTGTTAGCTTCTCAGCCCGTCGACACACACGTGCACACCTGTCAGTGTACATTCAAAACACACATTGCTGTACAACAGCACACACACAAAGACAAAACATCAAACACACACGATCCCTGTCCCATGCTGACACACACACACACACACACACACACACACACACACACACACACACACACACACACACACACACACACACTGTCTTCGTTTCTACGTCTCATCTTGTTAGCCTTGTTAGCTGGGCTAATTGACAGTTCATTACCAGGTTGTTCTCTTCACACCGAGAGCCACTGACAACTCTGAGCCTTTTTATGGAGCTCCATGTTGAATTTTCAAACAGCGTATTTTACTTCTAGTTGGCTGTTATGAAAAAGTCAGTGTGCTGCTTGAGACCCTGAACCAGACCTTTTCTGACATCGTGCTAGTGGAAGGTTTGTGGGGAACATATGATCACTTTTAGCTACTTCCTCATTATTTCACTGAATCTGTGGAGGTACAAACACATATTTGTAGTGCTGGTCAGGTCCACCTGAGCAGGAAGTAAGACTTCTGTTAAAGGTTTTGCAGGTCCAAGAAGACAAATCTAAACCCTCTCTTCAAACAATTAAGAGAACCTCTGGTAAAATGGTAACTGTACTTGTGTGTGACAAGAGTACAAACTCTCTATACCTGTTTTCCTCACTGTAATGTATATTTACAATAAAGTCTTACATTATACACTGCACTGCCTCTGTGCTGGTTAGGAACACACATACAGACTCAAGCCCCTTTTCAACCTCAGGAACTTTCCCCAGGGACTAGGAACCTTTTGAGGAACTCAATGCAGTTTGATATCAGGGACCAGGGTCGAAATTAAGTTCCTGGGACATTTTACCCCCAAAAAGGCACTGGTTGTGGGGTACTTTCTAAAAGAACAGGAACTTTCGGGGTGGAATTTGCAGGGATGACCGTCGCTGATCGGTCAAACACACACACAGCGCCGCTGCTTCATCTCCTGTACCGCTTCATTCATAAATCAAGGAAGTTCTCTAGTATTGATTGGTTTGATAACGTTAAAAGTAAAGACAGATGCTCTGTCATTCACCTGATCTCACTCCTCCCTGCACATCTGTCCCTCACTCCTACATCAAGTCACACCTCTCCCACAGTGTACATATACCACTCACCCCCCCGCATTCCCCTTTGCTAGTTTGTCAGTGTTGCTTTGCTGCCTTTGCATCCCCGGCCGTTCCCATCTGCCTGTCCCCTCTTCCTGTTAAGATGCCTGTAATCTGCCACCTGTGTTTAGACCTGCTGCCCGTCTCTGACCTGCCTTCCTGCCGTGAACTGTTTTCTTTGCTTGCTCAGACTTCTTGTTGCTGACTGTGAGCCTGTTTTTGAACTTAGTCTCTTGTAAAGTGCCTTTAATTAAACCTGGGGCCAGTTTGACTATGGCTTAGATCAAACTAACAGTCAGACTTCAGATAGACGTCTGCACTCATCCTTTGGACAAAGCTGTCCAGTTTTTGGCTATATGAAGTTTGACTAATTTGCTATGAATTCCAGATTTTTTTTTTTTTTTTAAACTACAAAACATGACCACCAAGAAGGCATGATATTGAGTAGATTAGACAAAGACAAAGTATGGCAACAAAGTGACATTCAATATCATTGAATAGATTTAAAGTCCTGTGATACAGAGTTAATATAATTTAATTTATTTACTGAATCCAAATCCAAATCACCCAGATAATTAGTAGATATACATACATTTCACTCAGATATTAAGTAAATCTAAATTACTTTTGCTCAGATTCTTAGTAAATATAAATCAGTTTTCCTTCTGAAATTAATTTGAATTTACTAATTATTTTTGTTCAATTTTGGTTAAAGTTATTCAATACTTATCAAAATTGTATGCACTAAATTGTGTGCACTTGTAATCTATTCAATTATATTACGTGTCACTTTTCTGCCATAATTTTTTTAAGTAACCATTGATCACATTCTTTAGGGTGCATGTCCACACTGTCCTCTAAGAGATTCACTCCCGCTCTGTCTAATTAGACTTCTACTCAGGTTGAAGGTGAAGTCCACCAAACTCTATGAACTAATAAGAATCACAAACGTGTACGTCGTTCTGCCCTAACTGTGCGTACACACCCACACAGTTCAGAGAAGTGCTCTAATGAGCTGGTTTACTATGGATGTGTAAGGCTTGTAAGTAAGAAGCAGCAACATAAAGTACTGTGTAATATATCTGGACCGGTCTGTGTGCAGTATTCACACAAGAACCTTTTATTTTCTTTTGCTGACCATGACTCGCAGCTGAGTCTCAAGCTGGGATCTACCCTTTTAACAAAGCTGATGTAAATCAGATCTCAGCTATGTTCGGGATTAAAACCACAGACCTCACAGTCTCACTCACACCAGTCATTTTTAAATTAAATACCGGCTCATTTCCCATCAGCAGCAGCTCGTCTCTCCTCTGTTTTCATGAATCTCATCACTCACCAGATGGTTGAACAGGAGTGTAAATAGTTTGTGAAAAAGCAGATCCCAAATCGTCTCCAGGTGTCAGATTGGCGAATCCTTGTTAAGATCTTACTGGCAGCACGGCACTGATGGGCAAACAGCTTATGTTCACCGTAAAACTGCAATTAATAGCCTACGCTTTGATTTGCTTCAATCACTGAACTCAACCAACGTCGGGCTTTAATTCTTTTTGCGCAAAACTCTTGCTCAGCAAAGATGAGAAATACAATCAAATTGCTTATTTAAACCAGTATGAATATTACTTGAAGTTACTTACAGCACCGGTATGCCGACACAACACGTATCTTTATCCTGTTAAAACCCACCTGCCCGTCAGCGACGAGCCTATTTGGAGTAGTGAAGAGGAAAAGGGGTGAAAACTAAACAGAGAAAAGGTTGGGACACTTTTATTTTTTAGCCAGCAAAGTAACAGAGACAAACATACCCAAGAACACGGTGCAGGAAGAAGAGAAAATATTGTTTATGTCAGTTAAAGTACCGTCTTTGTTTGACAAATGAAGTCAGCACACCTTGAGCAATGGACTTCACATGACAATGTTCACAACTTGGACTAATATTTATGGAAAAAAGTTTTGATTCTTTTGATCAGTGGACCCTTATGGACTAAAAGGATATAAATATTCAAACTTTATGACCCCTTCTCAGGTAGGGAGTTGCCACATTTTTTTGTCTCTCTTGTTTTATGCTGATAAATCTGAATGAATTATAATTTGGTGCTCATGGTTTCCATTAAATGAACTGAAAGATTTAATTGTTAGAATCTACGGCAAAACTTACTTATTTGTCAAAACGTGCAGCCACACCCAGCGAGTTGAAGGGACATGGCGTGTAATTGGCCCTTGACTTTTAACTGAAATACAAATACAGGGTTTATATCAATGCAATGATTACACACCAACTACTGACGCTGCTTTCTCTCTTTTCTGTTGTTACTTTGGAAGTACGATGTGAGACAGTCGTTTTTCTTAAAAGTTGAAAGATAAAATCAAACTCAATAACAATGTCTGGGAGCATTCTTCATCTGAATTATTTCTCTGTCTGGAACCATCGAAGTCCCAAAATGTCTGCGTGCAAACTAATGTAGTCGTCTGTCGAGCATTTTATCATGCACGCTCCGGCGCACCAGGATCAATTACTAATGAAATCCTCTTACTCCGATGGCCTTCTGGGGGAATTTGATGGTTCCCTCTCTCTGTTAGACTTTATTTCTTCCCTCGTCTCTTCATCTTGTTCATTCTCACCTTTTTGTCTTTCTCTTTCTTTTAATCATGTTTCCTTGTTTGTCCTTCCTGCTTATTTCATACATACTTCTGCTCTTCCTCCTCTGCAGACTACATTCATGAAACTCATACGATCACTAATAGATGAGTCTAATTCGTTCAGGCACCGGCGCAGCATACTAACTGCTTTACTCTCAACTAAGCTGTCAATCACAGGGCTATTAAGTCTATTACGTTACGTTGATATAACGGCAGGCAGCAGTTGATGAATCCTCACACCTCTACATCTTTTATAAGTTTTGAACCAAAGTGAGTGTTGAGAGGTAACTGGAACCTCCGCTGAACCACTGACAAATGAACAAGATGAATAAATAAGCACTCGGTTTAATTTAGGCCTCACTTTTAATTTACTTTGTTGTGACCCCTGCAGTAATACCCATTATATATCATATATCCGTCTTTGATCCCATCATTCTTAAATGTTATATAAATATACAATACATAACCTCCCATCAGCTCTCACCCCCATTAAACTATTGTAAATAGACAGAAAACATGAGGGGAATCTCTCCTTTATACAACCACTTTGAGAGAGGTCATTTAAAAAAAAAATGTTGTTCTGATGCTGATTATTCATGTCAGGAACATGGTTTACATTTTCTAAAATTACTCTCATCTGACTTAAGTTGTTATGTAGGTTTTCAGAAAGCGTACAACTGCGGCGATGACTTTCCTTTTCACTTTCACAAGTGATTGGCAATCACTTCTAGTTGTCTGGTTGAAGGATGACAAATGTCTGTCTCTAGAAAATATGTTTCTGTGTTGATCACTCAACAACATCCCATAGTCTGATTCAGATATACGTACTTCTCACATTCGACTGTGATCTGACTTTACAGCCATTACAAGTCGTTCTCCTCTTATACAACCATCCACAGTAACTTTGTTTTTTGTTTATTGCTTATTAACATCCTTGTAACTAGAGTCAGACAAATCAGGTAAAAGCGTTGGAGAATGAGGTGGGCGTGCTTAAGACTGCATTCTTATTTGCTAAACCTTTATAAATTTAAAGACTAACTTAACCCCCTAAAATGTTTTTTTTTTGCTGCCCACCAGTGGTTTAACGTCTCATCTTTCTGCAGTGATGTTCAGGTGCACTCCACGACCCTGTGACATCACTGTTGGGTGTGTGAACTACAACCGGCAGTGATGCTGGACGGTCAGAGGTGAAACAGGCTTAGAATTTCAACCAGCGAAGGCAGCAAAGCATTCCTCTTCAGCCTGGTGTTAAAGGGACAGTCTGTAGGATTTGGTGGCGTCTAGTGGTGAGGTTGCAGATCGCAACCAACTACAAGACTGTGGTAACGCTGTTCACCGCGCTCAGAGGCCATCCATACCATAATAACACCACTTTAGGAGTAACAGAAGTCTGACGGCGGCTGGCGGTACCACGGTTTTGCACTCTGCAGCTCACGTTACCGCACTTTCACAAGCGTGTCGGAGAACTACGGTGGCCTTCAGGTAACATAAAGACGTGAAAGTCTCTCTCTAGAGCCGGTGTTTGGTTTGTCCGTTCTGGGCTACTGTAGAAACATGGAGGAGCAACATGGAGGACTCTGTGAAGAGGACCTGCTCCCTATGTAGATATGAAGGACTCATTCTAAGCTAACGAAAACACAACAATTCTTCATTTCAGGATACACTAATGAAAACAGGAATACAATATATTCTACTTCTGCTAATAGATCCCCTGAAATCCTACACACTGGCCCTTTAAGTTATTTAAATACAGTCATATTGATACTACGTTAGAATAAAACAATTATAAGTTCATCTCTTTTGTAATTCGAGTGCCGCTGGCTGCTACACCAGGATCCTAAATGTGTGGACTTCAGCTCTAAATTTAACAGAACTGCTGATTTATCTGTGGCTGGCATCTCTACTAGCCTCCACTCTGTTAATATAATGATTCAAAACATCATGTGGTAAATCAAGCTGCTGTTTATATTTACAGTACATACCAATATTACAACATGGGGAGTATAATAAATGTACACAGTGCACACAATAGCTGCTTGAATGATTGTATGTCAAAGACTATTATATTCTCTGCAGGTGAAGCACTTACAGGCTCGGATATGGTAATGACTTAGAATTGCACACAGACACGCATACATAATAAGACGCATTTCAAATGATTTAATGGTTGAATGTACTGCAGTCCCACACAGTGGAGAAAGAAATGTCACACTGACACGTGACACACCGAGAACAATGGAGATAGCACACATACTTCACACACACTTAAAGGCATTGCATGCATTGCAACACACACACACAAACCTCAATTGAATAAAGCCAGTACGTCTTTGTCTACAAAGCAGTTTTGTTGTCAGACAAAATAGCTGAGCTGATGTTGTTGCTGTTGTAATTACGCCTGGGCTCACAGGGAGCCGCTGGTTAAGCTCTTACAAGCCGAGAGTGAAAGCTGAGGGGAACACACAGACATCAGAACAAGAAACTGTCACACCGCAATGTTGTCACAGGGAGAAGCCGAGAGAGAGAGAGAGAGAGAGAGAGAGAGAGAGAGAGTGTTGGGGGAAATCACAGTCGTCACAATGCAAAGTTATTAAACCAAGAGAGCCACAGAGAGCGACAGAGAGCAAGTGAAAACCGTGGAAGTGGGAAAAGAAAGAGGCACAGAATTGTGAGCGGAATAACAGACAGAACTTGTTGCTTTTGTGCAATGTCACAGCTATTTGGGACCATTCTGCTGGAGCAATTCTGCATGGCAGATGTTCATCTTGGTGTTAATAGAATTTGAATTGAAATTAGAAAGAGCCAAGGTCTGCAGGATTCTGCAGATGGTCTCCGTGAAAACACCAAATACATCTTATCAGAGATTATTCATTACTCATGTTTTTCATTTTCGCACCCACACTTCTAACATTTTTGAGCACGAGATGATTTTCCTGCAAAACATTGTTTCAGTCCAATGTTTTCTTGCTATTTCCAAAGGGGGGCGAGCAGGCTGTGCGTTACACTTTTTTTAATTGAAAAGCAGAAGAGGACCCGTGAACAGCAGGGAAGGATTCAGTCCAAGGCAGGGCTCTAATGTCTGGTGCCACAGTCAGAGTATTGAAAATACGCACACATGCTAACACAAGATGGAGACATAAACACACACCCACACACGGCTTCCTTCGGGCCTGTCTGGGCTTATAAACTGATTATGTCTGGCACTCACAAGAGGATGTTTAAAATCAGGAGATAAAAATGTAAGACTCCACTCGTAATGACAGATAAGAACAGAAGAGATGAGATTTTTGTCCCTCACTCATCAGATCACACACGACTGATTTCAATCTATTCCATCTACTTTCTGTAATAAAATTGTGTTTGTGCTCAATTTGAAGCCAGCTGCCCCATATCCTAATCAGAGAATATCCTAAGACTAGCTTCCCCAGCTAGTTATGACCACTCTTTGATTGGAGCTGAGAGTCACTTCTTCTTCCCAGAAAGCAGATGGTGCTGAGGTAGTTTCTATGTGAGGGGGTTGGGTGGGATAAGTATGAGGAGAATGTCATTACAGGTCACACTGCTGGGCCTCCTACAGAGCTCCCATTATATCTTCACTCTTGTCTTGATCATTATTTTTTTTCAATTAACTGTGATTCCACTGTTACCTGTACCCAAATGTACAATCACAAAGTGCAGCTTGCCAAGATTGACGTGCCTGAATAGCAGCAGACATCTGCTGCAACATTTTACCTTCCACGCTGGGCAGTTTGACCTTGTCACGACTTTTTGGCATGCGGGGTAGGGGGGGAAGCAGTTTCACTGTGACACTAATGGACATTTCTAACATGTGGCTGTGGTATCCAGCAAGTCCTCTGCTGCTCATACATACAGTATTGGTAATTGCTTGGTAAAGCAGTAACAAGCATCATGTATATGTGATGCCTCCCTGATCAATTTGGTGCCTTAGGCAAGATTTTAGCTCCTGCCCCGTTGCACCACAGCCAGTTCCACCACCAATCATTGTGCTCATACACTCACACAGAAACCGCTTAGCTTCATCTCTTTGAGATTAAGGTCACAAATCATCTGTCGAATTTTACTAGTAAAGCTAGAAATAAATCATTACATATCCATGATATAAAAGAGGTCTCTCCCTTATAAAAGAAACCCTTTCTGTAAAAATAGATTCTGCTAGTTGACTACATAGACTATTAGTGGACGGAGTCACCGTGACGTCGCCCATTGGTTCGTGGACTGCCGCTTTGAAGCACCGAGTTTGGCATTTTAGCCGTCGCCATCTTGGTGTTTTGCAACCAGAAGTGACATGAGAGGACGCTCCGTCCTTGGTTAAGGACAACCAACCAAAATGTTGAAATTAACTTTTATGAACTGCAAACACACTGTGAAAGGGTTAAAGTTCGAAGACGAAAACACGAGAACTCCCAGACTGGACAACGCCGTGGTAGCGACCTGTCAATCACAAGGTAGCCCCGCCTAAAGCATCCTCTGCTTTATGGTCTATCTGACTCTAAATGGGACCATAATTTACTAAATGAACATCATGCTGTATTGAAGAAGACTTGAAACTAGCGATTGAGACCATAAACTTATGCTCACTGATTGACCAGAAGTATATTACTTCTTAAACAGCCATCTGCATCCACAGATATAGTGTTATTTACACATATTGATTGGGTGAGTGGGTTTCTAATACGTCTAACTCCAGGTCTGTGCAGTGGATTATAACTGGGAATGATCCAGCTATTTGAGTCATCGTTTGCCTTCCTTAGCCCTACTTGGCACTGCTGTGGACTCGTGGCTTCTGTCAGTTGCTCCGTACTAGACTTCATGCCGTATTGACTGTGTCACTTCTGCAAGGCAGCTACGTTTTAGTGTGCCTGTCATTGCAGTGACCTTGTCAGTTAGAGTAGAGGGTGTCCAGACGCAGCTGCTACTGTCAGCTAATCTTTATGTGTAATTAAGGATCAGAGCTGGTGATTACCTGTCTTTGATCAATAACACACCCAGTCATATCCTCTCTACCTCAGGCATCTGAGACACACACACACGCAGACACACACGTAGCGTAGCAGGGTAGCTTTGACTTGAAAAAAGGCTTGTTTTCTGAAATCCGGATGTGAATCACAGTCTCAACTGTCTACAGAATACTCTTATAGATGGATATACGGAAAGGTAATCTATTTGTGTAATATATAAACAGAAGGTTATTACATCCTCAACAGTAAATTGCATATTTAGATAGATCAATTGTATGCAGTCCAAGTTGATATGCCATGCATGATCTGCTTTTAAAATTAAAAAAGGAACCTATTTCAGATGTGTGACCGAGCATAATAACCTTCATCGTGCTCCATTTTATTTAATAAATAGATTGTTTATTTTCCCCCGAGGGCTGCTGGCTAAGACCAACACTCATTAGAGCCTCTTCATGCAGGATGTCAATTATTAATTCTCTCATTTATGGCCATCTATTAGAATGCACGCTTCATAGCACACAGGAGAGACCGTGGCAGGCTTTGTGAATACATTTCAGAGAATAAACGCCTTTCAATAAAGGGAACTTTTGCCCTTTGAAAAAAGCCTTTCACCACGCTGCCCCTTGTTGCGTGCTGCTAAAAAATAAGATGGGGTGTATAAGATGGCTCATTTTCTCATTGACGGTGACCTATTGCAATGCAAAGGAGCAAAGAAACAGAGAGGAGTCTGTCTCAGTCATGAGGGGAATCACAGAACAACGCATGAACAAGGCATCTTGCTCCTTTTGCTGCTCGGAGGCCAGCAAAATGAGACCGCTTGGACTGAGCAGCTCCCTGATGTGTATTAATAAATATGTAGGAGGTAAGAACTGTGGAAAAGGAGCATAGTATTAAGCTCCCTGGGAAGGGAAACGTATATACTGTAAGTCATGAAAAACAAGACTCGGTCAAAACCGAGTATATGGCTGGACCGTATATGGTCAAGTCTGTGAATTTGTGGCTAAATTGTTATACAAATAGTCAGTGGTCATGTCTATAATGTTTTGTGAACACTTTTTTCCACTTATATCTTAATGTTTGATTGAATGCCAAATTATAATGAAGAAAATGACAATCAGTAATAGTAAATGGTAACATTTACTAGTCAGTATATTATACATTTTATACAAGGTGAAAAGGTATTAGCATGACATACAGTATGCAAATACTGTACATACCGAAAGTTAATCAGCGTTGAGATATTCACGCTGTCATCACTGACGTTGTTGTTGTATTTATTCCTAGATGGAGTGTTAATGGAGCAGCTACAATATTATCATAGCCTGCCACTGATCGATCCGAACTCAATTCAGAAAACAAGCATTTTAAAAGTTGTTTGCTTGTCGTCTTGCGGACAGATCCGACAAAGCATGAATTCAGACTCTTTACTAATCAGCATCATTATGTAGTTATTTGGGAACACTTTGATCCGTTTACAACAACGTCGCTGCCGTATTTATGCCTAGATGACGTTATGTTGAGTGTTGATGGAGCAGCTTCAATGTTAGCATAGCCTGGCATTGATCGATCCGACCTCCGTTCAGAAAACAAGCATTTTAAAAGTTGTTTGCTTGTTGTGTTGCAGACAGACTTGACAAAGAATGAATTCGGTCTTTTTACAAATCGACATCATAATGTCGTTATTTCTGCATTATTTTGATCCGTTTATTGCAATTAAATCACAGCACAGTCTGTTTATTTTGGGTTCATACCGCAGTAGCGACGTGTGGCTGCTAGATACAGTCAGTGCATTGGTCCCTGTAATGGAAATGGAGGAAAGCGAGGCGAACAT
Source organism: Sebastolobus alascanus (assembly GCA_916701645.2). Lineage (NCBI taxonomy): Eukaryota > Metazoa > Chordata > Actinopteri > Perciformes > Sebastidae > Sebastolobus > Sebastolobus alascanus. Next base: position 1,514,516 of record CAKAOJ020000201.1, on the reverse strand, counting down.
TTCCTTCGCGCTTGGGTAACTTAAACGAACATAAACAATAGCACATGCACAACAACAGCTCTATGTAATGTTACATTAAACCGCTGACACGCTCCCCAGAAAACGTAAACACAGAACTGTTCTCCGCCTTTTCATTTTGAAAGAGCAACGACCAATGAGGAAGCTCCAGCAGTCTGCCGACCAATCCTGTAACTTCATCACTCAGTCAGTCACTCACTCAGTGACAGACTTTTGCGTCTGTAGGGCCGGCCCTCTGCAGTCCAGCAAAAAAGATAGATGCAGCTGACAAACTAGTGCAACCTGAAATCTATAAAAAGGTTATACATAATTGTATACATTCTTTATGCATCAGTGCACAGATTTCCTCTCTCATGTTATGATATGTGACCAGTTAAATATACTGGGCTGTTGAGCTGCTTGAACCTCTGGTTAGAGTCGACTGGTTGTTGAAGATATTGTGACTTTTAGACATTTATTGAAACTTTCAATTTGGGTAAATTTAGGCTGGTAAGAGATTAATGATGTTAGGGATTTAATTACTTTCTTGTCCAAACTGCTTCATATACCCACTCAACCTTAGAGCCTAACAGAGGACATGGTGGAACTAATGTCTCCATCTCATTGGTTGAATAAGGAAAAGTGATCGATGCCAAGAACAGACAAACATGCACCACAAAACATACTGTATTCACACTGGGCTTTCCATGGCCGGTGATTGTTTGATATTATCAGGACGGCCCCGATGAGCAGTTGGAATGTTTAAAACTGGATTCGTAAACCCCTCACATCACCAGAAATTTGACTTTTGAGCTTTACAATAATCTGGAGTTATTGGAAATGTTTGGATCACACGAGTTGGAAACAATCCTACCACTGGAATCTAATTCTACAAATAATATTTGTATTTTTTTTTTTTTATGATGATGATTTCAATGTATGAAGAGGATAAAAGGCTCCAATCTAGTCATAGATGCCACGGTAGTTTACAGCATAAATGCGCACACTCAGCAGGGATTCCTTGCACATGAGTCTACATGCACATACTGTATGGACGCATACATTAACACACATTATTTTCTCTTATTAACGGCAGCATCCATCACAGAGAGTCACTCCACTGTAGAAGGTGTACTGTAGGTATCAGATCTGGATAAGCAGAACCCAACTTTGGACCTCTCATTAAAGAGTCGCTGCAACTTAAACCAACATAAACAACAGCTGGAAGTAATCTAGAAGGACATATTGACAGAGGGAGACGGTAAGGGAAGCAGTGGGAGAAGCAGTAGCTGTAGAGAATCCTGCAGGGTTTGAACGTATAAAGATGATTAGATCACTAGAAGTTTAAATATCAAAGAAACAGATATTGATTGAGGAATTGAGAGGCTCTCCAGGCAAATGAGCGCCCATCATTCCAACACAGCTCGGAGATTACATAGAGGCAAAGACTGAGAGAGAGAAAAGAGAAAATTAACCTGAGTAATGAGGCTAACGAGACAAGACAGCGTCCGAGAGAGACACACACAGAGCAATAGAGAGAGATTGCTTTAAATTGGTGGGGGATAGTGGGGTCTGGAGAAATCCAATTAGCAGACCATCATTTCCAATGAGAGGATTCTTCAATAATGCAGACCAGGTCAAATAAACCGGCTCTCAATTTCGCACCAGCTACGGTAACACCTCACAATAAACCATTCATCCTGAAACTATCTCAATCCATTCCCCAAACGGCCGCAAGTGCAAAGAGCAGCAGTTTACAGTACCCCCCCCCCCCCCAGGCAAGAAAACGCATGGTTAACCTCTCTTCACTCTTCCAGCTTTCCTTTCACCTCGTTAGACTTTTTATTTTCACCATTTCTTTTCTCACCTCCCCTCTTTCTCTCTCTCTTGATAATGGCAAAATAGAGTGGGAGAGAGTAAACAGCCATTGTCATTAAAATATCCATTAAGAGCAAATGAGAGACAAAACAATAAACTGCTCAGTGCTGATGTATTCAGCCGGCACCTTGAACTTATCTTTCCCAGAGGAAGCCGACGTTTGGCCCATTGTTGTCCAATTGTTGGTTTAATTTAAAAAGAAAACAAATGATATGTTCTTTTATTGCTTATTGCGTCAGAATAAAGATACCGTTGTTCTTCTACTTAATTAAAATCACAGGTATACCGTCCCTTTCAGACTTTCAATCTCAGTTTGCTTCTGTTCCTCAGCACATCTCAAACAGAGTTTTGGCCTGTTGTTGTGGTCCTCAGTTGTATCTGTACTGGTAGTAGCAGTAGTTGAATTGATGATCTAGATTTCTTGCTTAAATAGACACGTGTATCATAAATGCAAATATTTGCTGTGTGAGAGATCTTTACCCACCATGAAGTGAACATATGAAAGACTCAAAGATCTAAGTTCACAGATGATGACATATGCTAATGCTTAAAAAAAAATAATGAAACTCGGCAGTTACTTTTTAAATATTGTTGTATATCATTTCTAGCATGACACTGCAATAGAGACGTTAAATCATTGACCATTTCAGAAAAAAAGACAATGTCTGTTGTTACCTAGCAACAGTGTTCTCACAACGTAAACCTCCAGTCTGCAGACAGTTTTTGGCATCACTGGGCAAAAAAATCAATCATAACCTTTCAGCATATTGTAATTCAGGTGTTCTGAGAGAAAACTAGACTTCTGCACCTCCTCAAGGCTCTGTTTTCAGGCTTTAAAAAATCTAGCCCGTGATGGAAGACTTTGAGAGCAAAAGAGGTGGAACACATTGGCCGAAATGCAATCTGGGAACCCACCGGCTATCGTGTGACGATTTCTTTTAATCTTTTTATTATCTTAAAATTAGCTTGTGAACTGGCTACTTGTGAAGCAATCCGGTTGTAGTCGTCGTCTTTCAACTCATTCTCACGTTTTCAAGTTGCTAATCGGACTGTAAACAATGAGCAGTGCACAGAAGAGGAAGTCTTGGCCTGGATATCCGTTACCCATTATCTGGATATCTGCTGGCTACACCGGAACCCCAGAAATATCGGCTGATGCACACAGAAGTTAGATCATCTTCAGACCAATAGCCAATGGGTCCCGAGTTTGGTGACGTGTGTTCTATGAGTAGTGAGCGTGTGGATGATAGATGGTAAATGGGTCGATCAGACCGTAGATCTTGTCCTGCCTCAGACACACAACTACATTTCGGGACCAACTACAAATTTCTGATGCCGGTAGAAATTGTTGAGAGTGAACACAACATGAATGCAAGTTGACAAATTGAGGCTCAGGCATCTTCTCCTTCTTGGTAACACACATCTAGTGAAGCCATTTCTACTGCAAACCTTGTGCTCACCATGCCACGCCATCACAATAGCACACAATAGTCCCATATAGTCAGTGATGAAACAAGGCGGACCTTCCCACCGCCGCTCATATTACAAAGTAAATGGAACAGAGTAAACACGGTTACTGTGGGGAATATAATTAAAGCAGGATGCGGCCTAATGGCGTACGATACATCCGGTAGTAATATTAATGGGAGGAAACTGAGGCTGAACTGTACTTCAAAATCTACACTGTATATCTACTGTGTCACTACTTGCATTGGCTTTAAATACAGCTTTTAGTTGCCTAATATAAAAACACTATACATGAACCACAGAGTCTAATTTTGATCCACAGATACAGTAAAAATGTCATTGAACAAAACTATGAAATTATAAATGAGATACTGTGAAATAAAAACAATTTATATCACTTTCTCTCATGTCCTTAGTACATGTACTCTTCTCTTTCCTCTTTCACATGATTACAACACTGTGTGTGTGTGTGTGTGTGTGTGTGTGTGTGTGTGAGTGTGTGACTAATTCTTTGGAAGACAACTCATTCAGAGTTGGCAGAAGGTGTTGGTTGACACCATGTACCCAGCACTGGGATTTCCCTACAGGCACACCACAAACACAAACACACACACAAGCACAATTAATTTTCTGGGCTGAAAGAGGGTTAGAAGTGCTAAATGTAATATAAACACTGTTTTCACACACCCAGACAAACACACACACGTATCCTGGGACAGTTGGCTGGCTATGAAAGCAGCTCTCTTGGCATCATCTGTATCTGTTCACAACTACTTGACTGATTGCGTCCATGTGTTTTATTGGTGAATGTGTGTGTGTGTGTGTGTGTGTGTGTGTGTGTGTGTGTGTGTGTGTGTGTGTGTGTGTGTGTGTGTGTGTGTGTGTGTGTGTGTGTGTGTGTGTGTGTGTGTGTGTGTGTGTGTGTGTGTGTGTGTGTGCTCTGGTTACTTGCAGCTCAGCTTTTTTTTGGTGGCGCATTTTTCATGCATGTTTTCTTTTTGTGTGTGAGATCATAACAAACAGTTGAACGCATGTTTTAGGTCCATCTTTGAAAATGTCCTCCTGCTGATTAAACACTTTTTTTTAGGTGCACGTCTGAAGACTAATTGTATTGTTCTTCTCCGTTTAATAGTGCTATCAGTTTCACTTTACATACATTTCTAATTTCCAATCATATGTGGTCACTTGAGACACATTTGAGATGGATACACCATGCCAGATGTGAACTGAAATCCATCCCTGCTGGTTCTTGACGAAGGCTGATGTAGAATTAAAGACAGAAGGTCAGAAGAGAAGAAGAAGAAACGCACACAGATTTTTATTTTGAGCATTTGAAAACAGAACATCAAGGCAACAACACAATCACAGACAGACTAAGTCAATCTGTTTCTTCCACTGATCTCATAATAATCTCTCCATGTTCTCCATATGTTAATGCTGAGGAAAGTTTGTGTGTGTGTGTGTGTGTGTGTGTGTGTGTGTGTGTGTGTGTGTGTGGTGTGTGTGTGTGTGTGTGTGTGTGTGTGTGTGTGTGGTGTGTGTGTGTGTGTGTGTGTGTGTGTGCAGAGGCTTGAAGAACAAATGGGTTGTACTCGGGGCAGACCTCCCTTGAGTCATGACATGTTTCATGTTTATGTGTATGTATTTGTATAACTGTGTCCCTATGCATGTGTATTTATAGTTAAGACTGCACCTTGACAATTATTCTGTTATACATTAAACACACTGAGAGAAGCATGTTTACCTGTTTTGTTTATAATGAGCACACGCGTGGCGTTAGTCACATCCTGCCACCAGTTTCAAGCTATTCCTCTGATGAAAAGTTGGTGGCAGTGATGCACTTAAGACAAGCAGCAAAACACCGACAAATGCAAAGAAGACGACTGCTAGCAAGTAAACATGGATGTAAACAATACACCATGTAAAATATTTCTAAAAATCGTCTTTGCAAATATTTTATGAATAAGAAAATGCACTCAACATGATTGTTAGACATCAAGGATCCATATAACGCATTTTGATGAGGACACAACTTTTTGTTTGTTTATAACGCTGAATTCACATCAGAGCAGCGGTGAAGTGTGGCCCGCGGCGGCGTTTTTTAATCTTGATTTCATTCCCCATCTCACTCTCTCTGTCTCTCTCTCGTCCATCTCTCTGTGTTTCTACCATATGTTCTCTGTACCTTTACTTTCTGTCTCCATCATGTCCATCATTGCAGTTTCTTTCTCTCTCTCTCTTTTTCCTCAAAGGTCACGTTGCAAAACCCTCAATATGTCAAGTAGGGCAAACTTGTGGAGCTGAAAACAGTCATGTTGCCAGCTTATTTGTATCTCCAAACAGCACTTTTATGCAGGAAATAAGACAACAGCCGTATTACAGTAAGTGTGCACCGGACCTCGGCCCTCTCTGACTCGCCCTCAAGTCGTTGTTGATGGAAAGTTTTCTCGTTTTCATTTGTGTCTCCACTGTAAGACAACTTTATTCAGAGAACAAACCAGTCTGTTTGTCACAAAGTGGTTCAGAGACAGAAATAGATCAAAACAAGATTAATAAAAACAAGAGATAGAACATTACATCTCGCGCTCAGGGAAAGTTGGCTTTTAATTCTTGTTATAATTTAATTGGATAGCTTTAGGCAATTTCCTGAGAAATGTAGTTTTGGGTTTTTTTACATTATTTATACAGAGAAAGTTGGCTAAGCTAATTCTCTTTTAGAAAAAAAGTAGAATTCATGAAAGAGCTTGATCACATATGATGTCTTAAATAATACATGTAGAGTAAATTACTTATTAGCATATTTATCCTTCTGCAATTTCTCTACAGCCGGCTTACTGTTCTGATACAAATGAGATTATTTAGTGCTTCGGAGAATTAATTCCTCCATTATGTATACAACACACCTTTGATTACAGTTTACAAGTTGTTAAAGTTCACTTACAACATAGAAAATACATTGAGTCTGATAGACCTGCAGATCAGTAAACTTATTTATTTATTTCTCACATCCAATACAGTCTGGAAAGCCTCAGGCTACCAGTAATGTAATCATTTGACTTTGAATAGGTGGCTATCATTTTATTCATTTTAAAGAGCTCCAGTGTCTGTATTTAATTTATTAGATTATAAAGTAGTTATGAAACAACAATGTTAACTTAAATTGAATAAATAAAACTCTTTATGAAGGTTTAGCATTACACAGAGAAATGTTGTGACTTTCTGACAGCATTTGTTCATAAGTTCTTAACACAGTTTATGTTTACAGTTGACGAGATGTCTGTTAGGAACTATGGAAGTAGCGTTGCCTTGTTATAAACCTGCACAACTTGGTAGGGTTGATGGTTTTGTCAACAATGTTTCCAACAATATACAACTACCTTTTTTTTTCTTCTTTTAACCATGATCACAATCTTTTCTGAACCTCAGCCAAGTTGTCAACGTATTCTCACACAACGGTTCGTATGATATCTTACGAAAAGCTATTCTTAATTTTCCGACGAATGTCCAGCAACACGTGCCGATTTCTGCACGTTACATGCATACAGTCTTTTCAAAATAAACTTCCGCCTTCACAGGTTAGGTTTAGACAACAAAACTACTTAGTTAGGTTTAGGAAAATATCGTGGTTTGGGTTCAAATAACTACAGAAGTGAGGTTACCTAAGTACGGAAGTTAATGTTGGCTTCTGGTTTCACACGGGACACAAACAGCGCTCTCCTGGGTGGCCACCCCGACCTCCTCCCTATGCCGTGCTTGTCGCTCTTAATACTTCCTGGTTCACAATAACGTGGATTAAATATGCACTGATTTCGTGGGATATATACAATCGTAGGTAAAGCTACGAATCGTGTATGAGAACAGCCTGAAGTAGTTCATATTTAAGCCAAAATGATGATCATTTTCTATAACCAAGAAACCTTTAACCAGTGTTGTGACCACTGATATGGGCATCAGATCAGGAAAAACAACACTCTTCAAATCACTCTAAATGGGTCAGTCAGTCTAACATATTGTTTTACTTAGACTATTATTGGAAGAGGTATTGTAATTCTGCCATTCAGACAGATTTTGTTTGATTTCCCCAGGTTCTGCCAAATCTATCAGCATTTTATCCTGCTGACCCGAAACAATGAAGGACAATTGAGTTTCATTTGTGAGCACTGAAAAATGATGTTAAACAATTGAGCAGCAATTTGAATTTCCAGGAACAATTGCAATGTCCATGCTTCTCTGAATGTTTAATGTTTCCTGTGCATTTCAGCTTGTTTTGAATATTTCCAATAATAAAGTTACATTTTCTTTTTTTCTAGTGCAACAACCTGCCTCACTCTTTCTTGATTTATATATTTATTATTTTTGTTTGCATGCCGTGCATGCATTGAGTTTATTATCTCAACATATATAGGAGTGTCTGTGCACAGGTGTGTGTATTATATGAGTGCATGTGTGTGTGTGATATCTCCCATTAATGGTGTTTTTATTGATGAATCCTCCAGTCATGTGGAACTCCGTATACCCACAGTGCCATTGACTTCAGGGGCGCCATGGCAACACGGTAAGTAGGATAAATGACATCACAGCTACCTGCCATCGCACAGCTGGAGGGGAGAGAGCGAGCGAGAGACTGACAGAGCAAATCATCAAGAGAACGAGATCATTTGGGTACAGGAGAGAGAAAGATGGAGACAGATGCTGGAAGAATAAAACAGGAGTGATGCTGTGCTGCGGCGGAGAGGTGGAGGACAGGAGACGGATGAGAGAGCGGAGATAGAAAGGAGATCAAGGGAGGAAAAGTGTAATGAAGATGTTGGGTACAGGAGTGAAAGAGGAAAAGGGTGATGGATAAACATCTAGATGAAACCGTAATGAAATATAAGTTATTGTATAATCATTTATATGTGACATGTCATCAACTCACCCAAGTCATTAAAGACATGCTGGCTCCATTTACACCTGCCATTAACATGTGTATTGTATTCAGATTATCTAAATGAGAAGTAGCTGTCGACTTCAACCCTGGCGCCTACAAAATATGTTTATATTCTACTTATTTGCTTTTGCAAATATGTTTTGGAGGAAACATAATTTCTGTCTGGATTACATTAACTGGGAGTCTTGGAAGTGTGATGTTCATATACTGCTGAGGTAAAAGGAGGAGGCTAGGGCTGGTGGTTTGTGTACAAAGTGCACAACTTGTTTTTCCATGATGCAACATCTGGAGGTTGCATCCCACATTATAAACAACATAAGGTCATTGTGGTTAAATATTCAAAAAGTCAACGCATTACCCATACCCTGAACCAAGACCACCATATTTCCCTCAACTTAACCAAACTAAAAGTAATACAAGTTGCCTAAACAAAACATGACTCATTTTAGTTGTCAGAGGGGGATATTGAAGAGTTGGCAGTGAACATTTTGCAGATATGCATAACTAGATAAGTAGACATTTTGCCTCACTTTTAGGAGATGTCAGTCTGGTATGTACCAACCCCTTCTCACTCCCAACTCGTCAAACACAGTCTCTCGGTCAGTTCCCCTCGGCGTCTGATACCGACACATCCTTTAGAATCTCACCAATTTCAACAAACTCCAATGTAAACCCGTCCACATCATTATCAGATGGTCAGAGCAACTGACGTAGTGTAAAGAGCGAGGAAATCCACTTAGGGAGGAGGTCGGGGTGAATGGTTTGGTCAAACAAACCAGCCCGTTCTCATCCCCAGGGCGTCAAATACCGACAGGGAAGGGAGGTGGATGGGTCCAACAAACACAAGGCTTTCATCCAGGAGACCGCCGTTCGCATCCCGAGTGTTAAGTTTCACTTTCACAATACAGTCAGCTGTTCGTTCATGTTCAATTTAATTTTCAACCATGTAGTTTTTCCTGAAACTAGCTGGGTGGTTTTGTTGCTTAAACCTAAAGTAAAACCTAAAGAGACTTGACAAAGCAGCAGTATCTGACAAGCTGGGATGAGAACGTGTTGAAGAAACACAAGACTTTCACCCAGGAGACGGCTGTTTGTATCCCGTGCGAAACCGAGTCAACTCTGATTTATTTCACCTCACTTTTGTTACATAACTTATGTACTTGACTAACGCCAGTAACATAACAAGCATAGCTATTTTACTTAACAAAGGCACCGATTCTAACCCTAACCAAGTAAACCTAAAAACTAAGTAAAGATGGAAGTTAATTTTGAAAAGACAGTATGCATGTAACGAGCGGAACCACAACACGCCGTCCCTGACACGACTAAAACTGACGCTAGAGCGGCCTAGTTTGAAGCGTTTGGCCATATAAGCATCGGTATTTGACGCGTTGGGAGTGAGAACGAGTTGCATATACAATGAAATGTCCGGTAATTTCTTTTCTTGAACACATTGTCTCCCATAACACCCATATTAACATCCTTCAAAAGTGGTGTGAAAACTTGTGCTTGTATGTTACAGGGATTGTGCACTTCTTCATTTGAAAGAACTGAGTAGAAATATACAAAGAACCTGCTGAGGGTCTGACTCAGCTCATTTCCACTCCACATGGTGCCTTTAATGGATGCAGTTCTGATGGAGAAGAAGTTGCGTAAATAAATGTTTAATTTGTGGGAAGGAGCTCTAAAGTCCTTAGTTTTGCTTGTACAGTACTTCCTGGTTGAATCAACATGCAAAAATGTGTCCATTAATATTGCACTTATCATATGCATGAATAATAAACACAAGCCTTTATGTGGCCTGATTAAAGTCGGTCTTCAGTGGGTGTTCGGCCCATTTAATATATCCTTAAATAGTTCAGTACAGAACCACCGCAGCCAATAGTAATCACCCAAGATGGATGTTAATACAGGTAAAATGGGGGCAGTGTCAGTCATGCTATAACAGGACATCACATTCAGAGCAAAGGGACAAAGCAGGAGGTATAATAGACTGCAGCTCAGCAAACACTTTGATGTTAAGTAGATGTCAAAGGGAACGGCCTGTACCAACACTGAGAGCCTCTGCAAATATAGTGTCGGAATGAAAGCTGAGACGACGACCGCAGTCGCTCACATCTGCCAAATGGACTGCTCGGTGATATCAGCACCGCCGCATTATCAGTTCAAAACAGTTCCCAAAGCTATCCTAATAGGATTTCTGCTTTATCTCCCCCGTAATATTATACAAGACATTAAGATTGATGTTGAAACTGCATGCGTCTGTCTGTCAGTCGGATGTTTGCTGAGGGACTCTTCCTATCACTCTCCATAAATACAGAAACAACCTTGGTTTTATTAAGTGCATTTGGGAAGCAGATTGTGGTGCAGTGAAACTAAAAGAAAATAATATCTATCTATCTATCTATCCATCCATCTATCTATCTATCGCACGAAAAAGCGCATAAATGTCACGATAATGCACAAGGTGTTTAGCGTGCAATAAGTGGGCCTTTCTTGATTTCTACGTGTTATTTGTATGCCATGTATCCTGTACTGACAATAGTGCAATGTGAACGCATATAAAGCGTATAAATGCTACGGTAAGAGTTATTGACGGGAGGTGGATGGGTCCAACAAACACCAAACTTTTAACCAGGAGTCTGCCAGGTGTTTTGTAAGTTATGTTAGTGATGTTTGTGACGTGTTTTCCATAGTTGTGTTACGTTGTTTCCGTGCGTGTTTTATTTAGTTTACACACTTATTTTAAGCCCAATCATTACGTTTTCCCTTACTCTAACCGAGTGGTTTTCTTGCCTAAATCTAACTGTGGACGTTTGCGTGGCGTACAAAGGAAACGTAAAAAGTCCAATATACATCTTCATGACACGCGGTGGAATGTCGTGGTATTTATATGCCTTCATAACCCGAGACTGAGTTGATCTATCTGTTTATGATGCAGGTTGAGAAAACAAATTGAGTCACGTAACAAACAATTTCAACACCTTAACTGATTTGGAGGTTCAATACAATGTATACTGTCATATTACTTCTAGATTCTTGATACCTATCTCGCGATACTGAGCCAACTTCATTACCCATCATTCCTCTCTGCCTCCCGAGATGGTTATCGGACATCAGTGCGCCACTTTGCAAAAGAATCCTTCACCTTGGCAGTCTCCTTACCGTGAACAGGTAATGGATACACGGGCAGGTGAATGCACTGCAAGTCAGTCCATATTGGTTTCACACACGCACCGGAACACACACACACCTCAGAGTCTGTTAATGCTGCAGACAAAGGAGATGCCGATCGATCGCTGGCAAGGCCAGACATGAGAAAAGCACTATAGTCAGGAAATAATGCCACACACACACACGCACACACCCCGCTCGGCTGCTCGCAGGGTGAGTTAAACGCTGATGGAGGCAACGGTATGAAGGTGAATGCTTTGTGATTAGAAAGCCCTGATGATAGAGGAAATGTTCAGAGACATTCTGCTGGCAGTTACCAGCTTGCAGGCCAGGAGGTTCATTTATCAAAGACTCTTACCAGGGTCTCTGTCAGTATTCTCAGGGTCTGCAATAAAACTTGATGTTGTGGAGCCAAGTGGGAGGGTGCCAGGTTGGCACAGTGCAGGTTTTTAAAGTCTTCCTACACAGATACTGACACTGACACCGGATCAAAAACACTGACAGGTATGTTTGTTCTGGCTGTGAGCTGGCAAGAGAGGGCCAGCAGGTAGTAAAGTCTCAGACTCAGGTGGGAGAGCATCAGACTGTTAATGTGAGGGTTGCTCTTATTTATTTCATTTTATCCCTGGTCTTGAATTTTGAGTGGAGTTTGGGATGTGGCAGAGTAGCTGTTCACTCTGACATTAAAGCTATGCTGGAGGTAGGAATTTGCTCCCCTGTCGTCTTTTATGACGACTTTTATTTGGGGATTATTATGAGGAATATGGAGGTGTGTTTCTGTGCTGGGATCAGCTTTTTATACATTGTCAAGACTTCATATTGGGTGATCACAATGACATGTCTGACTGGATGTTGAACCCAAGCGGTAACTTCCAGTTCTGAAAAGTGAAGCCAATGCTGAAGTGCCTTAAACTTGCATTCTCTCTAATAACCAGCAGGGGGCGACTCCTCTGGTTGCTAAAAGAAGTCTGATTGTATAGAAGTCTATGGGAAAATTATCCTACTTCTCACTTGATTTATTACCTCAGTAAACATTGTAAACATGAGCTTATGGTCTCAATCCCTAGTTTAAAGTCTTCTTCAATACAGCATGATGTTCATTGAGTAAATTATGGTCCCAGTTAGAGTCAGATAGACCATAAAGCAGCGGATGCTTTAGGGCGGGGCTACCTTGTGATTGATAGGTCGCTACCAAGGCTTTGTCCGGTCTGGGAGTTGTCCGTGTTTTCGTCTTAGAACTAAAAAATGTCTTATTCAGCGTTCGGTTGTACTTAGCTCCACCCTCTCAAACAACATGGCAACGGCCAAAATGCCAAAATCGAGGCTTCAAAACGGTAGTCCACAAACCAGTGGGTGAATGGATATCCCAGTTTAATTAAAAGTGTTTTTGAGTACAGCACTTTCAGCTGTTTAAGGGGGAAAAGCTTATACAAAATGTTTGTCCTCAGAAATTATCACGAACTAAATCATTAATTAGTTTGTTGTTGTTGAGTTATGTTGATTCCAAAATCAGGTGTTCAAATTAATTTACCCCAATTTTGTTGCATTAAAAAAGTAAATTCTCTATTTCAGCGAAGGTACTTTCTTAAAATTGAACAATGAAACAGTGTAATATTAATGAATGTGCAAAGACAATGCACAAACCAAAGCACTCAATGAAACCACCCACCCACCAACTGTGACTGACTTACAGCCACCCACATGCACAAACGCACAAATACATTTCGGGGCTCGCAATCAAACTCGTTTCAAAGTTTGGATTTATGAGAGAATCAATTTTACTGTCGAAATGAACTGTTTGCATTGATTTTCACCAGTTTTGTGCATCAAAACAAAAAGTATAATTTAATTTATACTCTTTGAAATGACTACACACTTTTTTTGAGTTAAACTGGAGAGAATACTCTGCTAGCGAATTCAAAGGTCTCTACAAAGCCATCAGCCATCTTTTACATACGATAAATAAACACATTGGATTGTCGTTGTTTAAAGAATTGAAGAACTGGAAGAAAAATGAAACAATTTGATTAATTTTACTAACCACTTAAAACTGTTTTTTTTCCATCAGTTTTACCTTAAGTAGCTTTAAAGTAAAAAAAATAAATAAGGATAATTTCTCGCCCCCTGTGAACTATTATCATATATCATATATTTATTTTGCATCGAGAGTTCAATGAAGCTGAGTAACCATGTATCTTCGAATTTGAAATTTGACTTACAAGTAGAGGTGGGGGTTTACGATCAAATTTCTAAAATGTCCAAGAGGTATAAGTGAATTGATTGTTCCAGCAGTCAGTTGCACTAAAAATAAATTCAGTTTTTCCATATTCCGACCTACTGGAGCTTGTTGAACATGAAGCAAGAGCCAGGTCGTGCATCACTACCACCTATGTAGTTGTTGTATGCAGATTGAAAATGCAAATGCATTTACACTTGTGTTCAACATGGTCACAATACGTCTCTGACCACACCCTAAAAATCACAAGTTGCATTAATGCGTTAAAAAAATAAGTGGCGTGAAAACAAATTTGTGTTAACGCGTTATTTATCACGTTAACTTTGACAGCCCTAATAAGAATATACCGCGTCTCTCTTGGAAAGAAAACCACCCCACCCTATCATATAAAATACAATGTGTACCATCGACAGATAAGAACGATTACAATTAGAGTTAAATTAGAGTAAATTATTTGACAAATTATCCATAAATGAACACCTACTTTCAAAACCACTTTCGAAATGTGCTTTCTTAATTGGTTCATCTAACACTCTTAACACTGTTTCTCCACTCATACTTGTGAATTATGCACAATAAATTCAGACAAAAAACTGTATGCATTAACACCTTCAACACCTTCTTTTAACAACATGTCAGGCAATATTACCATTATTATACATTACACGTTATGAGAGAAACAGTGCGAGGGAATAGAAGATGAAGATGAAAAGTGTGGATAATTGTGATAACGTGCAGTGGTTCCTGTAAGCATCCAATGTTTATCTGTTACCTTCCACATTTACTTGGCCTCCATTCTGCTGGACTGCAGACAACAACCTCTAGAGGGAGCTTTGTTAGAAAGTTGGCCAATGAAATTGGAGCATTTGAGAGATCACAGCTGTGGCTGAATCACAGAGAAGGGGTGAAATTGTATGCACTTATCCTATGCAGAGTGTGTTTGGATAAAAGCATCCATTAAGTGGTCTATGTTGAGACTGAGTGGAGAAGCTCAATTAGTCCATTTGAGAGGAAAGAACAGCAATATGTGGCTTCTCGTATTTCACATCCATCCTGGGTTATGTTTACATGTTTTACATGACTTTGAGCACCGTTTCACTGATGTTTAGCTAATACTGTATGTGCTGCTTTCCTTCTAGAGGTAAAAACATAAAGCTCTTAATGACACAACAGGGGTTCGGCTTTCTGCTCTCAAAGCAATTCCTGTAGTGAAATACTGGCTGTGCTGCAATACAAGCACAATTCAGACATATATTATCAGATATTCTAAAGCGTGGTGTACATGTAAGAGAACATAAAACACTGCATCACTTTTTATATTCATCCTCCTGTAGTTGTTGTTGTCGTTTGTCTCTGAACCAACCCGATCTCATGGGAAGATCTAGCACAAGATTTCCGTGGGGGGCATTGGGGGAGGGAGAGAAAGCGAGAACGTAAAGAGATGGAAATGATTAAAGAGGCGCTGAATTATTGACACAATACTATTATATGTGTATCATTAACATGATATCAACATTTCGTTCATTGGCAACATTGGTATATCATGACACCCTGCTTGCAACAGAATATTTTTACATGGTGGTATTGCTACTTTTACTTAAGTAAAATATCTTAGTACTTCTTCCACCACTGGCCTTCTCCATCTTTAACATTTGCACAAAAAACCTGGCCATGCAACCCGTTCTCACTCCCAAGTCATCAAATACCACCGTTTGGTCAGCGCCCCTCGGCATCGGAGACCGACACACGGAAGCACCCTTTAGCAACAGTATGCGACAAACCGGGCTTTCAACTAACTAACGGTCGGAGCAGTGATGTAGTATTAATAGTGTGAGAGTCCGATCAGGGCCGGAGGGAGGGGTGGATGTGTCAAACAGACACAAGACTTTCATCCAGGGACTGCTGCTCGTGTACCGTGTGAAACTAAAAGTAACGATGACTTATTTTGTCACGTCAGCCGTTTGTTACGTGACTGTTTGGTATCGTCAGTCCTTTGAGTCGCTAGTCAGCGAAGTTAACGTCAACTACAACCGCTTCCTAACCCTAACTAAGTGGTTGTGTTGCCTAAACTCAACTTTCTGTGAAACAGAAGTTTATTTCAAGGGACACCATACATGTAACGAGCGTATATTGACACGCCGTCCTTGGTCCATCTAAAAGTAACCCCGTGTGTCGGTCTCAAGCGGCGGTGTTTGACAAGTGTTGGGCCTCGTGTCATCACAGCTCATCCAACACTTGTATTTTTCCACTAGAATACAGTGATTTCATCTTTTCTTCTTCTTTTTCTCCAATGATCAAAAAGTGATTTACTTTGGCATGTGAGGGATGAAGTAAAATTCCAAGATTAAAGATTTATGATAACTCGCTGCACACGCACACACACACACTGGTTTTTGTTTGGAGCCAAATCTTTCTACTCCTCACTCTAAAAAAAAGAAGAGAAATTGTGCTGGAAGCAGAACTGTGAAATCAGTTTGTTTAGTAATATGACAATAAACCCAGGGGTTAAAAAACATATTTCTCTTTGTGGTCAGTCTGACTGTTCTGCTGTGTGATGCACCTCAGCTGGTGAACAGAGCAAACACACACTCTCTCTCACACGCACACTGAGTAGTAAACACTGAAATCAATGTTCGCAGCAGGATCTGAATGGACTGCACGAACCCAACTAAAACTATTAGCCTCTAATGGGGAAAACCAACATGAACAGGCCTCGCGCTTCCATAGCCCGGCTCAGAATGGGGCATTAACACACACAGTGAATACTGATTGTCAGCATGCTAACTTTATTAGCAATGTGGCTCCACGCTGGTTATGGAAATAGGATTGACTGCAGGATCATAGGGAGAGGGTTAGCATGCTAGCACAAGCTTTGTAATGGAAGTCAATTGAAGTCAAAGTGTGTTTGTGTGTTAAGGCACACAATGGTTTTATAATTGCTGTCAACTCCCAGGGTCATGGAATTATAAAACACCATCGGGCATATGTGTATGTATGTGTGTAGCCTACGTGTCTGTGTGCACGTCTCTATGCATGTGCAAAAGTAAAAGTGTGTTTTTGTGTGCGGATGTTGGTAAATGTGTGATGTGTACCTATTGGCATATTGTATCTCGCCATGATAATTGAAGCCAATCTCCAGTGTGTAATAGAGTTGACATATGACATGCATCTTCCTCTCGGTGTCTCATAACACAAGACATAAATGAGGATGAAATGTCACTTTGCATCATGAGCAAATGGAAACTGAAAGCGTCTGAAGTCGTGTCTGTGAAATAATTCAGAATAACAGAATAACGGGTGATGGCTATAGCAGATGTCTGCTTTGAAGTCTGGATGTTTTCCAAACCAGTTGAACATAGATTATTTTAAATATCTGAGTCGTTGTTTGGTGTTGATCTGGAGAACAATCCCATTTAAAGTGTCTTTGAAGTGACCTGACTATGGAATTCCTCTCAGGTCAGAGTGATTTAGTATTTGGTTTTACAGCCTGCAACTTTACTGGGTTTAATGTTTTTGGTTCAGTCTCACTACTTTTATAAACCCTTATTTCATCAGTTAGTAAGTTAGTTAGAAACTTTATGTGGAAAAGTGTCTTTGACTTCACCACAATCAACATGAATTACAAATAAGACTGTAGTAAGAAACAGTAAAAACATTGGGGGGGTCCTATAAAAGGTACAATGTGCAAATTCTGCAAACATAAAACAAATCACTCAGCGAGGGGTGGCGTGAGGGGGTGGCCCTGTACAATTGACTATCTATTCAATAATTTAACTGCGCTTGGGACAATTTCTCGTAGACACTTGTGTTGGCTCGTGGAAGTCTTATGCCTTCCTGAAGGAATACATTCAAATTGTGGGTACAACGGATGAGACGGATCACTAGAAAAACAGTTGTTTCTCAGTTATTTTCAGCAAAAACGTTCTAAAAACCCACCAGATGTTACCCGTCACCAAAGTTAGTGACTAGTCGATGATGCAGGATGCAACGACGGTGCCCTTGCAAAATAGATAGCGGAGAAAGTGGAAGGGGAGGAGAATGCTACGTGAGATACGCGGCCAATGGCAGACTTAAAACCATCCACATTATTATTAGACAGACAGAGCAACTGACGTAGTATAAAACAAACACAGACTTTCAACCAGAAGTTCATGTAACTGTAACTTTTCTGTGAACATGGAGATTTATTTTGAAAAGACACTATGCATGTACAGTAATGAGTGGAAACTAACAAAGCGTCTCTGACACATCGTAGCGTAGGGCCACTGACCAAGCCTCGATATTTGATGAGTTGGGAGTGAGAACGTGTTGGTTTACGACTTGTTCCTCTGCCTCCAAGTGGCCAAAAAATATATTAATGCTACTTTAAAGAGCAAATTAAAAAGTTTTACATAATAACACAATCAAAGACAGACCACGATAAGACCCAGATGGAGTACCTGGTCAGGCCTATGCTATTATGAGCAGGTGGAGGATGGCGTACAGTCCCAAGGTAATTAAATATTGTACTGTAGCCTAATGCAGCCTGGATGAGCTCCTCTCCAGCCTCACAGAAGCCAGCATTAATCTCACAAGCTCAGTGTTTCCAGTGAGATATTAGTCTGGAAAACATGCACTGAGAATGAAAATAGGCCTGGCAGATGGAAACCAGACCAATCAGCCAATCATGAAGCACCGTGTTTTGAAGCTGAAGTGTGTATTTTATTTTCTGAACATGAAAACTGGAACAATTTAAACAGATACAGATATAAAACTAAGGTTTGGCCTGTTGCTCACATTAGATTGATTCAAAAAAATCAATTTGATGGATAGTTTAGTAGGTGTATGTAGGTGGAACAGCTGATGTCTTTTTGAAACTAAAATCTAAATTCTGTGACTGGTTTCCAACAAGCAGATTACCTATTTATTATAAACGTAGGTAAAATATCTATATCACACTTAGTTTTATCACTGTGACAGACTATCAAACACCTGTCAATTCACTCCTGTCTTGCTGCATATCTCATATGGCTCCTTGGTTGAGATATTTTACACCTGCTCCACATTGAGGGTCACCTAAGTGCAATGAAATGTCTTTCAAGCTGTGCGGAGGACACGGGAACAATGAGCAGTACCCTGACAAGAATGTGAACCTGATCAAACAGGCCTCTAACTGCTCCAGACATTTGCTGTAGCTTCAGAACTTAACCAGTAGGTGTACTTCAGGATGGATGGGGAGAGCTGGACTCTACACTGACACTTTTCAGCTTTGGATGTTCATCTCTGACACCAGCTGGTTCCTTTGAAAGTAAGGTCAAATCTTATCGTGGCCTGCAGATCTTTCTGGCTAAAATCTCTCTGAAAACTGGACTCTGGCCATTTCAACATACTGTATTTTATACAAAATCATAGATAATGATAATAATTTCTTGACACTTATATCAACGCCTTGTTTTAAGACATTCTGTTATTGCATTACTTTTAGGACAGAAGCAATAATGTGTACTACCCGAAGTTAAATCATCAGATTGTTTTAGATGGCCGGATGTTGGCCTGACATTACTCCATCATGTTCATTCATCCAGTTAAATCCTGCAATCCACCCATGTGACTGGCTGTCATTCAGATTAAAACCCTGCTGAAGCTTTGATTTATCTGTCAGTCGGTTGCAGTTTGAATTACTTGTTTTGAAGCCATTTGATCTAAAATGTCAATGCTCATCGTTTAAATTTGGTTGAAAGGTAGCCCATGGTACGTGGTGAGTAACATCTGGTTGGTCCACCAATTGTTTGTCCAGATTGAAATATTTTGGATTGCAAGATGTTTGTACAGATACATTTGGTCTCCAGAGGATGACCTGACCTTTTATCTATATGACCACCAGCAAGCCAAAGTTTTCAGTTATATAAATATATCAACATCTACTATGGATTAGCATTTAATTTACAAACATTAGGGGTCCCCAGAGGACGCATCATGGGACTTGTTGGGACTCCTTTGACTTTTCCTCCAGCAGGACCCGCAAGTTGAGATTTTAGGTTCAACGTGAAATGTCACAACAACTATTGGTTTAATAACCATGACATCTGTTATAGACCCCATGTTCCCTGCACTGTAATAACTAATAGCTGGTTCCCACTACACGACTTTAAACCTGAATTTCCGCTCCCCGATAGTTTTTTGAGCTCCCCGACGAAAGCCCCAGATCAGAGGCAAATCGACGTTGGCTCGCTGCTCGCACATCGGTGCTCGAGCGTTATGTGTTAACCGCTCAAAGACGCGAGCCGAGAGCCTCGCTGATGCCTCACAGACACATTCCAGATGTCTAGCATGCTAAATATCTGGATCTGTCGAGGACTCCGGCCACTCATGGACCTGATTCGTGACAGAGAGCGACTCGGAGTTGGAGCTTGAACTTTCTCACTAAGGTATGTTGTGTTCAAGTCGAGTTGTTTTGAATGCACCAGTAAGCATAGTTATTTATTTCATAGCTTAGCTTACGGCCTTCACTGTTTTCATGCAGAATACGATACTGATGGATTAGGTAGATTTGTAGGCGTGTCAAAAAGTCGTTTAAATATGCGTTTTGTAAAATGACACATTTCCGCCTACTGGTTATGACTCACGTACAATATTTGTTCTCAAAATATGATGATTTTAAGCCTCTGGCTAACATTTCCCATCTGGCAAAACTGTTCACATTCCTCCCCCTCAGCTTGTCGAGTTCACACCTGCAAAGAGCACACAGAAAGCCCTACCAATATGCAATAATAAAATACATAATACTGAGGTTGTTTCCTAACACTTCAAATGCTCTTTTGAATGGATTATCTGGTCTGCAATTTGCCTTACTTTGATTTTCTTTCCACCAGTGATGTTGACACTGTGACTGCGAGCCTCACCTTCAAAGCCCCAGCGAAGCTCAAACAGGGTCACACAGAGGCACAGACGGATATATCAGATAAATATTTGTATTCTAATGTTTAAAGTTGCATATTGCAGCTCTAATTTACACTGACAAAGAGCGGTTTCATGACATTGTCACTGATATTTCATCTACGCACTGAGTGAATTCCTTAGTATACTGTTTTAGTTTATTTCATTTGACAGACGCTGACAGACAGAGGGTCAGTGTCAGCAAACACAGAGACAATGAAATGACAGCTGGGTAAGTTGTGGAAGATAACATGGAGTCCTTGGGGGGAGTTTAAGGGTAAATGTCAAATGGGTGATATTTCTGGATTGGCAACTGTCCCTAATGCTTAAATTCTGATAAAATTGCAACGCTTATTTAATCAGGGCAACCTAAACCTGCAATGTGCACGGAGGAGTGCAACTGAAAATGAGCTCCTTTTTGTTTATCAGAGCACTATAGCAGAGGCAGGTTGGCAGATAGAGAGCAGAGAGCTGACAGTAGGGCATGTTGTGGAAGACAGTGTTGGAGGCTGGGATGTTTTCGCCTGTCTCCTGGTGAGTCAAATCTAACCCCAGATGACTCCAACGAAAACCTCGTTCCTTCATCAACCAAAGAAATCTACCTCCAGGCATCCACCGGACTCAGCCACACACTCCACAAGTAATAGGTTGGAACTCGGCTCATGACCTTGCTTGTCATCTCCGCTCTCCTTTGTTGTCACTCTCAACTACAAGAGGAAAAAAAAACAGAAATACCTATATGATAGTCAGAGTACAGCTGAGCACGAGTCAGAGGGAGGCAAGGTGAGGGGCAAACTGATGAGACCGACACATTCTCACTCCCAACTCGTCAAATACCGCCGCTTGGTCAGTGCACCTCGGCATCGGAGACCTACGCACGGGGTTCCCCTCTTGCATTACCTTCGGACGGCGCAGGGACGGTGTGTCAATATATGCTCATTGCATAGTGTCCTTTCAAAATAGTCATGGTTGACGTTAACTTCACTGACTAACGACTCACGTGACTCACAGGCTGTTGATACTAATGACTCACATGACCACTGTTCACGCGAACACCGGTCTCCTGGTTGAAAGCCTTGTTTGTTCTCTGTCCTCTAGTTTCAGATTGTGTTAAAGGCTGGGGAGACTACAGCTCCAGTGGTGGAGACAGGACTAATCCTGATGCTTTTTTCTCCTGCTCAAAACACAAAAGTGCAGCTGTGACCGTCAATATAAACAAGAGGGACAGAAGCTCAATGAGTTCAAGGCCTGCTACATCATTCTTGTTATGTAACACAAGAGTTTGGAAGGAAAAGGAAGGTTGTTGCAATGATCGCCTGGACCGGCGAACAAAAAAAAGTGAGACTGCGGTGTAACTGAGAGCTCACAGGACTGGAGGTGTAAAATGTAAGTGAGAAGCAGGGCTATGAATATTAACCTTCACACTTACCTTTGCACAAGCTGAACATAGCATGTAATTAAAAATGTGAGATGATTGTGCAGCCTGTTATTGGATTTGGACCAAATTTAGTATGGCAATACTAGGAAACTGTAGCATGCCAAATGATGACATTTGAATGATATATTGGTGAGTTAATAGTGTCATTGAGTCACCTGTTGACCAATTTGCACCAACATTGGTGTTAAATCTGGCCATCTTGAACATACAAACTGAATTTAATTTAGATAATTTAGTGCTCAGTGAGAGTGTTTGTCTAAATTGAGTGAGAACAGAGTCCTGGATTGGCTCTGAGAGGCTGTTTACAAATGAAGCATGATCTGATTGGACTAAACCCCCAGCAGGCTCGTCTTATCTGGAGATACAGTTTGACTACAGTAATAAGACGACTGCTTTCTTGCAGGGATAGCTGGAGGCATTCCTTCTCTAAATACCTTCAATTCTGTTTATTTAACATGGCATAACATAGAAAAGGATTTTTGGTTGGTGATCGAACGTTTGGAGAGAATTATCCAATCGTTCACTATGTTGGCACTTCTCCTTGCTAACACTGCCGCTGCTAGCACTAGCCATAAGTGGGTGTAGCTTTAAATGGTTATGCATAGCACTGGTACTGTTGTGGTAGTTTAGGGTGGCCATATTGCAGCAGACGGGTTTTATCTGTTCTTGTAAAGTATTTCCACATTTGTTGATTGTAGCCGAGCGATTGTAGCCACGTTTCTTTCTACCCCTTGCTGCATGTCTTGAGGGGCAATGTCCTACCGTTTTCTTTTTATGTCTGCATATTTTTTTTAATTCTTTACAATGGGAGGGCTGCGTATTCTGCGATAAACGCGGCATGTTTGCCATTTTTTTTCTGGTTGCCAAGAGTTGAAACATGTTCAACTTTGGGTCAAATTCTGCAAACGTTACTGTCACAGTGGAGGACGGGCGGAACAAATAGTCAAATACAAATACTCGTCGAGATGTTTCCTTCCCTACAAAATCTCATGAACCCACATAGACCAACAGGTCTTTCCCCACCTCCCTGAGTGCATCAGCCTTTATCCAGAGCAAGTACTCTACCTTCTGGTGACATTTTTACTTTCGCTCCCAGCTGAGCGTTTTCAGAAGAGCACCTGCCGTTTTCAGCTGGGAAAAAACGCTTTGGTGGACACAGGCCTTTAGCGCCCCACACTGCACAATGTTAAAGTCCCACATGACAACTATGACTTGTTAATAACAACTACCCACAGATGAACATTTAGTCTGCAGTGATGCACAGTACACCTTTAGTTTGCACTAGATAACACAATGATCAGAACCGCTACCTGCTGTGACTCAATTTGAGGCATAAACAGAGCAGCCAGCAACCAAAGAGTTGCCTCAGTCGACCACAGAGGAAGGATTCTGTCACTACTGTAGATCCTTTTATCATAGTGTAATCCTCCAGTACATCTGAACTGAGGAGTGATGACATTTGCTGCGTCTGACTTGGTTCCAGTCACCTGAATGCAGCACGCTGTCCCTCTCAGTGTGCCGTGATGGGAGCTCTGATCTTCACTGCTTTGACCTTATCTGCCCTTTCTGACATTCAGACTGACAGGGATGGCTGCTCATCACCGTCTACAGGTTTGAGTTACATGTGGCAAAGCAGCATTTTTAGTTAATACACATGCATGTGCTTTGGTGTGATTAGAGGTCGGGATTCAACAGCCTTTTATTGAATTTGAATCCGGTTAAAATCCAATTATCGAATGGGAATTGTTTCACTTCCCTTATCAAATCTAGGTCTAGTTTTCAACATTTTTTCCTGGCTTGCAGAGAGCACATTAACCAGACAGCAGCAAGAGTTTCCTTAAGTGCTTTGGCCAATTTACTTAACCAAATGAATCTTAATTAGCTGCAGCTGATACAAGGCTAAAAATAAGGAGCCTTTTCTGTTTGCTGATATAAAAGAAGGAGAAATGAAAGAAAAGCGAAAATATTTTTAATGCCATTCTTGTCATGAAATATTTTTTATATAGGACTTGTATGAAAACGTAGTGTTTTTACATATTTAAAGATGGGGTCTATGATGTTGGAAGGCTGATAATTGATATCTTATAAAGTAAACTAACAGAACATAAACAACTAAATCAAAGTTGTATTTTTCGATAATATGGTAATAGTGGTACGAGTTCGTGCTCGTTGTCCAGTGTTTTAAGAGCTGAGATTTCTCTTCCATTCTCCAGGAAACGTGCGGCGGCGACGCGCTTTCTAGTTCACGCTGGTCCACGCTAAGGGTAGAGTACGAGCAGGGAGGCAGGGAGGCTTCTGATTGGTTCTCTACTACTGGGCACAGAGGAACTGACTGGTAAATGTTTTTACAGGATTACAGCAGCTACAGATGACGGATCTTTTCCGGTCTTTTTTCAGAGCTCATAAGAAATGGATTGCTGTCGGGGTGTAAAGACCATTTCAACCAATATAACAAAAAGTGTATACTGGATAAATCATGGACCCCATCTTTAATCTGAATTAAAAACTCTGAAGGTGGCTGCAGAGGTACACCACCTCCTGTAGAGAAAAGAGGCTTTACAATCATTTTCCGAGTTGGTAGTTTGCAGTGGGAGGGCTGCAGTTTTGGGTTATGTATTGAAAGTGTTATATGAAGATACAGGAAGGAATTTTCAGCCATGCTAGCCAAGTCAGGCACTGTTAATTATTTTTGTTTCTAAAAGGACATTTCCAGTCACAAGCTGCTTTTACAGTTGGGAAAAAGTAATCCGAACAACCAGCCAGAAAAACAGACATTTGTATAAACAGATCAGCCAGCAATATGACACAAGCACTCGCATTTCACCTTCACTACTCAATCTGTTAATCTTCTTTTCATTGGTAAATAGGGAAAATGTAGGAGAAGAAGAAGAAGAAGTAAGAGGCAGATTCAGAGTGGACGGAGAAGAGAAAAAAAGACCAACGGATCAAAGACAGAACAGAGGAAGATGAATGAGACCTTTAAGTGCTCTCAGTTGTTTTTCTATTCTTTGACAAACAGTGACGAGTGATGGATGAAATAAAAAGAGAGACGAGTGAGGGGGAGAGATCGGTGTCCCTGCAGGCGCCAAATAAAGAAGTAATGTCTTATTACTCTCCAGTCTCCCACCAACACCCTCTGCAGTGTGTGTTTACAGTATGAGTCTGTCTGTGTGCAGCCCAGTAATGCTTTGATGGATGAAAATCTTTTTTCAAAATGTCAACTTACATTTGAAGATAGACATGAGAGGTCAGTTTATCCACTGTGATTACTTCTTTGTACATTTCTTTATGTATGTGCAGCATTTCTGTGTGTGTTGGAGTGTCCTCTCCCTCTCTGTCGATGGGGCCTATTAATCCGGCAGGGTGGTAATTATTCTGCTAATGCTTAAAGTGCAGCTCCCTTTGATGATGCTCTCATCCTCCAAATAACACTTTAATCAACGGTGTGTCCCCGCTCGTTTACAACTCTCCGAGTGGCTAATTAACCAAAATTCGAAGTGAGACAGCAGGGACGTGCACGCATATGGGTGCTCACAGAGGAATACATGGCGCTGTGACAATGCACGCTGACAATACAAGATAAGAAGTGGACAAATCACAGGGACATGCACGCGTTAGATGCTCTCACCCTCGCAATTTTTTAAGAGAACCAATCTTGCGCTTGTTTTGGAGATGATCTAATAATCTTAAATACAGCACTAAAACTGATATACCAACTCAGTGGATGGCACGACTGCAGAACAAATGGCATGCAGTATTATAGAAACAGCGAGTGTTTTCCAGTGTGCAGACATTACACAACATTTCCACACTGCCTGGGTATATTGCTTGTGCACAAATTTCCTCTGTCAGGCCATTAAAGCGTTATGGCTTCATGAGTAGAGTGTGCATCACACTGCTGGATCTAAATTCTGCAGAATTTCCGCCCTTAAACAGCTGCACACGTCAGATTCATGTTAAAATGGAGCTCTTTTACTGTATAAGGGGTCTGTGCAGATTACTCAAAGAGAATTTGAGTGTGTGCACTTATGATTTTAAAGGGCAAAGATAAAATTGTACGTATGGCACTGCTCATGGTTTGACCTCAACGCCAACGTTAACCATTTTTAACACTTCTGACTTGTCATTGTTGAAGAGGACAATTCATAACAACTGGATTTCGACCTGTTCTAGGTCACAGCTGCTTAATGTAATGAGGTAATGAGCTCCATCACTTACTTTGTCTAATAGCTCCTTTCTCTCCTATTATACCTTTCTGCAAACCATTCTGCATTTGTACAACACTTGTAGCAGTGGCTGAAACCTTCTTTTATTTCATCTGCATTAGTACTGAAGAGTACTATTAGTACAAATGTCCTCTACTTAGCATTGTTTCTGTTTTCCAAATTATATTGTAAAAGAAACACCCACACATGCACATCCCTTCGGAAAGCTTCAGTGAATCAGCTACCTGTGGTAGGTCACTTAAAAAAACTAAACCGAACATTGTACTTCTATTATAGTTATCAGTCCATTACAAGTTGTTTCTCAATTAAGCTAATAGCCTTTAAGATAACGAGCGGCTGTAGAATGTGAACTCCACAGTTCTTTTTTTTCCCGTCCTGTCCCTCCACTTATCTAAATGAGATCATTAACTGGAATATAAGCTTCATAGTTGTTCGGTGAGGACACTGTGTCAAGGTTTTAACCGTTTACTGTAAGAATGAGTGTAGTAGTTTGGCAGCGTGGCTCGGCTCGTGTGATGGTCTGGAACAAATCTGAACAAGCTTGAGAGACCGTCCTTGAGCTCACAACCCTCCCTGGCAAAGCCTGAAATACACAACACTTGAAAAATCTTTTAAAAAACATTCAACATTCAACTAAATGCAAAGACAGGAGGAGGCGAAGGAGTACAATTTGTGAGAGCAGGCAGCAGCGGAGCAGCGAGGATGCTCAGTGTTGTTTTATTCAGACTGAATGAGTGCCAAATGTTTATATGGAGCGCCTGTTGTGAGAGGTAGGTCACGGACATGCATGTCATGGAACATGTAACTATAAATGACTTCCGAGCTTGTCTGAACAACTGTGATGCCCATGAGAAGTAGAAATTTCAAACCTGATCTCATGGGAAGGTGTATGAATAGCATGACATTTTAAGGACATCCCGTACAATCATTAATTTTAGGCTTTTTGTGTTTCATTTAACGCCACGTTGTTACTGTGAAATGGTTGCAACAAAACCACTTAGTTAGGTTTAGGAAAAACCTCATGGTTGGTCCT
Source organism: Sebastolobus alascanus (assembly GCA_916701645.2). Taxonomy (NCBI): domain Eukaryota; kingdom Metazoa; phylum Chordata; class Actinopteri; order Perciformes; family Sebastidae; genus Sebastolobus; species Sebastolobus alascanus. Next base: position 1,487,222 of record CAKAOJ020000201.1, on the reverse strand, counting down.
ACGTAAACTAAGTAAAATACATAAGTATACAATGTAACAAGTACGGAAAACGCGTCACTAACGTAACTTCAAAATAACTCAACCTGTAAGTCCTGTGTTTGTTGGACCCATCCACCTCCCCTCCGTCCCACATTAAGCAGTCTTTCTCCCTTTTTATTCTACGTCACAAAGCTCTCAGTGTAGCATATTCACATGGACACGTTTACATTTCAGTCATTACAGACTACATGGAGTTATATGACAAATGCCAAAAGAAAGAATTGCATTGTTATTGCACTCAAAAGGACTTACAAAGAGCTGTGTCATTCATACGCCATTTCACACAAAACCACTCCAGACAACTGCAAAGCAGACCATCGCTATGTCACCATGCTACTCCCATCCTGCAAACCAGCCTCTAATCAGCACCACGGACAGCACCGCCTCTCGCTCTGCAAAACATTAGTTTTTCTTATATGGGCCCCTGTGGAGCTGCACCGGTTGCACCGCTGATAGATACACCATTGTCTGATATACAAGTAGTTTTAGCTTAACTACGTTTCATGTTATTGGTTATAGATGTGTTCCAGCTGTTCTGATAGGTCCCAAGATACGTGGCTTACAGTCGTGGAAAGCAAAGTACATTTATTTAGTACATAAGCTGGGCTGCTGGATTTTTTTTACATTGTTGTACAGGTATTCTTACTGTGTAGGGTTTGGTGGCATCTTGCTGTGAACTGAAACTTCTCCTGTGTGCCAAGCGTGTAGGAGAATTACGGTGGCCGACGCAAAATAAAACGCCAAAGGCCCGATCTAGAGCCGGGGATTGGTGTGTGCGTTCTGGGCTACTGTAGAAACACGGTGGCCGGGCCCGTGAAGAGGACCCGCTCTCTACAGTATGTAGAAATAAACACAACAATTCTTATTTTCAGGTAATTATACACTACTGAAAATATACTTATTAATAACTATACATATAAATAAATATATGGAATAAATATATTCAATTTCTGCCAATAGATCACCCTAAATACTACACACTGATAATAAAGTCTTTTTTTGAACATTACAGCATATAACGAGTATGAACCTGAAAATGAGCTTGATATGGGACCTTTAAATAAATAGTTAGACTTCTTGTTCTACTACTGATGGCTTGTCACATTTCAGTCAGTTCAGTCAGACTCACATGGAAGGGATTATTGTGTAAATATAGAATAAACACGGTGTTGTTATTTTTGCATCTAGGCTTTGATCTCGTCACTCCCCACGAGGAAACACCAAGTTCAACACAACAGGGAGTGAGTGATGAAAACAACTCATGGAGCAAGTTAATGATGGTTCTTGACAGATTGTACAACACATGTACTGTATGTATCGGTTACCACGGTATCAAAGCTGTAGCAAACTTGAATATGTTTGATTATTGAAATTGAAGCCAACAATACTCTCCTCCCACTCGTTACATCATTATTGTACCCATATTTACATTAGAAAAACCACCCTCTGTGGTGCTATATTAGACAAAGGCCTGTTAAAGTTGGAATGAGAGTTATAATGGGTCTCAGGCCTTTGGCTAGTGGTTTCCCACAAGGATACTTGTGTGTTTTAATAAGGCTGGTTCCCAGGACGCTAGCTAAATTTCCCATTTGGGTCTCCAGTGTGAAGGGCTAAAAAAGCTTGCATTAAATTTTGACAAATAGTTATGACTCACTCTCCTTAACTCTCCATAACTCCCTCTTGCTGTTGTCAAAGCATTCTTTACAGCACCGTCTGGTTGTAGTGATTTATTGGCGTTCGGCATCATCAAGTCAGCCTGGCTATCCTTGAGCTCTCTCTTCTGCAACTCTGCTGCAACAAAAGAGAAAAATAAAGTCAGATCTCACTGGAGCTATGATTAGTTTTTGAGGTTGTCAAGCTTTTGATTCATATTTGTACTAAAATTGCTCATACAGGTTTGCATTCTGCATACCCATAAGAACTTGGCACATGTAGACTTTATCTACATTTTTAAATATATAAATAAATACACCGACCGGCTACAACATTAAGACCACTGAGAGGTGAAGGGAATAACATTGATTATCTCGTTACAATGGCACCTGGCTGTGGGGGGGATATATTAGGCAGCAAGTGAATATTTTGAACTTTGAACTTTGTGTTGGAAGCAGAAAAAATGGGCCAGCGTAAGGATGTGAGCGACTTTGACAAGGGCCAAATAGTGCTGGCTAGACGACTGGGTCAGAACATCTCCAGAACTGCAGCTCTTGTGGGATGTTCCCGGTCTGCAGTGGTCAGGACCGACCAAAAGTGGTCCAACGAAGAAAAACCGGTGAACCGGAGACAGGGTCAGACCCGAGGCTCATTGATGCAGGTGCGGAGCAAAGGCTGGCCCGTGTTGTCCGATCCAATAGAAGAGCTACTTGAGCTCAAACAGCTGAAAAAGTTAATGCTGGTTCTGATAGAAAGGTGTCAGAACACACAGTGCATCTCAGTTTGTTGCATATGGGGACCGGTCAGGGTGCCCATGCTGTCATAATGTTTCGGCTGATCGGTGTATATGAATAATGAAAATTTTGATTAAATGATAAACCATTATCAAATGCTGGGACCTGAAATATCTGTTTCTATGTATGTTCCGGTAAAGGAATAGTGCAGCTGATGAAGGCTAAAGGTTTCCAGTGAGTGTTATTTAATGAGCAGCCTAGCAGAGAATGAGAACACGTTGTCATTTCATAGGAAGCTAGCTGACAGAATCAAAGTGTCTCATGGGATACGTCATTTAAGAAAAACCCGAAATTGGGACTTTTCTGTTGTCGCAGTTGTTGTCTTCAGTTTCAGAAATCACGACCCAGTGCCATGAACAGATACAGCCCATGTTAGAGCTCCACTATACTGTATGCTCTTTCGTGCTGCTGTACTTTTGTTCCAGCCCCTGGAGGAGGAGACGGGGCAAAATCAAGCGTGCTGTTTTGTGGGAATTCAGATATGTTGCGTGCCAAGAGCAACACATAAAGTAACTGCAGCACTTATTCAGGACAGATGCAAGATAAACCATCCTGTTCTCATTCCCAGGGCGTAAAATACTGATGATTCTTTCACGCACCCTCGGAGTGTGATACCGCCGCACAAGGCACTGTTTAGCACCTGTATGAGACACACAGGACTTTCAAGTAACTACAATGCGAACGGCAACAGTCTGGTTTCCTAAACCGTTGAATTCACAACGTTAACCACGTGTTTACTGCGACCATAAAGTGACGCCGAGGCGTCTGACAAAGCGTCAGTATGTGACGAGTTGGCATGAGAACATGTTGGGTAAACACACAGTAACTGTAGCTCAACAATATCATACAAAAACTGTGTTGAAATGGATTCTCAGCGTGGAGCCAATTGTTGTCACTTTACACAAGCAGTTCATATAAGCTTCAAGCACATTCACTAAAGAAACACCTCACTTCTGTAGCTGTGAACTACAGCACAAGTTAATGCTGACAGCAGCCTGCAGCACATAACCTATGCAGCAGGTTGGGCATGTGTTGTTCCACAGTGGAGAATGGCAATGCAAAAAGTGAAAAGAAAAATTGAAGTCTTCTGGAAAAAAAACTAGGAACTCTTGTAAAACCAATTCCTGTATAACTTAAAACCTTTTACTGATTATACAACATTGTTTTTATCTCTCTCACTTCTTTTCAGATGCAAGCTATTTGCTGTTATTCGATAGTTAAAACATTTTGTTTTCTCTACCTGCACACCAAATTACAGTTTTGTTTCGATGTTGCATGCATGTGTGTGTGTGTCCTATGCATATCTCCAGAACCGTTCATCCGATCTACTTCACACTTGGCGGGTGTATTGCTGGGGACCGAAGGTGGTGAAATTTGGATAAACTTTGAATAAACAAGCAAAGAGCACTCTGTGCAGCAGCGGGGGCGGGGATTCAGGGCTCTGCACACGAGCATGTTGTCCATTCCAAACAGCATTGTGTGAACCTAAATGTTGGTCTTTATTACATAAAAAGGAGTAATTTTATATACAAAACAGATATACGTACACACAAAATTGTGTGTGATAACAGGGACAAATAACAAGAGAGTTTTTGTGTGTGTCAAAAACAGAACATGCTGCCAGTCTCTCTCTGCTGTGTGTGGAGTTTGCTCAGCCTACATAATTAATTGTCCACAGTTCAAATGTTACTTTTAAACAATGGATTTCCATGTGTAGCTCAGTTGGATACAAAATGTAGTCATGTTGCCAGGTTCATAGATGTGTAGCCCTTTAGCTCCCAATAGTAAACTATGTATGAACTCAATTTTTTTTCTGACTTTTTCCAGACTTTTTCCAGACTTTTTTCAGACTTTTCATTCGGACTTTTTTCAGGCTCTTTTTTTTCGGACATTTTTCAAACTTTTTTGTCGGACTGTTTTTTGAGACACTTTTCAGACTTTTCTTTTCAAAAAAAAAATTTGGACATTTTTCAAATTTTTCTTTTCAGACATTTTTCAGACTTTTTTCAGACAGACTTTTTTCTGAATTTTTTTCAGACTTTTTACAGACATTTTTCAGACTTTTCTTTTAAAAAAATGTTTCGACATTTTACAGACTTTTTTTTTTAGGATATTTTTCAGACTTTTCTTTTCAGAATTTTCTTTTTTGGACATTTTTCAAACTTTTTTGTCGGACTGTTTTTTGAGACACTTTTCAGACTTTTCTTTTCAAAAAAAAATTTGGACATTTTTCATATTTTTCTTTTCAGACATTTTTCAGACTTTTTTCAGATTTTTTTCAGACAGACTTTTTTCTGAATTTTTTTCAGACTTTTTACAGACATTATTTTTCGGACTTTTTTCAGAATTTTTTTTCAGACATTTTTCAAAAACAATTTCATACATTTTTCAGACTTTTTTTCAGATATTATTTTCCATGCATTTTATAAACTTTTTTTCAAACATTTTTTTGACATTTTTTTTCCGGACATTTTTCAAACTTTTTTTCAGATTTACTTTTTCACACATTTTTTTTTCGGACTTTTCTTTCGGACATTTTTCAAACATTTTTTATTTTGGACATTTTTCAGACATTATTTTTCAGACATTTTACAGACTTTTTTTTCGGATATTTTTCAGAATTTTTTTTTCGAACATTTATCAGACTTTTTTTTCAGATTTTTTATCCGGACAGAGATTATCAGACATTTTTTTTCAGACATTTTTTTGGACATTTTTCAGACTTTTCTTTAAAAAAAAAAATTTCGACATTTTACAGACTTTTTTTTTAGGATATTTTTCAGACTTTTCTTTTCAGAATTTTCTTTTTCGGACATTTTTCAAACTTTTTTTTTCGGACATTTTTCAGACTTTTTTTCAGGATGAAGGAATATGTCAAGAAATTCAAGATATTAGCATATTTTTCATATTCATAGGCTGGTTAAGGTGCTGTAATAGGTTAATCGAGTCAAAGACTGCATTTTAATCAACAAGGCAATAGAAGAGCACAGGATGAAGATATGTGAAGAAAAGTATTCAAGCCTTGGGAGTTTTTGTTGCCAGAGCATTGGGGGAAATTTTTAAACCAGACGTGAAGAAAGATGTTCAAAGAAATCATTTCGTTTGAGGTGAGAGTAAAAGTTAACCAAGTGTGTGTAGTATTTAAATTAGACTCGTTTCAAGCCTTTTTTTTTTTTACACACAAACTGTTGATATCATTATTCAAGCATGAAGAAACATCTTCACTGGAGAATTTCAATTATAATTTATACTAATGTCACATTATAACAGTTTTCTCATCTTTGAAAATTAAAATCTATACCTTTGATACAGCGTCATCTCCTCAGTCTGTGATGTTTTTATGCAGTTTACTTTTGTACTTTTTGATTAAGATGAGTAACAATGAAAGTCCTGTATTAACTCCAATCATCTTCCTTTTTAAAGGTTTATTGGTTATTTATTGGCCAGATCTGTACTCATGTGATGACATCTTGCTGAATCTTGGTTGAATGGCCTGTCTATACAGGCCAGCAGCTTTTGCTTTTTGGGGATAGAGAGTAGAAAAAAGATCTTGATATTGAAAACTGGCAATGCGGTAGATGAATATGGACACATAACTGATGTTTTCACAGGAACACACAAGGTCATTGACCTTGGCTTATCCCTGGACAGAGTTGTACTTCAACCCGTCAACCCGTTCTCACTCCCAACTCGTGAAATGCAGCCGCTTAGTCAGTGCCCCTCGGTGTCCGATACTGACCCTTTGGCATCTGTATGGGGCGCACCAGGCTTTCAACTAACTCCAATGCAAACCCATCTGCATCATTAATAGACGGTCGAAGCAACTGACGTAGTATAAAGACCGTGAAACTCTGCTTAGGGCGGGTGGGATGGGAGGTTAGACGGGTCAAACAAACACAGGACTTTACCCAGGAGACCGCTGTTCGTGTCCCGTGTGAAACAAAGCAACGTTTTGTTACGTAACTTTGCTGCAGTTAACGACAGTTACGTAACAGGCGTAGTTGTTCTACATACTTAAAAAGAAAAAAAACATACTTATTTTGACCCAAGTTAAGTAAAGTTAGTTAAGAAGTTTATTTTGAAAAGACACAATACATATAAGGAGCAGAAAATTACACAGCATCCAATGACACCAGAAGGGTATTTGGAGCGTCATAGTTTGAAGCGTTGGGCCACTGACCAAGCGTCAGTATTTGACGAGTTGGGAGTGAGAAGGTGTTAAAATGTGACAGAAAAGTGGACACCATCGTCTGGTTGCACACTACATAGTGTAGTATGTCCGTCCATCCTCACAGTGGTCTTATAATCAAGGACATGAAGAGAAGCAACTGGATAAACGCCTACAATGCCAATACCAAAGTCAAACTGGAGTCCACATGCTGCACAAGCATGCAGTCAGCCCTTCAACTACTTTGTTTTTATGGTTATTCTCTTTTCAAGCAATAGCAGCACACACTCTTTAATTCTCCTGTTTACACATTTCAAACCTCGAGCCTCTTTGACAGTATCACTAAAGCAGTTTCCAGATATGCAACTGTAATCACTACAGCTTATGAGAGGGGTTTTAATATCAAGTAATTACTGACTATCTGTCTGCTGGGGCACAAAGACAGCTTCATATTGAAGCTGAAGCACTTCAAAAACCTGTTTACTGGTCAGACATGATAGGATGTATAATTATCACGTCTATTGGTCCCATGGAGAGGGCATGTCTCACCAAGCCAAATCAATGATAACGGATTATGAGCTACATGATGAAAAACGGTGCTTAAACGGCACTGATTTTAGAAATCAGAATTTGTTTTCTTATCAGGGGGATTACCAAATAGCATTTTCATCAAGTCCTCCATTGCTCTACAGGGAACTGTGGAAAGTCTGAGAAAATTACCGGAGTGATGTCAGTCCTGTATTATGAGATGCTGTGGGAGATTGGGCTGCAAATGTGAACATAAAAACCCCCAAAAAGTCTCTCAAGGGGTGAGTTTTACCACTTTTCTACTTGAACACTGTGATGATATCTTGGGCAGGTTTGGTAGGTACCCAATACGAAACAGCCCAGTGTGAAGGCAACCAAGAAACTAGTAGTAATATTGAATTGCTCAAACTACCCCAGGCTGTTATTTGACACATTCTTGTCAGATTTAAGAAAAAGTATGACTTTTCCCACCTCAACTGCAGCTTTGGTGCATTAAACCCCTCCTGAACTGCAGTGTGTCAGGGCCACCTCAATGTATCCTCATACAACCACAAGTTATTCCTCATTTTTCGTGCATTTCCCTACAAATATCCAGCAACACGTGTCAATTTCCATTTGCTTTATGCATGCAGTCTTTTAAAAAAGAACATTCCAACTTCACAGTAAACGACTTGGGTTACGTTTAGGAAAAGATCGTTTGGGTTAAAGTAACTACATAAGTGGTGTAACTCAAGTACAGAAGTTACGTGACAAATAAATCAACGTTGACTTCTGTTTTCACACGGGACACAAACAGCGGTCTCCTGGGTGAAAAGTCAGATGTTTTTCGACGCACCCATCCGAGCCGACCTCCTCCCTACGCAGTTTGTCGCTTTTTATACTTCCTGGTTCACGATTACGTGGATTACATACGCATTATAGAAATTACAGTGCATTACTTGATTTAGCTACGAACAGTGTATGAGAACAGACTGACAACCAACATTTCAGTCTATAATGAAAAAACATAATGATGTTATATATTTGGCGAATGGAGATTCATATATGTGGTAGGGATGCACCAATCCAACTTTTTCAGTCCTGATACCGACACTGATACATGGGCTTTGGCTATCAGCCGATACCGAGTACCGATCCGATACCAGTGTTTAATTAATAAGCTGTATGCCTCACTGAATGGTGAATGAATGAATAAATGGTACACCAGCAACTTGGTAAAATATCTTCAATTGAAGTGTAAACCTTTTTAATGCAGCAACAAATTGGTCAAAACTTAAACAGGAATTAAAATTCCAGTATATAATGTGTATAGTATATAAACATAAAATTGAATTGAATAGATTGGCCCCATTGTCACCGACATCCGATCCAGTATCGGTATAATCGTTATAATTGAGTGCATAAATATCTGAAATGTATCTGGATATGAAACAGAAGTGTGTAAATGAGGCCTCTTAAAGAGTGAATGACTTAGTTTGTTAATCCTGAACTACGTTACACAAGCTTAGACGTATGATATCTGGAAGCAGTAGCGGAGCGGTGTGAAGATCAATTCTTCCGCGAGACAATCGCGATGCTGCATTCCTCCCAGTGCTGTTATGTCTCCAGCAGTGTGTTGCTATGAACGACATTTCACTTCATCTGGAGAGCTATCTGCTGTCTCTCTCCCCTGACACAACGAACTAAAGTGCTTAAATACAATGTGACACTGCAGGTGTGTGTGAGAATGAAACGGACACTGCATTAAAATGTTAGCAAGAACTAGTGTGTGTGTATGTGTGTGCATCTATGCAAGCATCATGGTATGATATGCATATAAACAATAATGAGATACTGTCAGGGTTTTGGTGTGTTTTGGAAGGGAAACATGCATGACTTTGCATGTTTGGAGACAGAATGACAGTGATTGGATATGAATATGTTTTTACGTGCGTGTCTATTTGCCTTCTAATATTTCTGTGTATTCAAGAAGCGCTGAAACTGGGTATTAGTGTGTGTGTGTGTACGCAGAAGATACTGTCACTAGATGTTGACACATAATTAAGCAAACATTGCTCGAGGTTAAGAGAAATAAGTGAGTCAGAGAGAACTAATATTTCTTCACTGCAGAGAAAGAAAGAGGTGGGCTGGATACAAAAGGGGAAAAAGAAAAGAAAGTAAGCTGGAAGGATATTAGCGATGGTGTTTGTTGTTAGTTGAGGCTATTTATCTGACTGAAGCCAAATGTAATCAGTGCTTCCCCTCCCCTTCCCCTTGTCTCCGTTATCAGTGTTTGATGCAATTAATTCTACCGCGGGGCCAGCTCGCCAACATGAGATAATCTTGTGAGTGAACACCGAGGGAAATATACCATGACCCTGAAAGACAGACCGAGAGAGAAAGACAGAGATAGAACAATCAGAAGTGAAAAGGTAAAGACACGTGACAGGAAAACTAACAGCTTAGGAGAGGGAGGAGAAAGGAGGAGGAGGAGGAGAGACGAGGAACAGATCCCAAGATCTGATAGATGATTTTACATTTCATCCACGAGTAACAGACCGGTGTAGACATTATGAACATGCAGCCTGGAGGGGCCGGAGATGTTTGTGTGTATACAGTATGTGTATCATTGCTATGTCATTATTTGTTTCAGATGCATTCATATTATACTACAGTATATTTATGAAACTATATCGACTACATCAACTCCTACTTTAACTCTTAACCTAAAACTTTTGTCTTTTAAGCTACGTTTATTGATCAGTTGCCACATGGGGGTAGTAGAACTTCACCACATGCCTTCGGATGCACAGCCTTATATCAGTCATATATTATTACATATTGTGCTCCTTTAAAGGGCCAGTGTGTAGCATTTTGGGGGATCTATAATATTCATAACTATGTTTTCATTAGTGTATAATCACCTGATAATAAGAATCGTTGTGTTTAAGTTAGCTTAGAATGAGCCCTTCATATCTACATAGGGAGCAGGTCCTCTTCACGGAGCCCACCATGTTGCTCCGCCATGTTTCTACAGTATCCCAGAACGGACAAAAACCAAACACTGGCTCAAGCAAGAGTCTGAAGGCCACCGTAGTTCTCCGACATGCTTGTGAAACTGCGGTAACATGAGCCGCAGAGTGTAGAACCGTGGCACCCCGATACAAATCGGTCTTGCATCGCCCTGAAGGGGTTTTATTTCACAACAATGACCCACTAGCTGTACATTATCCCGCTTATTACACGGCTACTTACTGAAGAAATCAATAATTTTACACAAAAACGGTCCTCCAGAGTCCGACATCAGAACTTTGTCCACAGCAACGGTTTGTTAAATATAGCTGCTATGCTTGCTATAAAGAAAATAACAGACTTTCGCTGATCTACCATGTGAATAGATGATAAAAACTACTATTGGGTGTAGTAGGCCCCTATTGACCCACATCTATGGGGCTTATAGCGACTGATAATGCCTATTTAATAGCCTGACAACAGTCAGAAGAATATAATAGACAGAATATAATAACAAACACTCCTTACATTGCCATTAGGCTGTTGAGATACACATGTCACATTCATGAACAATGAGTCTTATAATGCCGGACCTACCTTTTCTCATGTAGAGAGAAAAGAAAAACCTGAGTAAACATTTACTCTGTACAGATATGTACTTCAGTGAGGAAAGATCCAGTTTTATGGCCTCGCAAGAAAAGATGTCAGTGTAGGCGGGTACATGATGGTTCACAGGACACCTTGCACAGCAGTCTTGTAAGTTCTTTTTTTGTGTGTATTGTGTAAATTACTCTATGAATAGCTGCAGGCACTGTGTGTTATAGACATAACCATTATCTAACTGGCCCATTAAACGTCCCCAAGACGAGAATTTCAAAGTTGCCAACACACAGATTTGCTCTCAAACAAACAGAACATTGGATATTTTCCTGGAAGGGCTGAAAATATGTGAAAATCATCATTTCCTGTTGTTAGCAACATGATAGTAATGCATTTTACTAAAAACTTATGGCCAATAGCAACCTCCAGACTGTGTGATCTATTCCCAAGGTATATGAAATTAGTAATGCCTGCACATGTGACATTTCAACCCACACATCAGTCACAGCCTGATCAGTATTCCTGAACATGAGCTGTACTTCCCTAAAGCTAGACATCAGAGAACCAAGACTCTAATCTGTGATGTTTGTCTGAACTTTCACATCGCTGTGAGCTCAATATTAAAGTAGTGCTATCACTTCAGAGTGAGAACACGCATAACAGTTCATAGGAAATCATTCTGGGCTTATCCTTTTTGCAGGTTCATGGATGCAGGGTATCTGGTCCGAATGCAAATAATGGGAGTTGATAAGTAGGCAGGAGAGGAAGATGAGTAAGCAGGTGTGAAGAGGGGGAAAGACCATGTGAGGACAGGTCTTTTGTTTTGTTTGTTGAAAATAGCAGCCTGCTGCTAATGAGAGTGAAGAGATTGAACCGGGCAGTTAACGTTCCATAAAACCAAAACAACAAGCATCTTAACCGTGTGTATAGTATTTAGCTAAATTAAAAAAAACATGCATCAGTCCCAAGGAAATAATTATGGGCTTGACCCCTCTGCAGGTTCATTGTTACTTCCATGCTCTGTATATTTATGGAGTAAAAGTGGTAATTCAAGTATGCATTTGAAAAAAATAAACTCCACATAATGAGATGTCTTCCTTGTTCATTGACAGCAGAAGTTTGTAACATCCATCACATGAAAGAAAGCAGGTTACGAACCAAGATGGCTGCCCTCACTGTGCTTTTTTTTAATAAATCGCTTTTTTAAAACAGACACAAGGCAAGGCAAGGCAAGGCAGGGTTTATTTATATAGCACATTTCATACTCAAAGACAATTCAAAGTGCTTTACATATATAAAAGCAAGATAAAAGAGCACAAAGTGCACAGGATAAAAACACATAAAGTAATATAAAAGTACAAGTTAAAAGAGAAAAAATTAAAAGGATAATAAAACAATCAAAAGACAGTAAAGTGCAGCATTTGATCAACTAAGGAAAGCGTCTGAGAACAGTTTGGTCTTGAGTCTGGATTTGAAAGAGGCTACTGTTGGTGCATCTTTGACCTCATCTGGAAGTTTGTTCCACAGTTGAGCAGCGTAGCAGCTAAAAGCTGCCTCACCATGTTTTGTTCTTGTGGTGGGTACTACTAATAGGTTTTTTCCCAGTGACCACAAGATGCCAAACCATGCATAAGAGCTGTGCCAAGTCTGCACGCTCTCCTTATTGCCACCTCTTAGGGCTGGGCAATATGACGATATATATAATCAAAACGATATAAAAATATCTATCACATATATTTGTCTATGTCGTTTCTATCACAATATAGCCTAGGCCTATGTTTTCTCTATAATTTCCCTTTAAATGTTCCTTTTGCACTGCAGTTCTTAAAATGAGAAAATACTCAGTATTTTATTTGTCAAATATTTTATATCCACAAGATTATACAAAAATAGGCTTTACCATGTGGTTATTTCATATAGACATAAAACATGCTATATCGTGATATATATCGTTATCCAGATATGAAATGACCTATACTGTGATAGACGTTTTTGGCCGTATCTTCCAGGCCCACCACCTATACTAACTTTCTGCCATTTCAGTCAGATAACATGTTTGTACTTTGTGTAAATGCACATTGGCATTAGCGTAGTGCATTGCTTTCTCAGCTCACTAGTGAAGAGTGAAGATACCTCATAAACAAATTAGAAAGAAAATAAATGCCAATGCGGTGTGCCATGCATTCAGAGTTTGCATTTGAAGGCGTTATTATTAGGAAGAATCTAGCTGCTAGCTTTACATGACATTATTTATTAAAGCATTCACAACAAATGCAAAATGTCTCACCCTCAAAAGAGGCATGGCTTGCAGACAGTTAACGGTTATGAGACAGGAGCCGATGGTACAAATATGTCTCTTGAATAAAACGGCAGTTAGCTCGCCAGCTGCAGTAGTTTGCCAACTCTCAAATCACAAGGACACACACAATCTGTATGTCTTTAACATGTGACCAACACAAGACTTTGGTGCCATGCGTCGTCACCAACACAGCAAAGACGACAAGAGAAGTCGGTTCAGATAACTATGACTCAGACTTATCAGGCGTCATAAAAACAACAGATACAAAATTGTTGTTGGGGAAATTGTTTGTAGCGTTCCAATTATTCTAGTGAATTGGCGAGATGGGAACATTGTCCTCTGAGCTCATTAAGATCAGATTTTGTTATGTCTTTTTAAATGCTCTTCAAAGAAGCTTCACTCTACCACAGCATCACACTATGCTCCGGGGTCTGTTCTTCGGGGTGTGTGGATGAGTGTGAATGTGGTTGTCAGTTTCAGTACAATCTTTTGTGTACACGTTTCTTTGCTTTGGTCTTTTTATCTCTACTTTTGTGTGTTTTCTCTCTCCTTTATCGGCATGTGTGCATCAGAGCCTGCCTGTGAATGCTTCCTCCACGTCTCTGTGTCTGTGTGTGTATGCTAGAAGGGTACGCCAACCTTTTCAGAGCTACATTGTCTCGGTGGGTTTCTAATTGTCCCTCGTCTTTATAAAGCACTTGACCTTCTCCGCTCTGTCTTAATGATTTGCTGCTACTGCAGTGGTCTGCTCATTTAGGAACATCAGCGACGGAGGGCAGATGAGGAGAGGAGGAGGATAGACGGACAGAGTAAGATGCCGTTTTGCTGCTGATCAGACAGGCAGTTAATTTAGTCACAGAAGTGGGAAGGAGACGTCAAACCTGTGGCAATATGAGCGAATATGTTTACAAAACTGTACAGGAGCAGGGATGTGATAATGTATCTCGGATAGGCTTTTGGGAATGGATATTCCACCCACTCATTGTTTTCTTGACAGAGACGATCAGAAAACCCATTGACTCGGGGAACTTGTTGCATACGGTTGTACTTGACTTTCAGAGAGTCAACTATATGCTTGAGGGGATGTTGGATTTAGATATTAAAGTGCCTCTTCTCCAGGAGTCCCAGTTGTTGTTCGATGTGGGACACTGTGAAAGCGTCGAGGCCCATCATCAGTTCTGCTTTGTATCTATGTACTGTAGATCTGTGCTGTCACATCAGAAGTTTAACATTTGATCCTGCAGGTGAAACTATAGGAGCTGCCAAACATAAAACAGAGGACTCAGATTTCACCTCAGTCAATGTATTCTCATACAGTGGTTTGTATGATTTCTTACGAAAAAAGTTATTCCTCCTTTTTCTTTCGTTTTCGTACGATATCCAAAAACACATTGTCAATTTCTGCTCGTTACATGCATACAGCCTTTTCAAAATAAACTTCCGTCTTCACAAGAAACAACTTCCTTAGGTTTAGGCAACAAAACTACTTAGTTTTGGAAAAGATCGTGGTTTGGCTTAAAATAACTCCGGAAGTGGCGTTACTTAAATACGTAAGTTACGTGACAAATAAATCAACGTTGACTTCTGGTTTTACACGGGACACGAACAGGTCTCCTGTGAGAAAGTCCTGTATTTTTTTGACTCGTCCATCCACCCCGACCTCTTCCCTATGTGGCGTTCGCGAATCTTTATATTTCCTGGTTCACGATTACATTAATTGCGCACAAATTGATTTTGTGGGATATACACGAATCACAGTGCATTACTTTTCGTAAGTATAGCTAAGAGCAGTGTACGAGAGCAGCCTGCCTCAGTAAATGTTAACCACACATGTCCCTCAGCAGGGGAAGAACTAAATATCTTTGGTGGAAATCAGAACATGATTTCCATTATTACTGTTTAATTAAAAAAAAAATACACTGTACAGATGTTCTGCTGTTGACAGTGCATGGACTTTTATCTTTTTGTATGAAACGGTACATGATACCAAAATATTAAGCTGTAGCCATTAGCCAATTTGAAATTTGACATCACACGTAGCAAACAAAATGTAGTACCGTTTTATTTTTTGACATCTATGAACAACTCTTCCATTCCTGTTGTACATTGCAATATTGAACAAGTGTGTTCATCAACGCCTCACTGAAAGTTACAGTGAATTTAATGCACATTTCAAGCATTGAAGTATAATTATTTTTGTATTTTTTCACCACACAACAGATGGTTTTATCCCTGTTACTATATGATGTTGGTAAAAAATCAGCTTCTGAAATACTGACCGAGATGTTCCAGTTAGCCGTTAGCACGAGTCTGTTATCAAACGAGGGTGAAGAAAGATTTTCTTGGATTATCAAAAAGAATGTTACGCGTTGCACATTACTGACATTTTGACTGACAGCTAGACAGAACAGTGAGAATACTCTGGATGGGTGTTATCAGAGCTGTTCCTTTCCACACCAATCCAACACCTTCTCAGATTAGAATAGGTTTAGCCTAATTAAAAGACACGTGTGATGGAAGGCGGCACCTTGATAACCCTCAGTGAAAGATATGAATTCACACACTCAGTCCTGTAACATTTAGATTAGGTGGCTGTCCCAGGGTCCCGTCAATTTATGACAGCTCGACACTATCTGTTGTCACCATTTGTGGGATAATCCATCATTCTTTTCCAATCTGAAAGGGCTTTCTTTTGGAATGCTTCACTTTTATTGGTGCACAACGGTTTTCAATGTCTTTTGTCAGTGGATCTGTATCAATTTGAAACACGACTATACACTATGATAATAACAGAATGACAATTCTTTTATTATCATAGTTTACAGATCTGTTCTTGTCCCGTCACGTCGGCCCATTCGCACCAAACGTATTAAGAATGACACGGTAATTTGTAAGTCATGTCACCTGCAATAACAGCGCCTTTGTTGCTTTTGTTGTGTCGTGTACGTCATGTAGTCTGTACTGACTGCAGTGCAAACACATCTGCGTAAATATGCTACGCTCAGAGCTATTGATGTAGAATAAAGAGTGAGAGAGACTGCTTATGGTGGGCGGGAGGGGAGGTTTATGGGTCCAACAAACACAGGACTTTCAACTAGGGACCGGTGTTCCTGTCCCAAAGTGTTGTTCAGTTATTTTAAGTTTTGTTTGCGACGTGTTTTCCGTACTTATGTGTTTTTTTACTTAATTTACGTACTTATTTTAAACCCAACCATGATGTTTTTCCTAACCCTAACTAAGTGATCTTGTTGCCTGAACATCACCGCAATCGTTTCACGCTAACGACATGGTGTTAAATGACAATAGCCTAAAATGCGTTATGACACACAGAAATGTCATGCTATTTATACGCCTTCCCATGAGATCAGGTTGAACACAGACCAGCAATTCATGTTTTATATTGTAACCAGAAATCTATGCCGAACCTGAACCAAGCTTCAAGTTTCAGTTGCCTAATGTTGATCAGAACCTTTACACTTAACCACAACTGATTTTTCCATAACCGTGATCAGTCCATTTTTCAGCATTTCAACAAACACCTATGAGTCTATTCTCTTGGCGTACATTGCGAGAGTTTGTGCTCTCACAATGTACTTGTTAGTATTTTGTGTAATCATGTTGATAGTATTTTAAGCAGTGGTGTTGGCAGGGTTCAGGCCCCCACTAGAAACAAAGAGAAAAAGATGGAGGTAAACATTAATGATCCATATTTAGAGGCTGTTCATGGGTGATAATCACAACTACTGGCACTGGCATACTTATTATTCAGCTTCTCACAGAAGGAAGAGACTTTAAGGACCTATTAAAGCATCAACTGAATATAAATCAGGGATGGTTGTTTTGATCCAAAGGACCTCATTGTACCTTGAGTGGATGTGCTTTTTTGTTTGGACCACGTCGGGGGATTGAACCGCTCACCCTGCGTATGCTTTTAGGTCTTTTACTCAGGTGGCTTCACATCACACACAAATAATCCATTAGCCACCCCTGGCTGTAAGATATTTAGATATCCAAACCGATACACAGTCTTTAACACCCAAACGTCCCACATAATTACATGCAAAACAAGGAAATAATTAGGATAGGGGGTATTTTTATGCTAAACTGCAGAGGGTACGCAGAAGAGGAAAGAGGAGTAATACTCTGCATATTCAATCAAAGCTCACAGGTATTGGTATGCTTATTGAAATTCAGCCTTTTGACACAAGAAACTGGCATGTGCGACCTGATGAAGGCTCTAAGCATCTGATGAATATGAAATTAGTCATAATTTGTAGAATATGATGGATGCTTTGATTCAAAGTGCCCTTAAACATAAGTGGAAGGTGCCCCTGCTATACGCCTAAGGTAACACAATTGCAAGGGCAGCCCTGACCTCAACCCTTGAGATTAAACTGAATCAAGGCCTAATAGAGAGGGGGTTACTGTGGGAAACAGGAGCAGGCTAGTCATTATATTTGTGTGTTAAGGATAAAGAGATCATCCACAGTGTGGAAGGGATTTAAAGAACATTTGCTTTGACAGACTTTGCACGTGCACAAAAAATCTCAGTGACAGCGACTTTGTTAGAAATGTTTAGCAGTTATTATTATTGAGTATACTATGTGCACATCTGGCTAAGCACTGTCCCATAACTGCTGTTATCTGGCCAGAGCATATCATTAAATCACCCACCTCCATCAGCCATCTGCATCATCATAACATATTTTATATTTGGCATTAGATTTTACATTTTTCAGATCATGATTTACTATAATAAACAGTGATAAAGTAAGTGCTTTGCTTCAGTGTTTTTAATTTTATCTTTTTCTTCCAAACCAGGGACGGAGTGGCTAATCAGGAGAAACAGGAAGTTGGGCTGCAAGGACCGGTGACAGGGTCAGGAAACACAATCATTACTACTACACCGACTACTGCGAGTACGTTTGACTTTTATTCAACATCAACTTCACACGACAGCATTTAGCAGTAGGCTAATTTAACCATGACTAGCTCCGATGATGTTCTAGAAAAATGCACTGTGAATAACAAGGTCCTAGAGTATAGTGCAGCATATAGTGGACTTATGTAGTAAAGCTATAATTATATATCTCCAGTAAAAGAAAATGAGTCCCTAATCAGTGAATCAGGTGTAGGAAGGGTATATTGAATGAGGAGGAGACCAATTAAAGCAGTATCCTCTGTCTATGAGACATTTTGATAATTTGAATCATCTGTCATTGAATGTCCTGTCTTCAATCTCTTAATCGATAAACCAAAGTTTGTTTTTTTAACTATTCTCTCACATTTTCCACAGAACCATGTACGATAAAGTTTAAGCTGACAACACGTGATGAGCGGTAACATCACATTGTTTCCCATCTTTTCTTAGAAAGAAGGGAAGCGTCCCAACACAGCGGTGAGCGCACCTCATCCTATGAGATTTGGCTGCAAAGTTGTGTGATCAGAATAGCTGCTAACAGTTCACGGCCAACACGTCAGGTGATTAACAGATGGAGTATTGTCTCCAAGAATATTTCCCTTCCAACCTTCAGAAGCTGAGCTAATGCTGAGACACTTCCTGTTAACAACGACGTGAAAATGGGTTAATCATGCGCCAGGATGGAAGTTGTTACAGCCAACAACTTCCAGTTCTTGGCATCGATGCTCATCTTTTTTTTTTTCTTCTTAATACAGTCACTATAAATACCTGTGGGACTCTTTTGGCAAGGATGTGCCATAACTTAATTTGCATAAATGTCTCACTGGATAAATGAGGAACCCAGAGGCGAGGAGCAAATGGAAACTGTGATTTGCTCATGCAGTGAAGTCTGAGAGAATCTGTGTAACCACACAATAAGCTAATATCCCGTCTAAACTCAAGCCAGCCACTCGTCCAGTCAACAGTCTGTCAAGTGGCCACTTCGATCGTGCGCTCAGAAGTGGCCACTCGACTGCTTTTGTGTTTTGGTTGAAATTAGAAGTTAACACCGTGAACACAAGAGCACACACTGCTTTCATTAAACAGGAGTTTTCGAAGATAAGTGCAGGTGGCGTTGCTAGGATACAGTGTTGAGAGGTGCGGACCAGCTGGTATTGACACCTGATGCAGGTTCTAGCAGAAAACCTTGGAGAGACTCACTTGAGATCATTGATTCTGACCAGTTTGGAGACTCACACTGATGTTGCTGGCCTGCAAAATAAATCATCGAGTGTGTGGGAGGAAAGCAGCCTGTCTCCTAAAAATGACGTTCCCATTAAATGAAGCTGCAAACTGTGAATTTTGTTACGGATTACGATTTTTTTGACATATCACAAATACATTTGTATGAGGGCTGTCAAAGGTAACGCAATAATAACGCGTTAACAGTAATTTGTTTTAACGCCACTAATTTCTTTAACACATTAACGCAACTTTTAGGTTGTATCGGGCTGAGCTAGAGTGAAAGTGCTGGCACCATATAAAACTAGATAGCCTGATGAATCCATTGGTACCAACCATGTCATACTAGCTTGTCATGAAGGAGGTTAAATAACGCTCCAAACGTACGCTAAATTTTGGCGAGGAACAACTGTCATGTCCATTTTCAAAGGGGTCCATTGACCTCTGACCTCCAGATATGTGAATGTAAATGGGCTCTATGGGTACCCACGAGTCTCCCCTTTACAGACATGCCCACTTTATGATAATCACATGCAGTTTGGGGCAAGTCATAGTGAAGTCAGCACACTGACACACTGACAGCTGTTGTTGCCTGTTGGGCTGCAGTTTGCCATGTTATGATTTCAGCATATTGTTTTATGCTACATGCAGTACCTGTGAGGGTTTCTGGACAATATCTGTCATTGTTTTGTGTTGTTAATTGATTTACAATAATACATATGTACATTAATTTGCATAAAGCAGGATATTTGCCCACTCTCATGTTGATAAGAGTATTAAATACTTGACAAATCTCCCTTTAAGGTGCATTTTGAACAGATAAAAAATGTGTGATTAATTTGCGATTAAATATTTTAATCGATTGACAGCCCTAGTTTGTAATGTTAGTCTGCGGAAGTCCGTGTAGGGAGGATGGATGGGTCAACACCGGACTTTCGCCCAGAAGATTGCTGTTTGTGTCCCATGTGAAAGTAAAAGTCACTAAACTTTTTGTTGCCTAAATCTAATCAAGTATTTTTGTTGCATTGTTTGATTTGTTTTGTTTCAATATACAACGTTAACCACGTGTTTAAAACTGTTTAAAACTGCGAATGTAATCCGGGAGAAAATATGTTTCCCTCGAATCGTAATTGAGAATGCCGTTTAGACGTATGGGAACATAATTTTGTAGGAGACAAGGTTGGAGTGAAGCTGTCTTCAAACTTTTTGCCACATTTTCTTGCATGACTTTTTGTTTATTATCCATATGGTTGCAAATTTGTGGTGCACAATTTGACGTAAGGTTTCTTTAATAAAAGTTTACACATTGTCAATGTAAATTACATATTCTAAGAATACATCGATTTGCTTTAAAAGTATGTTTTGAGCATTTTTGTCTATTGGATAGAAGACAGCACAGAGGTGCAACAAAACTACATCGTCAATTAAATTTCAGCAACACAATACCTCTGAGCATTAAAGAAATACTTCACCACCAAAATAATAAATTGCATATCCCTTGCTCACCCCGTGTTACCTTGAATTCTTGAAGAAAACTTTGTTTGTCTTGCATGCCTCCACAACATGAGACTGTTTATGCGGAAGTGTGTTGAATAGTAAAGTTTTAGCGTAAATAAACTTCAGGTCAGAGCTGTTTGATTTTGGGCTCGTTGCTTTGGGGAATCTTTTCAAAGGCTTAATCAATAAACTGGTTCTTTTAGAAACCTGCACTTGTTTACTGTTTTCTGATGCATAACAACTCTCTGATCCCCAAAAACATAGACAGACAGGTTGGTTTCTTAATAATTAAATATATTTAACAAGCACATCTGTAAATCATGTGTCTCTATTCTGTGGTGTTGTGACTGTCCATTAATACACATCTGCATATTTACAAAATAGTACGGTGTTTGAGTGTACTTATTGTGTGTGTGTATCCGTCAGTGTTCTGTCAAGCACCACTCAGCGACATTCACGCTGTTATTGTGTTCGCCTGTTACCTTGACTACAGTGAGTTTTAGGCCTCCTGCCTACAGCACACCTCTTCACGGGAAATATCTAATTGAAAAGAAGTAAATACACACAGATCACAGCTGTTAGCTGCTCTTAATGAATGCAGAAGCTTGGATGTGGATTATAGAGCACGTCTCAGCTCAGCCTGTTCTCATTCCCAGGGTGTAAAATACCGGCGCTTTGTCACGCATGTTGGCGTTCGATACCGCCGCACAAGGCAACCTTTAGTGGAACGACTTTAATGTCACATCTTCACCTTACGAACATCGTGATTTTAAGCCCAACCATGTTGTTGTCCTGTTGCCTAAACCTAAGCATGTGTTTTTGTTCAATACACAACGTTAATCACGTGTTTACTGCGACAAAGCGTCAGCATGTAACGAGTTGGCATGAGAACGTGTTGCTCAGCTATAGAGGTTATCTTGTTAGAAAAGTGTGGCTGAGAGATGTGCCACAACAAAAGGAATTTACATGTATGGTCAGTAAATTATAACAGTGAGTCACAATAGAATAATTTAATGGTTTATGAGTTGTTGTGGTGGCACCGGTTTCCTGCACCCCGACGTGAGCCCACGAGATCGAAAGGAATTCTGGAAACATCTGGTCGGATATCTCCCACTTTGTTCATCAGGTAAAAAGATATTTGGGTTTCTGAAAGTCAGTTTTTGGCCTGCACTGTTGCATGAAAAGTCGTATAATTACCATGATAATGTACGAGCGTTTAGCCTGCAATAACTTCGCCTTTCTTGATTTCCACATGTCATTTGTACGCTATGTATCCTGAACTGACTGCAATGTAAACGTATAAATGATACGGTAAGAGTTACTGACGTGATATAAAAAGCGAAAAAGAGCACTTATGGTGGGCGGGTATAGGGAGATGGATGGGGCCAGCAAATTCTAGACTTTAAGTAAGTTATGTTAATGATGTTTGTGACGTGACGACGTGACAATCGTCATGTTGATTGTCACATCTTTTCTGTAGTTGTGTTGCGTTGTTTCCATACGTATTTTACTGAGTTTACTTACTTATTTTAAGCCCAACCATGACGTTTTCCCTTACCCTAACTAAGTGGTTTTCTTGCCTGAACCTAACTGCGGACATTAACGGGAAAAACAGCGTAAAATTACATGCGAAAAGGCTAAAATGTGTACTCATGACACGCAGAATGTCCGTGTAATGTCGTGGATATTTTTACGCCGTCCCGTGAGACTGGGTTGGATTTTAAAGACTCGCCAATCAGCTATAGATGTTGCATAAAACTTTATTCAGACTGCTCTCATACACCGTTCGTACCTACTGTATGAAAAGTAATGCACTGTAATTCGTATATATATTGCACAAAATCAATATGCGTTTAATCCACGCAATCATGAATCAGGAAGTATAAAGAGCAAGAAACACCAGGTAGGGAGGAGGTCGGGGTGGATGGTTGGGTCAAATAACACCGGACTTCCAGGAGGCCGCTGTTCGTGTCCCGTGTGAAAACAGAAGTCAACGTTGACCCGAACCACGATCCTTTTCCTAAATCTAGCCAAGTTGTTTCTTGTGAAGACAGAAGTTTATTGTTATTATTAACGAGTGGAAATTGATGCTGTTGGACATTAGTAGAATGGGAGCGCATGAAAAACGAGGGATAACTTTTCGTAAGATGTCATATGAACCGTTGTATGAGGATACGTTGCTTTATTGTACAGACTTGGCAATCTGGAGAATTTAATTTTTATTTTGTTCATAATTTCTCATCTTTGAAATCTGTAAATATTCTTAAAATATTATTTGTAGTTTTGCAAAACAATAAATGTGATTTTATCAAATGAGGGCACATTTAGTGCTATTCTTATTATGATATAAATATTATTATTTGTCTTCAGTTTATTCTGGGAGCATTTTTTAAGCGAAGGCAGCTCCTTGTTAAACAATGGGAAGCTTGTTTTTGAGCAAAAGTTTTCAAATGCAGAATACCCGTCTGACCTACAGCAATATTGTGGTAAATTGAAGGCAGCTTTTCTCTAACCGGATGATCATTGCAGCAGGGGCTCTGTCATTCTGCTGTCCTTGCCACAGAAAAAAGGGTCTGAAAACGAAGACAGACGTTTGAGGAGGGAGCCGGACTGATATATTGGGACTCTCCAGTGCACCCACAGGGACCATTAGGAGCACATCAGCCTTACAGACTGCAGCCTCACCGGCTAATAGGCTGTTTTCACACTCACATTATGGAATAATAGGTGTAGTTGTAGCAGGACATCAGCAGTATTTTTTCCAGAAGTTGCTTGCAGCAATTCTTCAGTGCCCAACAACACTGGAAACTGGCCCTTAAGCAAGGCACTTATACCTGCTGTAAATTAGAGTTCACTCAATATTTTTGACCTCCCAGTGGAATGAAATGAGTCGGGGGTCCATTCAAGAAAAGGTCTTGTGTCTTTCAAGGACCTGATCTCAGACTAACCGACTAACTTAAGACCCAACCTAACTATATCAAACATTTAAAACAACCTAATTTAAGATTAAAATCCTCCCTTAAATTGTTAACTAAATGCTGATAATGTTGGCTCACTATATTGATGTAATAGACTGCATATCAAAATTAAAATTGCAACACTCTGCCTGACGCTGCTTTCTTTGCAGTTCTTACTTATCTCATTAAATGACTCATTATTGATTGCCCCTGAGTTTACATCCTTCTTAGCAATTATCGATGAGAGCTCAGACTGTGTTTCCAGCCATCGATTTAATAAAGGACCATATGAAGGTGAACGGCCATATTCTATAACACCAGCCACCGCTGACAGAATATGAACGCTACATTACAGGATTGAAGCCTGCCAGTAATCTCATAATGGCATGAATCAATGCAGCTATCAGATTTGTGCTTCTTCATCACGGAGTTGCTCAAACTGGCGGGTGTGATGGATGTCACCGACCGGGAGACGGACCGAGCAGGCCGAAACCCGATTATGGCTCTGAGTGAGTGGGTGCGTCGCAGTAATGAGGTTAAGCTCCTGTATATGTGTGTGTGGTTTTGCATGCGGTATGTACATAGAAGTTCATGTATGTGTGTTTTTATAAATGCATATGTAAAACTGCGGGATTCATCCCTGCAAAGTGTGTTTTTGTGTTTGTGAATGCTGAAACTTTGCATGTGTGATAATAATGTGGGTGTCATAAACTGCACGTGTGTAACACGGATATGTTGTTGTATGAGTGGTATAATCCATTTGTTAAAAGGACCGTACCAGTGTACTTTCTCCTTAACTACAAATCATGTGTACTTATCATTAAGGCTGTAAACTGAACATTTATTTTTCCTGTCTTCCATGCTGCTACTGGTATCCATTAATATCTATATAATATGAAAAAACATTTAGCAGACTCTTGAAACTTGCTGCAAATAGCTAATCCATAAGGATAATGTCACTTTTACCAAAAATATGTAGACGTGATGTTTATTGTGATGTCATGTCTGATTTTTGTATTTTACGGGGAAAGAAGGAAACCAATGGCCTCCTGAAGAGATAGAAAAACCCAGAAAATGTAATAGACAGAAACATTATTTTCCAAATAGTTAGCTGCAAGGTAAAGTGCAACCTTGTTTGTTGAAAATGGGGTAAAACATGGAAAATCACTCCTACAGTTCTTTATGTTTCAGTTAAGGCATGTTGGCCACACAGTCTACCAAATAATGCATGAATGACACGGTTTAGTATCATGTCGTGTGCAATAACAACGCCTTTGTTGCTTTTGGCATGTCATTTGTACGCATGTAGTCTGTAGTGACTGCAGCGAAAATGCCTCCATGTAAATATGCTACGCTCAGAGCTAGTGAATAAAGAGAGAATAAAAAGTGAGACAGACTGCTTATAGCGGGCATGTGGGGAGGTGGATGGGTCCAACAAACACAGGAGACTGCTGCTTGTGTCCCAAAGTGTTAACGTAAAGTGTTTTCTGTACGTCTGTTACGTTGTTTCCGTACATATTTTACTTAGTTTACGTACGTATTTGAAGCTCAAACATGATGTTTTTCATAAACCTAACTAAGAGGTTTTGTTGCCAATAACTGCGACTGTTCCACAGTAACGACGTGGCGTTAAATGACACATGAAAAGCCAAAAATGACTTATGGAAATGTTGTGCTATTTATACGCTTTCCCATGAGATCAGGTTGGAAATACAGGATTAGCCAAAATGAGAAACTAAGGTGTTGTCAGAAAATGGTTGCATGAACAGAACTTCAATTTCAGAGCCCCATTCTTTAATGTTTGTGTTATCTATAATGTAGAAACATGGGGAAATCTTACAAATATCTATTCATTTTTTGCTGTAGAGCTGCAGAGCTGATGTGTGGACAGTCAACAAGCAGCCAAAAAAACGTTGGCATTGACAATCAGCAGGCAGTCAGATTTATTCATTTCTTTGTTTACTGTATCAAAAACAGTAACTGCAAAAAGCACAAGTTGATTACTGTTTTCTGTATATATTATATTAAATCCACTCAAATAAATCAACACATGCAATTAACTCATAATGTTTCATTATGATAAGCAGTACGAATGCAGCGGGAAAGATACAGAAACCATTAAGCAGATGGAAATGAATGGTGCTCACATTTGTCAGGAATGAATCAAACCATCAAGTTGCAGTGTGTGTAGCAGCAGTTAGAACAAAAAAATGAATCACACCTTGTGCTGCATCTCTGTGCTGTCTGCTTTGTTCTCCGCTGTCTCTGTCTGACTCCCTCCCTCCCTCGTGGGATCCCCCATGCTGAGGTGGTCCTGTGTTTAATCTCCTGCTTTTCTTTGAAGTCTGCCCAACTTTCTCCTCTGTTCCCCTCCTCACTCCACATTTCCTCCACTTCCCATCCTCTCACTCTTCACCTCTCTTTTATTATCTGCCCCCTTCCTCTCATCCTCCACCCTCTCCTCTTTTCTTCCTCTCCTCTGCTCTTATCACCTCTCAGACTGCCTTCTCATGCCCTCCTTTCTACTTCTCCTCTCATCTCCTCCTCGCCGCATGTAGCCGCCCGGCTCGCTGCTATGCTGTGTGCCCATGCATCAGCGTGACCACCCTGCCTGCACCCGCTGTTAAACTACTCCTGGGAGAGCTCACCTGCGAGTGGAGGGCTCCTTTGAGAAGAAAGGAAAAGAGTGCAGAGAGAGTAATGGAAAAACAAGTCCACCTCCTCCCTCCTTAACAGCTGGAAGTGACCAGATACTGTGTTTTGTGAAAATGCAGTGTGCAGAAGCATAGAATCCAATGCATATTCTATTATGTCCGAATGTATATAAATGTGCTTTTGTGAACTGTCCATTGTAGCTTGTGAGTAATTGTATCAAACTGAGAGAAGAATCACAAAAGGAGTGGAGGGCAGAGGTGCAGGCAAAGCACAAGAAAGAGAGAAGAAATAGAAAAGTTCTGCAGTCAAGTTGGTTGTTACTGTAAATGTCCTCAATTAAACTCCAGTGAGGGAGATGCAAAGTCCAGGTTGTTGATTTCACCCTCGATTTCTCCGGTTCAGGTTTATTATAATAGTTGAAGTAGGATTGGAAAAGTGTTGGCGAGACGTATTAAGTTAACAATGTTATGCTTAAATTGGAGCATGCAAACCCTGACAAAAAGAAGTATCCTTCAAGTTTATTTTATGAAGTAGACTCAATTATAGTTCAGGTATAATCCCAGGTATACTTTATGTAAATATATACTGTATATATGTTTATGTTAATAAATTGTCCCACTTTTTAGTTTATAAAGGTATACTTTTAACTATACTTTAAATGTACGAGTAGTAAACTTTGAGTACACAACTAGTTTACATCCAAGTTGTATTTTGTACTGCAACTATAATATGAACTATACTACTAAGTGAACTTATAGGTTAACTGTTTACTAGTTATATACTTGTAGCCCGCTTTTTTTAGTTTATGAAAGTACACCTTAAAATATACTCTCTGTAAACTACTGGTTTAATAGTTTTTACTGCAAGTATACTTCTAAGTTTTCTTTAAGTGAACTTATAGTACTTAGCCAAATATGCTCTTCTGTAAACGTTTCAGTATAAGCCAAGAATACTTGGACTTTTCTGTATACTTGTCAGTATAAGCCAAGTATACTTAAGTATAATTTTGTTAAGTGTATCTCTGATAAGTACATAAAAAGTAAACTGAAAGCATACTCTCTTATTTTAAGTTTAAAGAAGTATACTACTAGCACACATGAATACACTTGTTTGTTGTGAGGGAAGTTTCTGCTCATTCTATTAAAGCAACAAAAGGATCCAAGTGGATGTGAGTTCTTGCATGCACATGTACATATGTTACGTACTGTTCCATAAAGAGCCTGTGGCCCGCGTCCATAGAGTCTAACAAGCAGCGCAGCGGTGCTCCGGATGCTGAGGCAGCATCTATGCGTGTTATTCTCAGCCTCTCTAACACATGCTGCTGTCTCACTAATGCTGGATTTTGCTGTGAGCCAAATGAGCTGAGTCTAATGAATTAAAATTAGAATTGTCTTCTCAGAGTAACAAGATGTATAGCGTGCAAAGACTGCATATTTACCGCTGCATGTAAATACACACGTTGAAAGTATAGTCACCTAGCAGATTTTTGTGAAGCACATATTTAAGTCTACCCAACGGCACAAAGGCCACCTGCTCCCCAGGTACCTGCTTCTGCAGCACTTTCCTGTTTTTATTTTTCTCTTATTTTTAATATATTCAAAAAAGTTGCAATGTTGCAAGTTTGCTGAAAGCTCCGCAAGTCTTTAGTTAAAGAACCTGAAATACGGAATATATAAGTAATAATGTTTTAATTAGTAATAATACTAAAAAGATGTAGTACAAACACTGAAATTCAAATTTAAAGTAAACTAAAGTCTAAAGGAAAGAAATCATCCAAACAATGCACTTTAAAAATAAATATCAAACAAAAAAACAACATTTACATGTCAAACATCACATGACATGAGTCCCTTACATAGTTATTTAAATGAAAATGGCAAGATGGGTATTAAGAGTTTAGCAGTAAGGCCCGTCTTAGTAACGCCTTTTTGACCAAAACTTGCAAAGCATGCTGTTGTGGTGGAACAGACGGTAAGACGCGTTGATAAAACGGATAAAAAGTCAAACCTGTTCACCGATTTACACCTGAGAAGGCATGTTTCACACACGACAGCTGTGGTCGGAGTTTGTGTTGTAAAAAAAGTTAATATATAGTAGGGCTGACAATCGAATAAAATATTTAATCGCAAATGAATCACTGCCAATTCACCACTATTGGCTGTGCGAACTATTAATACCACACATTTCAGATATATATTTCTGGAGCCAGATATTGTTAACACTGACATGCGGCCCTCTAATCCCTTCGGCTGTGTCAGTCTGTCATGTGACCCTCACTTTCCAGGTCGTAGCGGCCCCTCGACAGTCTCCTGCTCAGCATTAGACCTCCCTCTTTTACTAATCCACCTCCAATTTGTGAAAAGTCTGATGTGTGTAACTGATTTCCGGATTAAAAAAAGAATCATAAAAGACGTTGTATTGAAACAGCCGCTGCTTATAAAATAACAAAAAAAAATCAATAACAATATAACAGATATAAATTCCAACCATCGCCAGTCTACTCCCGAGGGTTGTCTTCCCCATCCTGTCTGAATCTAGTAGACATGATGTACTCGTCCAGCTGTCCCACAGGAGTCCTGCAGAGCCCATGGGATTACACATCCAATGTCATCCTCTTCTGAACACACAACCCCACAACTTGACATCAAACAGTCGTCTGTGTGAGTCGTAGTATTCTGGTAATCTTGAGAATTGTGCAACATTTCCAGCTTTATACTGCTACCTTAGTTCCAGCCTCTGTAACCATCCAGTATTTAAGGTACACAGGCTACACAAGGAGAGACTATTCACATGTGCATCTTAGTAAATAAATCATGAACCAACATTGTACTGTAGCTGTTCTGAAGCATGCACACACACAATGTGTGGATTGCACATACATACATAATGTCGTAGCACAGAATGTCCTGCCCCTGCTCCTGCTGGGTGACAGATAGCAGGGGTTCCTCAACATTTCCAGTTCGAGACCTCTGCTGAGTGCAGGTAGTCTAAGCTTTAATAAAGTGTACCAAACTTGTCCAATGTCAAAGTCAAGTTAGGTCAATGAGAAATGCCTCCTAGCCAATGGAGAAATACTTGGAACTTACTGGATCAAAGGGAAGAGGAGACAACAGAGGAAGATGAAAAAAAAGAGAGGGTGGAGAGAAGAAAAGTTGCAGAAAACGAGGACCCAAAGTTTGGTAAGGAAAGAAGTAGAGCAAAGGGAGAAACGGAGGGGAGGGTGATGAAGATAGACCAGGAGATAAGAGAGGAGGAGGTGAGCAGATGAGAAGGAAAACAGGGGAGAGGAAAAAGGTAGGAGAGGAGAAAAGATGGCTGGACTTCAAAGAAGCAGCAGATTCAAAAGTGGACCACCTTTTCATGGACACCGCCTACTGAGAGACGGAACGGGAGAGACGGTGAGAAATAAAGAAAGAGGGGCAGGTGGAGAGATACACAGAGGGGGACTGTCAAAGCACCAGCAGAGGTGGTCTGAATCTGGATTTCCATAACAATTTTGACAACTTTGAGTCAGTTTCGTCCTTTGGTGATGACTTTGGAGTATTGTATGCATGCAGCTGCACAACAGTTCTAATTTATAGACAGTCAGACAGAATATTTTTTTGTTACAGACAACCAACCCGACCCGTTCTCACTCCCAACTTGTGAAACACCGACGCTTGGTCGGTGTTTCACAAGTCGGCGTCTGATACCGATGCTCTAGTGTCTGTATGGGATGCACCAGGCTTTCAGCTAACTCCAATGTTAACCCATCTGCATCAGTATTAGACGGTCAGAGCAACGGACGTATAAAGAGCGAGAAAGTCTGAGTAGGACGGGCGGGAGGGGACGATGGATGGGTCAAACACACACACAGGACTTTCACCCAGGAGACCGCTGTTCGTGTCCCGTGTGAAACCGAGTAAACGTTGACTTATTTTCCCTTAGTTCTGTTACATAACTTCCATATTTGAATACGTGGACCAGACTGCAGTGCTTTGGCCACAGGCTGCACCTCGTGATTGATGAGTCTTTCTACACTAGTGGGAAAATAATAACTTTTATTATCAGCAATGTTATACCAGCTTACTGGTAAACATAACAATAAGTTACTTTACACTTAAGAATGTTTTAATGCAGATATATGCTGCAGGGACTACAAGAATCATCATATTGGTGCATCAAAGGGTTAAATCGAGCATTTCTGAAGTGCTAAGAGGATATTTCAAAATGTCGAAATATTTATATCATGTTTCGCGATACAGCATAAAAATATCGCAATATTATTTTTAGGCCACATCGCCCAGCCCTAGATAAAACACTGGCATTGAGTTCATGATTTTTTTGTCTCTGAAGATGTTGAACAATCTCACCAGTGACAGAGAAAAAACAAACAAAATAGAAACACTGCAAACAAAATATTAAGCACTAATAATAATTCAACAGTATAACTGACAAATTTCAGCGTGGGTGGTTTGACAGGTTATTTGGAGGTTCAGTGCAGGTTGACACCACCTGCCTTGTGGGCATCTAATGGGCGATTTCATTAAGGCCGGTTAACCAGCTCCACTGTCCGGCACATCACATAAACAAGGCCCTGCTGGATGGCTAACATCACGCTTCAGGTGTTTGTGAGTGTGTATCTATGTGCTCTTGTTGGGATTTGATTCTGGCTTATAGCTACCACTTTGTGTGTGTGTGTGTGTGTGCGTATAATTCACAATTAATTTAAGTGTCCTTCATCTGTAGCTGACTGTCACTTTGTGTGTGCAGGTATACGTTAGCTGCTGGCTGTTTCTCTCACCCTCTCAGACATGGAAAGGACTGCTGCTGTGTGTTTGTGTGTGTGTGTGTGTTTGTGTGTGTGTGTGTGTGTGTGTGTGTGTGTAAGTGTGTGTGCACACAGTCGTCTAATTGTCCAGTTCCCAGGGTACTTGTAATACAGCCACAGCTCATTTACTGTCTCTATCTGCCCGTATTAGAGAAGAGCAGAAAGGCATTTAGTCGCCACCTCGTATGATAACCACACTAAAAGCTTCTGATCCAGAAGAAATAGTCTTAGTTATCTCTCTCTCTCTCTCTCTCTCTCTCTGCTGTTGTCTGCTCACATCTTTATTTGCCAACTGAAGATAAAATACCAAAGCTACATTAGTATTTAAAGGCACTTAAAATGAATTGGCAGCAGTGTGTTTGATGTGTTTATAGATGATGGTAGCTGTACGGAGAACAATATTCAAAAAAAGATGCCAAATGAAAATAAGTGAACTTTGACAATTAGTTTCTCACGGGACACAAACAGCCGTCTCCTGGGTCAGAGTCCTGTGTTTGTTTGACCCATCCACCACCTGAACCTCCTCCTTATGCGGATTTCTGTGGACTGTCATTACAAACGTATTTTTGATACGTCAAAAACAAAATATGTTTACCTCGAATCGTAATTTACAATGCAGTTTTGTAACATAATTTTCAGGAGATAGGGCTGACCATTGATGTATTAAGATAATTGTATGGAATGAAAGTTGCTCACTATGAACATATGCCAAAAAAAGGGTTTTCAGGCTTCTTCAGGCCTCCACATTTTGAGGCCTACAGAGCGTGCATTCTTCTCTGGCGCCTTCTTTTCTGAGCTGGCCACTTCCTGCACACATGAATGGCATAAAAATAGAGACTTTTCAAATTGTATTGACCTAATGGATCAAATCCTGATAATAAAAAAGAGTAATTTTAGGGTGTCGCTCAGAAAAAAATGTATTGTTTGTTTTATTACATGTTCCCTTTTGTAATGATTGTGCATTGATCCTGCATTAACAAGTCTGGCCACTACATTAAAATTACCTCACAACCCAGCACTGTTCCTGGGAGCTTGCTGTAAAAGCTATCCTGTAAACTCCCTGCTACATGTATGTCAATCAGTCTCCATGTTGTTACATTATTGAGTTTACATTACCATTTTTTTTACCACTTCTCATGTTGTGGTTGTTATGGAATACTATTATACATCGGTAAAGGTTATACAAGATATTGGATCTGGAAATGGTCGTTGATGTAACAATGAAGACATTACGGCTATACTTACATGGTCTGTGCAAATTATTGCACCTGGAAATCTACGGCTATTTTCTGTAAGTGACTATTTAATAGCTATAATCACGGGTTTGTAGATATTGAACAACGCTTTATTGTTTACCTCACTCTTTTTGTACAGTTTCACAGTAAGCGAAGTCAGCTCTAGGTTTCATGGGGAAGTTTAAACTCACTGTTTAGCAATGTGTGCAATAATAAGATGAGAACACAAGTGTGTGTGTGTGTGTGTGCATTGGAGGAAATGGGAAATTGAAACAATGCTGTCAGATTATCATTGAGTCCTAATAAATTGTGTCACTGAACTGAGAAAAATAGCTGAATGTGTCATCTGAAAGACTGTGTTATAATGGCC
The DNA here is from genome assembly GCA_916701645.2 of Sebastolobus alascanus. Lineage (NCBI taxonomy): Eukaryota > Metazoa > Chordata > Actinopteri > Perciformes > Sebastidae > Sebastolobus > Sebastolobus alascanus. Next base: position 1,454,484 of record CAKAOJ020000201.1, on the reverse strand, counting down.
AAGACATCGTCCCTAATTACCCGATCATTAGCTTCCACTTCACAACACACTATAAAACAGATACAATCTCAAATGCACGCACACATTAGACGGAGCTCATTAGGCACCAGTTTCAGGGTCACGCAAAGAGAGAGAGAGGGGACAGATGTGAGAAATGGGTGTAGAGAAAGGCTTGATGAGAAGATAACTAACAGGGATAATAAGACAGAGGGAAAGATTAAGAGAGTGTGAAATAAAAGGAAAGAGGAAGAGCGACAGCGTGAAGGGGGGGAGGACAGGAACGGATCAGAGGGGAGAAACAGGGAGCAGTAATGTGAATGAAGGTTTTAAAAGACAGGACTTGTGAGGTTTACAAGCAGCTTTAAGTAGACTTGTGGGGGGTGTTAAGGGGTTTTAAAGCCTGTTGTTTGATGGTTGAGTACAATCCCTGTGGGTGTGAAAGCCACTTTGGGGAAGTTACAAGTTACACACCTACAAAAACCAAGGACAGCAGCTCCATGGAGGACAGGTATTTCTCAATTATGGTTTCAACAATTTTTCCCTCAGTGATCTTAATGGACTCACACGTTCAGGAAATACCTCTCTGCCACGCAATTTTACTGAGTACTGTTCTCAGTAGATGTAATAATACATGATTTTGTGGGTTTGTGGGTGGACCGGTGATGCATTGGGCCGTGGTGCAGTTACTCATGGGATGCAGTTGGTGAGGATGCTCTCGACTGTGCAGCGGTAGAAGTTCACCGATACTGAGGAGACAGACGGACCGTCGCAGGCGCTGCCTCGTAGTAACGTTACCGGTAAAACTTGTGTGGCACGTTTGGTTTGTGTGTGCCGTGCCCCTCGTAGTTTCAGCAGTTAGATCAGCTGTTCCAGCAGCGGAACATATCTTCAAACCCGACGGAAACAAAATAAAACTCACCAGAACCATCTTGGTTTGTCTTTCCACCGGCCTCTTCCAGTGTTCCAACAATATGGTTGAAATAAACTCTTAATCCACAGCGTTAGATGGGAAAATGTGCCGACCCTACATGCCGTTTTCCCCCAATGTGTCTATCCCCACTGAGCAGCTGAAAGTGTTAATTGTAGTGAAACTGACACTTCAAAGCCACCAATATCAGGGACCAATTGTTTATTTATATAATAATAAATACAGTTATTTATGAAAAAATTATCGACTATTTCCCAGTGAGTATCAAATAGTATTTTTGCCTGGAATGCACATCCTTAGTAAAAAGGTCATCATTTTAAGTAAGTAAGTAAGTAAGTTTAGTGAAAATGAATCTTTGGAATTCAGACCAACTCGGGTTATAACACACCTCACCAAACCTTTATTCTATCCCGAGCTGAAGAAGACACAGCTCTGTTTCCTCTTGATAAAACCGAACAGTGTTTTACACTGAAAAAACCCAATTGCAAAGAACACAGGCGAGCCGAACCCACTTTTCACAGAGAGAACCAGAGGCGGCTGGAACAGCTGGGAAGAATAACACTCTGACGGAGTGGGTTTTGAACACAATGTCAAGCATGCAGTCCGTCTCAAACTGGAAGAAAATGCTTCACTTTCACAAGTTTGATTGAAAAGAAAAGCTTACTTTTTTTCAAAGCAAAAATGTTTAGGATATGATGATTACCCTTTACATTACCACCTGCTGAAATATACTGTCAGATAAAGTCTGTCCTCACTCTGTCAGTTACATTGTGGAAGAGAGAGAAAGAGGAAGAGGTCAGTAGCAGTGTTCCCTCTACTCCTCTTGTCTTCCACCTGACCTGCCTGATGGGAGTTGACAATAGATCACAGCTTACAACTACAAGACGGAAGGGAAGAGAGGACGGTGGTGCCGGTGCTGGGCTACAGAGATAGAGAGCATCTGTCGGAGGGGAGGTTTTCTCAGAAGGAGGCGAACGTTCAATCCCTACTGGGCCAGCAGATTACAGAAAATGGGAGTCGGGGTGGATGGATGGGTAGGGGTGCAGAATATGACAGGGCATCGAGGGCGACTATCTCTACCTTGCCTTCCTCAACGGAGTGAAGACAGAAGGGTAGACAAAGATGAATAAAAAGGTTTATGGTGCTTTGACTGGAGTCTGAATGCCCAGCTCTGGTTGGAGGGAGATTTTTTGATGGAGACATCCAGAAGTTTCCAGTGTCTGAAGTAGCTCTGTTCCTCTGCGTCTCATAGCTCGGGGCAGTTTGAGTAATTGAGAGGACACAGTGGGCTTTTTTTCTTTGTGCCACAAATCATCAAATGCGTTTTCCAAGTTTAAATTCAAGGTGAGCTTGTGCAGGTTTGAAGATTTAGTACCAATTTAGCGGTCCCAAAACAAGAGCGAGGCTAAAAATCCTATTTACAGTTTTGTCACAGAAGTTGAGTTGTGGCCAAGGCATTAATGTGGCTCAACAGTTCTTCAGGAAGTTTGTAGTCATGGCAGATTTTAATGGCAGTCATTTAAATCCAATAAACCTCAGACTCCAAGATGAAACATTACCATTTCAGGCTGTAAAACATTTTCAAGGACCCAAAGTTTTCTGAATGTAAGACTGGGGTTCTGCAAAGTTCAAGACATTTTCTTTTTGAACCCATTATTACAAATGACCATTTAGTGAAAGGACATCAGTCTTTGACCATGGTCACACTGAGCCAGATAAATCTCACTGTACAGTGAAGAATGAGGGCATCCTGTCACAGTTTGCTCCTCTGTCCCTCCTCTACAGCCACATTCTCAGTTCCCCAGGCCCATCCATTTTCCTTCCATCCACCAGATGTCCTCAGACTTTTCCTTCTTTTTCCACACCTGCTTCCACGTCCTTCATCTCCTCTGCCTGGCCTTCCCCGCCCACCTCGTCACCTGCATCGCCCAATCACCCACATCCTCCCTATTCCCTGTGATTAGACAGCCCGGTCACACTAAACGGCGTATGAATGACACGGTAATTGCAAGTAATTTTGCATGAAATAAGAAAGCCGTTCTTGCTTTTGGCGTGTCATTTGTACGCCATGTAGTCTGTACCGACTACAATGTAAACGGCTCCGAGTCAAAATGCTACGCTCAGAGCTAATGACGTAGCATAAAACGTGAGAGAGACTGCTTACGGTGGATTGGTCCAACAAACACAGGACTTTCAACCAGGAGACCGGTATTCGTGTCCCCAAAGAGTTCCCACCTGCAAGCCCATATAACGTTACGCCGCTGCCTCTTTTTTTTTTAGACGTTTCGGGGCTGGGTGACGATCAGACCGTACAGTCTGAGCACATAAATCGTGAGCTTTGGCTTTACATTACAAACGATCTACTCTGTACAGCAGGAGTAGGAAGTACACAACAACATTTCTAAAATCGTACAGTGTATACCAGCGCTTTATTTGGAAGTTATGTTAGTAACATTTGCGATGTGTTCCTTATGTATTTTACTTAGTTTACGTACTTATTTTAAGCCTAACCATGATGTATTTTCTAAAACTAAGTGGTTTTGTTGCCTAAACCTAACTGCATCTGTTACTGTAGTTTTGTTGTGTGGCGTAAAAATGACACATGAACAGGCTAAAATGTGTTATCATGACACAGGGAATGTCCTTGTAATGTTGTGCTATTTATACGCATGAGATCAGGTTGGATTAGATCCAGCTCTACAAATACCAGCCCAGCTCCTTCTCAGTTCATCATCACCAGTGTTACCTGCCTGCCGGACTTACTGCCCAGCCTTTAGGTCTTCTAGGGAATAACGCAGGATCCCCAAGGAGGAACTGGAGGATGTGGCTAGGGAGAAGGAGGTAGGAGCTACTTTGCTGAGCCTACGACACATAGAGGTTTTAGCAAGTAGCATCCATGACCTGCTATCAACTCCCAATTGTATACACACTCTAATGTAGAAAAAAATATGCAACTGAGCGACTGAACTGAAACATTAAATATCCCAAATGATCACAGAAATGCCACAACTTCGATGTTTTAGTTGCTGAGACTTGCAAAGTAACCAGGATGTTCAACTCTACACCAGTTGATGGCTGTAAAGCTCATTTCTGTTGTGTAAATAAAGAGGAGGAAGAATAGGTTTAGCTATTTTTTGTTTCTATTGAGCTGGTGTTTCAGCATAGAGAGAAATACCTATATTACGTTTTCACATTTATCTGCCTTAATGTGGTGATAGTCTTTATCTCTCCACTTTTGTCTGTTCTGCCTTTGTTCTCTTTCCTAATCTCTCCAAACCCATAATCTATTCTTTGTTTTCTTTCTGCAGAATAAAAAAAGGGAAAAAAAAGCTGAAAGGTGACACTGAGAGTTCAGCAGTTCTATTTGGAGGGCAGATGCAACCCTCATGTTCTCAATCAGGTCACTTCATATTATTGCCACAGCTCCAGCCGTCACTCACCCTCTCCCTCTCCAACGTACACTCACATAATACATGTGATATGGTCCTGCTCCGGCCCCAGCTAACTTCATTACAAACGACTGAATAGGAACCACATGACGTCTGTCACGACAAATAGGTATCAGCTGTCCGTGGATACCGTGTGTGTGTGTTTGCTGTGTGCATGACTGTGGTGTTTGTGAGCCCCGGGTTACGGAAGTTCACTGTGAAATCTAAACCATTTAAAAACATTACAGGCATATTATGTCTGGCTACTCTACACCTGTGAATCCCTCCTACTCAATTTGAGGTCAAGACCCCAGAATTGGTCACCGTCTGTTGAATCTCCAGATGGGATAGATTTAGCACTGCAGTGCAGGCATATTGCATAAAGTATATTCGGTGTATATTATATATCATAAATATTGTATTTGTTTACAGCTTAGCTGTAAGGAAGGACTTCATTCTCAGGATTCTAAGTGGTGGCAGTAAACCAATACATTGAAATAGGGTTAAAAAAAAGGTCAAATGTTCCTTGGTCGTCAAAGTAAAATTAGTTTTTAAACTCTGAATGTGGCTGGTATAATGTTAAGAAACAGATGGGCTGGAAAACGAGGGTTTGGGCAAAGCAACAGCACAGTTTTAGCACATTTACCACCTGTCGAGGGTCTAAGGATAGAGGGTGTCGTATAATGTACAGATTGTAAAGCCCCTTGATGCCACACCGTGTCCACTATCGTCAACAGGCTGGGCTTGCCATCAAAGAATCCTCCAGATTTTATCTATTAGTTCAAAAAAACGACAGTAGCTTGAAACACTAATAACTCTGTCTCTGTCACGTTCACACATGCCATCATACAGCCCTTTCCCTCGAGGAACTGAAGCTGTTATATCGCTCTCTTCAAAGCCACCAGACCAGACTCCATTCACAAAAACAGTCATTTTACCTTGCAGTGAGAAACAAACCTTGCAGGGAGTTTAGTCGGTTAGTTTGTTTGTGTTATTGTGTGACCTTTGGATCTGAACTAACGTGGCGTCCACAGCAGCACATCAGCTTAGCTTCCTGCTGGTACTTATGCACTTGTACAACTTATAATTGTGGTTTGGAGAAATCTGGATTTACGCAGTATTGTTCTAATGGACAGTCACAATCCATGTGATTACAGCCCAGTTGTCCTGGACGCACATTAATGCCACCGTGTACAGCCTGCTCCCTGTTTCTGTCCCTCTCAGTGTTTTCCATTGGAACGTCATTTCAGTGTTTAAGGGAATGCTGTGTTGGCTGGATGATATGTTGATGTGAGCCCTGGAGCACAGCAGAAATATAACCATCATCAATTTTATATATATATATATTTTTTTTTCTAAATGGTCACATTTAGGCACTCAGCAAACAGCTGGGAGAGGAGCAGCTTTGGGATTGAAAATTCACTGAATCATTCAGTAATAGTTTGGGGTTGTGTCAGATCCAAAGCAAAAAAAAAATACAATTTTGTTCAGGTTTTTTTTCCCAATAAACAAATGACTAATTCCCCTGCTTCTGTCTATCTGTTAACAGAAGTCAATTTCTTTTTAACTCCATCGCTGCATATCTTTCCTCTCACTGTACTGTCTTTGTCTCTGTTCTTACCTCTCTTTAATATGACTAAAACAATATCACGAAATACCATGAAAGCATAAAATGGAACTTCATCTATGAAAGAGACATTTAGATTTTTTGGTGTAAGTTTGTGCTGTGGTTCAAAAAGTTGGAGGGTAGATACCAATGCTGATGTGCTAATTCTGAGTATACGGATAATACAAATACAAGACTCGGTCAAAACCGAGTACATGTCTGGACCGCATCTGGTCGTAGAATGCACCTGATTGGTCCCTGGTTTTCTGCTCGCCGTTTCAAACAGGAAACAACATGGCAGCCTGCTTGTACACTTTCTGTTATTCCGTCTAAACTATCCTCCAAAATCTACTTCTGAAAATATTTTAAGAGAGAAACAGGCGATGCTGCCACTGCTGAGTCTCATTTCATTTTAGAACTATATCGCCTAGTTTCACAGCTTGGTCCCAGTTTCATGAGCCGGACGCGTCGCGCTGGATGCGTCGCGCTGGACGGGCTCATTTACATAAAGGACTGTTACCCGCCTTTTCATTTTGAAAGAGCAACGGCCAATGAGAAGACTCCAACACTCGGCCAATCGTGTAACTTCATCACTCACTCAGTCACTCAGTGACAGACTTTTGCATTTGTAGGGCTGACCCTCTGCGGTCCAGCCAAAAAATAAACATTTTTAGTATTTCCCCGATAACGTATTTATTTGCTGGGTGACAAAATTCCGACGCTGATCATGTGCTCACCAAACTGTGTTCATTTGTTCAACTAGTATTATCAATATTATGTGTGTAAGTGTGTGAGTGTGAGAGAGTTAAAAATCACTGAGCTGTGAGATGTCAAGCCAGTGCTGACAGGAGTTGAAAATGTCAGAAAGACTCCATATGCTCCATCAACACATGCACACACACACGCCGAACACACACACACACACACACACACACACACACACACACAAACACACGTCACACAAAGCAGCTGTGGTGGTTTGACTTAAACCCACCTCTGAGGTGTCAAGTGAGACCCACCTAGTCAATCTCTCTCTCTCTCTCTCTCTCTTCCTGAGTCCATCTGTCTGTCTCTTTCCCAGCAGACGTGCAGACTCGCCCCTGGTGCTTCCCGGCCCTGCCAGCGAATCAATTTAGACCCTATTAGCTGTCACACACACACACGCACACACAGGCAAACACACCGTGGTGCCAACCTCTCTTACCCCAGTGAGCCAATGAGTCAATTTCAACCCAATTAACATGCAGAGCCTCTCAATCCCTCTCTCTCTGTCTCTCTGTGTCACACACACACACACACACACACACACACACACACACACACACACACACACACACACACACAGAGGTGCCACCCACCCTCGCCTTGATGTGCCAATGAATCAATTTCAACCCATTTCCAATGAGAGTCTCACACACACACACACACACACACACAGGTAACTAATTGAACACCTGGTGCTGCTTGGCCCGGCTAATCGTAGATTAATTGTTTCCTTGTTGTTAAGGGCCACGGTATATATATATGTGTGTGTGTGTGTGTGTGTGTGTGTGTGTGTGTGTGTGTGTAATACTGTCTCTATCCGGAAATAACAAAGCAAGGGTGCATGTGTGTGTGTGTGTGCGTGTGTGTGTGTGTGTGTGTGTGTGTGTGTGTGTGTGTGTGTGTGTGTGTGTGTTTGCACATGCATGTGTTCACATTTGTGATATCAGGCTCATAGCCAGAAGTCAGATCTTGCCACTCAATAAATCACACCCTATTAGCCTTCATAAAATTTATGAGCACTACGATATCTCTCATTTCATTTCAGTTAACATTTAGTCAAATATTTTCTCTTTTAAGTTTGTCAGGATTTCTTTTTTTATTTATTAAAAATTTCCTTTCGTAGTCGTATACTGAACATTTCAGTCAATCTAGTCTCGCCAAAACCAATCCTTTTGTCATTTTAGTCAAACTCATTTCACATAAGATTTATTCTGATCATTATCTGATGAAAAACATTATTAGGTTGAATGATGAAAGATGAACGATGCAGCTTTGCAGCTTGGTTCAGTCGCACTCACGCGGTCCGTTATGAGAACTATTCCGCACAAAAAATATGCGTTAATCAACCACCCGACCCGACCTGCAAACCGCAACTTTATGCATTAATGTAGCACAATTGTCAGGACTGAGCACTGACGAGAAGGACAGAGACGGACTGAGCGCCGCCACCGAAGCGAGCATTGTGTGATATGTAATTTTCGTTAACAAAATTAACACTAACATCGCTGGCAGTTAAATCTTAATAAAATCCAATACTAACACTAACACAATGTATTCACCCAAACCATTTGTTTGTTTCACTTTAAAAAGCACCACAAATACAGAGTATAATCAAAACTAGCTATTTAATAGTTATCTAATATAACCACAAGGCTTCCTATGGGTCAGACCATCTTGTAATAAAGCCTGAATGTTCCCAACGTGGAACAACATCTTACTGTTCTGCCAACATGGCGTACATGCAGCACTCTCCCAATGGCTCCACTGGAGTTGGCCAACACATGAGCTTGTTGTTGTACTTTGTGTTAAACATGTGAATGTGTTAAAAAGTGTGAGTGTGGAGAAGAGAGAGAGAATATTGTGAAAACATAAATATAATAAAACATGAAAAGGGCACAGGAAGACAGCGATATGTGAGGAGAGACAGAGCTGGAAATATTGATGAAAAGAACACTGCATTATGCGGTTAGATGGAAGTGTAATCAGTGCTAAAAACTACACACACACACACACACACACACACACACACACACACACACACACACACAGCCATACATCAAGGTTAATGCATTCCTAACAGAACATAATTTGTTCCATGTACGACAGGTAACGGACTTTAATGCTTTAATAAAGCAGCGCTGAACACTGAGTCTTTCACTTTAGCTACCGCTGCGGCAGAATAATCATTTTTATGGGTGAAACTTAATCTACCTATAAATTGCTTTGTTACAGCCTTCAGTGCATTTACACTGAAAGGCTCTCATAGTGCACGGACTATAGGTCCGGAAACGTTTCTGTCTGGGCGTCTCGGCTGTATTTGCATTGACTTTAAGCCTTAACCTCAACCACTTGACCTTGAACTTCTGATGTTTTAGTTCTGTCCATTTGTACGGTGCACACACTGCATGGCTGCACTGGGGCGGCTGTGGCTCAGATGGTAGAGCAGGTCGTCCACCAATTGGAAGGTCGGTGGTTCGAACCCCGGCTCCTCCAGTCCAACTGTCGAAGTGTCCTTGAGCAATATACTTAACCCCAAATTGCTACCGAAGGCTATAGAGCCATCGGCGCTATATAAATGCAAGTCCATTTACCATGATAAGAAAGGTATGCACACGATGGTCTCTTCAAATTTGTGTCATTTGTGTTCGTGAGTTGTGAAGTTGCTTTGACCGCATATGTTTCAGGCACATCTATCGTTATTCCAAGTGCAATTCAGTCAGACTATATCTAAAAAAAAATAAAATTATTTCTCATTTAAAATATTAAGAAGTCAGTGAAGTTCATTTAACTTTATTTAACTTAGTTATTCAGACTGGTCTCATAAACCGTTTGTAGCTATACCTATGAAAATTCAAGCAATGTAATTCGTGTATATTCCCAAAAAAAAACAATTTATGCATAATTAACGTAATCATGAAGCAGGAAATATAAATAGCGGTGAACGCCTCGTATAGGGAGGAGGTCGGGGTGGATGGGTGGGTCAAAAAACACCAGACTTTCATCCAGGAGACCGGTGTTCGTGTCCCGTATGAAACCAGAAGTCAACGTTGATTTGTTACGTACTTAAGTAACGCTACTTCTGGAGTTATTTTAAGCCAAACCACAATCTTTTCCTAAAGCTAACTAAGTAGTTTTGTTGTCTAAACCTAAAGAAGTTGTTTCCTGTGAAGACGGAAGTTTATTTTTAAAAGACTATGCATGTAGGCCTAACGAGCAGAAATTGACACGTGTTGGTGGACATTCGTAGTAAAACGAACGATAAATGAGGAATAACTTTTTCCTAATATATGATACCGTTGTATGAGAATACCTTGAATTATTTGATGATGGTCACAGGACTAACAGGTCATGCCCCTGTATTTTGGAAAGATTGGACATGGACATTTAAGGCCCTGAGACAGTGTCGAGCCTTGACTTTATCATATTGTTTTTTATAGTTGGTTGCTTGTTTTGTTTTTCCCATTTTTTTTAGTGAGAGCACAGTGTCAGTATTGATTCACACCTAACTCAGGCTTTCTCTTTCATTGTTAAAATTGCACTGGAGTTCTCCACAGAGAAGACGTTTACAAGCAAATAGTGCTTTGCTGTGGTTTCTGTTATTGTTACCTGCTGTACTACATTGTTCCTCTAATAACAGGAAAACCGCAAGCTAATTTGGACAAATTGGACCTATCGTTAGGTTAGAACCTGGCAACTCTCAGCTGGAGTTTTAATGGTTGCTGGCAGAAAACCTGAACATTTGGCCTGTTTTGGAAGACTGAGAGGAAAACCTAGACTGGGGGAAAATGTATTTGTGTTCTGGTGATCTTCTCTTCTATTTTTGGTGTGTTTTTTTCTGGCGATGCATTATTGACAGTTTTATTTTTATCTGTGTATCTATTATCTGAGGTTAATTACTCCCGTCTCGATGATTCCCCTCCCAGTCTTATTTATAACACTTCGCCTCATCTGTTTGTTTTTTTCCAGTCTCTACGAATTGTCTTCTTCCCTTTCACTCTACGCCCCCTCTTCCTCAGTTCTTTTTCTTAAAGTCATTTCCCATCACTCCCTAGCTCTCTAACATCCCCAAGTCTGTTTTCTTTGGACTTTCCTTCGCCCTTTTCCAGTCTCTCCTTTGCTTTTTCATCAATCTGGAGCATTTTCTTTGGACGGTGTCCATGCTGGATCACATTTTGCTTTATTTTTTTCTCCCCCTCACCTTCCATTTCAGCTGCTCTCGTGTTCAGCTCTTTATATATCTTGTTGTTTTTCCTTTTCGCATCACTTATCTTAGTCTCTGCTTCTTGACTTTACCTCCCTACCTCCCTAACCTCTTCCTGACCCCTTTCTCTCCCGCTACTTCTCCTTGTCAGCTCTCATCTGTCCTTTCTTACCGCTCCTCTCCCTCCCTTAATCTGTCTCCGATGGGTCTCTCTATACTGTTAAATTGCTTTTTTGTGTCTCTCTTAAACAAAAGTGCTAAAATACTAGTACGAACTGAATACACTTTGATGCAAAATAAGTGGCTATTAGCTTCCAAAAATGTTTCACTGCTGCTTGTGTCACTTTGAGAACAGTTTAAAACTACTACCTACAACTAAGTCCCAACTATTATAAATATATATTCACTGTGTTAACTTCATCTGTTGCCAAGGCGACCCCTATGAGTGCAAAATAATGGTGGTAAGATTGAAATTTTCCATTTTATAATGTCTACATTTTTTTGTTAACATCATGAAAGTAAAATGTTTTGAATATTATAATTGTATACATATATGCAAAAAGAAACTTGCTAGGGTTTGTCTAATGATTTTGCTTGTGCATTATCTTAACCAATAGCCCCTTTTAAACACTTCTGTACCAATAAATGTTCTGCAAAGTACTTTAACGTGATGCAAATGCTGAAAATGCCTCAACCCGTAGAGAGCTGTGCAGCAGCGTTCAGGCATAATTTGATATTGATATCTCCTTAAAGAGGAATATTCTTATAGTTAAAAAACAGACTGAATAAAGGAGGAAGCTCTCCATGCATGTCTTAATGCAACCTGATCTCATGGGTGTATTAAAGATGGGGTCTGCGATTTATCCAGTATACACTTTTTGTTATATTGGTTGAAATGGTCTTTACACCCCGACAGCAATCCGTTTCTTATGAGCACTGAAAAAAGACCGGAAAAGATCCGTCATCTGTAGCTGCTGTAATCCTGTAAAAACGTCTACCAGTCAGTAAAAATGGTCCCGGTTGTAAGGAACCAATCAGATGCCTCCCTGCCTCCCTGCTCGTACTCTAGCCTCAGCGTGCACCAGCGTGAACTCAAAGCGCGTGTCCGCTGCACGTTCACTGGAGAGTGGAAGAGAAAACTCAGCTCTTAAAACACCGGACAACGAGAACGAACTCGTACCACTACTACCATATTATCGAAAAATACAACTTTGATTTAGTTGTTTATGTTCTGTTAGTTTACTTTATAAAATACTGCAGATTTAAACTATTTATTCTAACAGCTCAAAGTGAAGTCAGACAAACAGGATTATCAACGAGGGGAGACGGCGGATAGAAAACATTGCCGAACAAAATTTACGTTACTCAAACTGCTTTTTCAGTTACAGAAACAAACGAGTGGACTGATCTCCCTCCAGATATTAGAGTAATGTTAAAAAGGGTCGTGTTGTCTCAGCAGGTATCTCTCTCTTTCCCTCCCCTCTCTGCTGCTCTGTGGCCGGCTCTCCAGCGTGCGGGGGCCCCCCCCCCCCCCCCCCTCCCTCCGTCAACCAGGAAATAAAAGCCCCTCGTCTACGAGACCGGTCTCTTGAGAGAGCTCCAGCTCATAGCGGGGTCTGTGTGAGTGAATGCCCGGGTGGAGAGGTGGCGATCCCGGCAGGAGCTAGCTAGCTGTGCCGGCAGTTTGTGGAGCTTCTAAACTCCGACAACAGTTGAGAAAATGTTTGATTCGCCATCTAACATCGTAAAACTGTCAATATTCTAAATCTACACCGTTGATTTCTCGCCTCAACATTTTTCAGAAGTGAATTTAGTGATGAAATAGCTACGAAAAATGTGAAGTAGTTAAGATGCGGCGGTGCTCGTGCATGTGTGTGGGGGGCGTTGCCTTATAAGGAGTTTCGAGGGGAGGGGGGGGTTTAGACGGAGCTCCTGAGGCGATGCGACTTTCAAATTATGCTAGTTTTCCAAGATCGCAGACCCCAGCTTTAATAGCACAACATTACAAGGACATTTTGCGTGTCATTTTTACACTCTGCAACAAAACTACGGTACCAGCTGCAGTTAGGTTTAAGAAAAACATCATGGTTGGGCTTAAAATAAGTACGTAAACTAAGTACAATATGTGCGGAAAATGTAACTGAAGTACGGAAAACACGTCACTAATGTCACTAATGTGTGGCTTGCCCCGGTAGTCGATGTTACCGATGTTACACGGTGGTTGCGGACACACCGATTATATCACGTACCCACCGCCCGCACCATCATTTTGCTTTTTTTACTGAAATAATACCCGTTTAGTTCATTTTCGTGTATCTGCACCGTGATATCAATAAATAGTCGGACGACGGACGCTACAAACTGAAAGTGAATACTGTACATCTACACCTGACGGTAAAGATCAAAGTAAGATCATCATCTTTTCTTGTAAAATGTCCGGTGTAATCGGTAACACCGGTGTTGTCACAAGTTTATTAACCGATGGGGAAATTCCTCACCGTCACATCCCTAATAATGTAACTTCAAAATAACTCAACAACACTTTGGGACACAAACACGGGTCTCCTGGTTGAAAGTCCTGTGTTTGTTGGACCCATCCACCTCCCCTCTCGCCCACCATCAGCAGTCTCTCTCACTTAGCGTAGCATATTTACATGAATGCATGTACATTGCAGTCAGTACAGACTACATGGCGTACACATGACACGCCACAGCATTCTTATTGTACACACGATTATACCACGCCATTCATACACCATTTAGTGCGACCGGGCTGTAATGAGAGAGCAGATAGCAAAGAGGGGTGCTGGGAGCAGAAGCAATAGAACAACACATAATATTCACCACCTCGAAGTTCAGGTCCAACAAGCTTGGCCTCCGGGTTAACTTACTGAGTGAAAGGTCTGGGTCATGCTAGAAGTGACTGCAAATTGCTGAGGTTAATGTGCTCAGCAATTAGTGTTAAGCTGCATGAATTCAGACTGTTATGTGGGTGTGTGTGTTCGGTGGACTATTGTCTAATCATTATTTTGTGTGTGTGAATGTGTTATGGAGGAATTCTGAGCAGTGGTGTGAAGAACGAAGAAAATCAGGAATGGTGTGCTACAGAGAATGAGAAAACGAATCCTGTGAGGTACAAGAGAACATACTTTCATTATGTTGAAGAAATCGGTATCCACAGACTGACTTTAAGAGTGAACTGTTGATGACATGACTGGTTCTCTTTGGACTTAGATAGATAGAACATAAAGAGAAGAATAAGGAACAATTGTATTAGCATTCAAGGGAAAATGGACTAAAATTGACCTAAAGCTAAAATACATGAAATATTTATGACATAAAGAAGAATCTTCACCAAAGGGGTATCGACTGAAAATGCTGGTGCAGTCAACAATCCCCCATAGAGATCTGCATTAACAAGCTCCATCAAAACCTGGCCGTAAATGCTAGCTGCTGCTCCATTCAAACCACGAAGCCTACCTTATAGAATTTTCCTTTCAACATCAAATGCAGCGATTGTATGTATTTAAAAGGTAAAGTAAGAAAGCAGACAAGCTTAAAGTGGAAGTCATGAAAGTGACACATCTAAGACATGTGCAACTGTTCTCTTTAAAATGATTCTTTTGTGTATCAAACACTTTGTAGCTCTTGTGTTGAAGCAGATTAAGTCAGCTTGGATTCATAACTGTAACAATGGATTCTTAATGGCACCATCCACATTTCACTGTGGAGAAAAGTACCTCTCAAATCATTCCTGCAGCATGTGGCGTTGCTAGGAACATTATTATAGATTTTCCTACGAAACTAGGCTGCCTATGTAATCTTTTGTCACAGTTGTTTTTTTTCAAGCTGAATATAGAAAAGTACAAACTCTCCAGGGCCGACTTTCAAGCCTAGAGGGAGTTGAGTGTGTCACACTAGTGGTGGAGTATTTCTTTAAAAGGTGCAATGTGTAAGATCTGACCAGAGCTTTAGTTGAATACATAAAAAAAATGCACTAACATTATCAACAGAATGTGAAGAGGTTACAGTGTTGACGTTATGTCAAAGACGTTGCAAATAAACATTCTCAAGCCAGTGCAGGCAAGCTACTCGTCCATGCTTACAAGTGTTTTAAATAGTCAGGTTTTAGCGATGATAGCGAAGTAGTGAGCATACGACTGGATAAAAAAGACTTGGATTATACTGCACGCGTTGTGTGAGAGTTTGTAAACGGATGTTTTGTTAAAGTGTTACTGGTTGTTAAACACGGCCCCTATTTACTTCAATTCATCAAGACCTTTCTACGTTTTTGGATTCTTCGTTCACCGGGCATGCAAGAAAAAGTTTTCTTCAAGAATCCAAGGTAACACGGGGTGAGTAATTGATAGACAAATGATCATTTTGAGGGTGAAGTATTCCATTAACTTATTATATTTAGTATTAAGTTATGTGCTTTATTTACTTAGTACTGAATTACAGTTGTGTTGAGGTTACGTTGCAGACTATACCTGCAGGTTGGGAAGAGGAGACTAAACTTTTTCCATCACTTTCTAACTAACAGAGGTAGTTCAGAGTTGTTATGTTGATTGGACCACCTCGCATCAAAACAAAAAAAGGCTGTGCAGCCATCTGGCAGCACCTCGACACAGTGCTGCAGCGATATGTGCGGAGCAATCATCCAGATGTGTCAGTGATCCACCTCTTTAGTGATGGACCATGTACTCAGTACAGGCAGAGAGGTAATTTCTTCTTGTTGTTCAGTGGGTTGAGTAATAGAAGCTTTCAGGTACATGAAATTTCTTTGAGGCCAGCCGTGGCGAGGCAGCACCTGATGGCGTAGGAGTGGGGTTGTTAAAAAGACAGGCTGATGCGTTGGTGAGTCAGCGCCGTGACCTATCACATGAATGGACTCTATATCAAGCTCTCCTGAAGACGAGCACCGCACTGAAGCTGCTACTTCGACAATACACAACGGCTGGCATCCCAGCCAGCTGTCATCTGTCCCCGGAGCGATGAGGAATCATCAGGTGGACGCAGCGGGGAGACGCTAAGTCATCATAAAGGATGCTAGATGTGAGTGTGCCACAAGGAAGAATTTGAACAAACTGCTACAGCATCCACAACTTTACTGTACTTTCTCTCAGGCCGACTTCCCCTCCTGAAGGATCCAGGGAATGCTGGCTCTACTGAAGCGGCTCCTACTGTTGCTGGTACAACTGACCGCTGCTGGAACAACCGTTGATGCCAGTACGGAAGTACTTGAGTTACCAACACGTTCTTATCCCAATTCATCACATACTGAGGCTTTGTCAGACCCCTCTGCGTCACTTTACAGTCGCAGTAAACTTGTGCTTAACGTTGTACTTACTTAGGTTGAGGCAACAAAACCATCATGGCTGGGCTTATAAGTACTACGATTGTAAAATGAAAACGAAACTAAACGTTGTGAAACAACAAATGAATAGCTGATTGTAAAGTTAAAGTGAAACTTAACACATGGGACACAAACAGTGGTCTCTTGGGTGAAAACCCTGTGTTTGTTGCACCCATCCACCTCCCCTCCCACCTGCCCTATGTGTGTCTTTTTGCTCTTTAAACTATACGGCACCACACTCTCAGAGCACTTTCTCTGAGTGTTTGATATGGGTTTACATTGTAGTTTATTGAAAGCCAGGTGCGTCACAAACAGGCGTAAAGGGTGCCTTGTGCATTGGTGTCACACGCCGAGGGGCCGTGACGAAGCGGCGGTATTTTACCCCCTGGGAATGAGAACGAGCTGGAGATACAGTTCCTCTGATGGCAGCTAGATGCTGACTCCAAAAAAACTCAGACTGCATTGAAGTTGATAAATTAAATTGTCATATTTTCCCTCCTGAAAAATTACAGTTTCAATGATTAATTTCACTTCTAATGTATGGATTTTTCAAGCTCACAGTGCCTTAATTTTGTCCTTTTATTGGGTGTGTAGCTACAAAAGCACAATAAACCTTAATTTGCATATGACCCCACCACCCAGTGAATTAATAGAGTTCCTCACAAGATCACACTGTCTTATTTATGAGGAACAGAGTTCAGCTTTCAGCATATATTTATCTTATCCCAGATTTCTAATGTTCCTTCATAATACTGAGCATTGGTTGTCACAAGTCAATAACAATTATCTAACAGAAAATTAATGGTCTGTTGATTCTGATCTGGAAAATTACAAAAAAGAAAATGAATGAACAAATGTGTGTTGTGTTATCGGGTTATTTGAACTGGAAAACTAAAAAAACAAAAGAAAGAAAGTGCTCACATAAAGCTGAGAATGTTATTCATGAAAAGCAAAGCCAAGTATTTTCCTTCAATAGTCAGAAGTCCTGAGAATGAGCCATGTGTCTAGCCTCCCTCCCTTTACTTCTCAGGAATTCTGCAGTATTTCTGTTGGACTCCCTCTTCAGAATTTCTCCCTCTGCTTCTCCTTCCTCCTCTTTCTCTTTTTCCATCCCTCCCCAGCTCACTCTGTCATTCTGTTTTCACTGGACTGCTTCCCGGTGGGACAACATTCTGATGGCGCTCCTGACAGGAAAAACCCCCACAGCTGACTTCCATTAGGGAAAACTGGAAACCGAGACAATCCCATATTGTCAGGTAGAGAGTCGTACAGCGGGTCAGGCTAACCCTTCGTCTCAAAGCGTAGTGCAACTGAAGACGACGGAGGCCCCAGAAAACATCCGCTATCAGAAAAATCTTCAGGCCAGCATCCGTCCTGTCAACGCTGCTACATTCACTGCAGCTTATGTATTCAATGTATTGAGTGTGACTCATATTATGGGAATTCTACATACTTAGACTCACAGTGAAGCCAAATATATCCCAGAGCCCAGTTTGTCAATGACATCTGTAATTTTCACCACTTGTCAAACCAGATGTTGCTCAGCAACAAATATGATCACAGCTAGGAAGCAGACTATTGGCACTGAAGGGGCCTTTTTTTTTTGTATTAATACATCAGACCTTTTGATAGAGCTGACCCGGCTTTGGCTAAGTTTCCTTGGCAACATAATCAAGTGAGTAAATAATATATCACATCATGCAGACAAATGTTACAAACTTTTTTTTTTTCTTCTTTTGAAATTGACATATTTGTGAGGATTTGTTTGGGAAAGCCAGATAGAGTCAAAAGAAATCCATATCCATTCAAAAACATCCATTTTTTTTGTCTCTTTCAGAATAAAATAACTAATTTCACCATGGCAATCTAATTAGGGAACTAAATATAATGAAACATTTTGACTACCAGTATGAAAGGATAAACCCTGCAAACTTTGGTCCATGCTAAGTATAGTTTGGGTGATTTGTAGTTTAAAACTGGACTAAATGTAGTTGATCAGAAAAAGTAATTTAGATGTCCAGGTTACATTAAGCCATTGTTTCAACATGTTTAATGACTTCATGTCAACATTTGGTGTGATGTAATCTTCACATTGAAATACATTTTGCAGAAACAACAATATGTGATATAAGTATCTGAAAAACTCATAGACTGAATAAAAGAAGTGGACGTAGTCACCGTGACGTCGCCCATTGGTTTGTTGACTATGGTTTTGAAGCCTCGAGTTCGGCAGTTTGGCCGTCGCCATCTTGGTTTTTGGAATCAGAAGTGACACGAGAGGGTGGAGCTAAGTACAACCGAATGTCACAATTAACTTTCATGAACTGATAACACACTGTGAGATTAAGTTATAAGACTAAAAAACGGACAACTCCCAGACCGGACAATGCCGTGGTAGCGACCTGTCAATCACAAGGTAGCCCCGCCCTAAAGCATACCCTGCTTTATGGTCTATTTGACTCTAAATGGGACCATAATTTACTAAATGAACATCATGCTGTATTGAAGAAGACTTGAAACTAGCGATTGAGACCATAAACTCATGTTTACTGAGGTAATAAATCAAAAGAGAA
The DNA here is from genome assembly GCA_916701645.2 of Sebastolobus alascanus. Lineage (NCBI taxonomy): Eukaryota > Metazoa > Chordata > Actinopteri > Perciformes > Sebastidae > Sebastolobus > Sebastolobus alascanus. Next base: position 1,435,627 of record CAKAOJ020000201.1, on the reverse strand, counting down.
GTAGGCTCATTTTCTCATAGACTTCTATACAATCAGACTTCTTTTAGCAACCAGAGGAGTCGCCCCCTGCTGGCCAGGCTTGACTTCACTTTTCAGAACCGGAGGTTGCCGCCTGTTCTAAACATCGTTTGACCTCCAAATCAAATCAATGCGTTATTGATCCACTTAGTTAATGTCTGGTGCAGAATATTGTCAATATTGGAGGTACTAGACCAGCCCTTGTGATAATTTTAAAGTGTACATTGCCTTTTGTATGAATGGACCAATATTTTTGCAAAGCATTCTGCAACAATGCCAACGTCCCAAATCTGAAAACAGACAATAATTCAAGCCGGGTTAGTTAATCAGACCGTTAGTTTGTAAGTACATCCCCCCCCTAAAACATCCCGAACTCTTCCTGAACCACGGCTCTAGAGGGACCTCTCGGGTCTGAGCAGGTTGATTAAGATAGAGTAGAGTCCCTATGCTGAGTGACCGTAGACGTCAAGCTCTCACTTTCCTGCTGCTGCTGTGCGTTACTGTGCATGTGTCGGAGCGAGGGTTTCATTTTACCATGGGGTTCAGGAAGTCGAGAAAGCGGGGGGGGGGGGACTGTCTGAGACTGTCAAGACCGGCTTATAAAAAGACCCCAAGAGAGACGGAGAGAGTGATTGAGCGAGGGAGGGAAAGAGAGAAAGAAGGGAGGGAGGACAGAGGGACGGGGAGAAGGAGGTGAAGGGAACGAGAGGAGGAGGACAATGAGGCTTTTGATGAGGCCTTTCTGGGGAGCATATGTGGGTCACTGCATGAATAAACAGACTTTCACTACCCTGAATTGATGATTTACACACACACAGCCACACACACAGAGCCACGTTGTGTTGTTTATGTTCCCCATTTTGCCATTTACACACATGCTTTCACACATCACTCTAATACAGGCAGAAACACACACTTAAAGACAGAGCCACGTTGTCTTGTATTCATTGTTTATGCCTCTCCATTTCACTCATTTATGGATGTGGCCCCTTCGTGCCCTCTCTTTAAATCAGTTGGCTTACTCATACACGTAAGATTTGGCCATGTTTCTGTCTTTCACACACACATGCATTGTCTTGCCCTCTGGCTCACTTTCTTATTCACTGGCAGTGCTACATAGACGTATCAGTCGTGTTCTTTAAAACAGATTTGAAGCTTCAAATCTGTTTTAACAAGATGCACAACAGAAGGGCACAGCTCTTATGTTCCAGTCAGCAGGGAGATGGTACTTCAATCTTGTCACACTACTGAAGTATCCTTAAGCAAAACACTCAATTCCCACCAGCTCTGTGACTGCTCCTCTGCACAGCTGACCTACACCAGACCTGCAGGCAGCAGCATCTGATCCACTGACTACACAAATCCCCAGCTGAAAAATGAGCTCCACTGTGGTAGTTTTCTCAAAAACTCAATCTAAATGCTAAAATTGGTTTCATCTTATAATAATGATTCACACGCCATACTGTAATTGTCAAGAGATCGGTCATTGTATAGTCAGATTATTAGAAGATTAATATTGTAAAGGGTCCTGAGGCAATTACCATTTCTATTCAGTGGCTGTTGCTCCCCATCACTTGATCATTCACAATCACGCTCCCTCTACTGGGGCTATGCTGTTTTGGGGCTTTCATATTTTTCCAGGTTATTTTTCTTCAGTTCTTCATGTTGGTATCTAACAAAAATATTCTGCATCAATCCGTATTTGTTGGCATTTAGCTTTTTCAAAAACAACATTTTTACTGTGGTCAAAAAACTGTTTGCTCTCCTGCTTACCACACACACACAAAGGCAGGCTCGTACCTGTATTAACAGACATTACAAGCTTCATTCGAAAACCTCTTTAAATGAAATAAAATTACGTTGGGTAGGTACAGCCCTAACTTACTTACTCATTGTCTTTGTTGACATCTTAATGTGTAGAATAGTGATGCTTATGCAAAGCAAATCTCCAAACTGGAGAGTTTTAGTCTCATATCGGGGTCCACATTGATGCGGTTGTGCTTCTTACGTTTTCAGACCAAGAAGTGTGGGAGATAGGCTACTAACAGTAAGCTTTATTCCATATTTCCTTTCAAATGTCACGCTGATCATTGTTGACGTAAATAACAGGCAGTGACGCAAAACACTGAAGTCCGACAACACAGCAAACCAGCTGATTTCAATAATAATGTTTGAATTTACATACAAGTTAGTTTAATATTGCTACTCGCTACTGGCTCACAGACAGTTTGAGAAATACTGTATTTGATTTGTAATTCAAAATATGATATGTTACTAAATCTACTTCAGGGCCACTCTTTGAGAAAGTCTGACCTAAACCAGTGTTCAGCTGCCTTAAAAGTAATAGTGTGTAACATTTAAGGGGATTTATTGGCAGATATAGAATATAATATTAATCAGTATGTTTTCCTTTGTGTATAATCACCTGAAAATAGTCGTTGTGTTTTAATTACCTTAGAATTAATCTACATAGGGAGCGAGTCCTCTTCACAGAGCCGACTGCCATGTTTCTACAGTAGCCCCGAACGGACAAAACAAACTGTTCATTTTCCTGCTTGGGCCGGAGTCGATAACGTTACTTGCTCCCGTCGCCACTGCTCTCTCTTTCTTGCTTCACCACTCACTTCCCACGTAAACACACACACTCTACGCACTCTACTCTTACAACAACTGTCTCTAGATAGAGCCAATCGCATTTTTGTGTCGGCCACCAAAGCAATCCTACACGCTTAGCACACGGGAGAAGTTGTAATCTGCAACCTCACTGCTATATACCATCTGACACTGTTCCTTTAAAAGGATACAGCACGGTTATAGGATACATTCACTATACAGAACAGAGAGAGCCTGTATAGTTATTGTCACGCTGTGAGCAACACAATCAACAAGTCAGTCAAGGTCAATTCATTCCTATGTAACTGAGCTAACTGAGAAACCCTCTCAATGTCTGGACGCTAAACACACCAAGGTTAACGTCAGCCAAGAAAAGTCGGCTGCTGTTCAACATTTCACAGCCATCTTGTCACATTTCTATGCAACCTTGTTTTCCTACTGAGTGATTAATGAACAACAGTTCTTGCTGCAGATTACAGCAATTCACAGCTTTGAAGCTATCGACAAGACTTTTATTTGAAAGATTAGGTTAACTGACCAACAGTGATATTTAAAGAGTGGCTTCCATTACTGGGGTGAGTTCTAATGCAATACTTTGTGAAATAATGAGGTTTCTCTGATCGCTTTAAATTCAGTCTAATTGATTCACAGCATTTATCATCAGTTAGCAAAGTTTAATAACAATTTGTCTTATTAAAGCAGCATGAAACTTCTTCCTAAGTGTAATTTAACCAAGTTGGCGACAGTTAAAATTAGTAGTACTAATTTCCACTTATTCATAACGAACTAAACCAGCAGTGGGTCTTTCCTCCTAAAAAAACGAGTTGATTTGAGTTGGGTATTGCAACTTGCCACACCATTTATGCAAAACCATCAGAAGGAAATATCTCCAGAAGAATTTGAACATTTCTGACCACAAACAAAAAAAATGTTGTAGAAAGCAGAAATGTACACAACTATTCAAACATTTTTTTTTAAATCAGAATAAATGTAATCACATAATTCTATACAAATAGGGGCTTTAGAACAATATAATGGTGTGCTTGTCTGTCAGTGGGTTCAACCCTGAGTGGATCCAGAAACCCTGAGTGTTCTTAAGTCTCTTTAACATGTCTAAAACCATTTTATTTAGCAAGAATTGATGGGTTATCAGAGCTGGTGATGATGATTTAGCAACATTTGCTTATTTCAAGCCCTCCCGATGTGCAGTAAGCACATTGTGGTTGTTTTTATTTTGAGTACACTTTACTGCTCGTTCTTATGTCATTCCTTTTTCCTTTCCTACTATCCCTGCTGCTTTCACTGTCCCTTCACATGAAGCTGTAAAATGGGAGAGAACGTCTTGTTCTTGTAAACCATTTGGAACTGTTTATGCTGGTATAAAACCTTGAAACCAACCTCATGTCCGACTGAGATGTCACTGGACTTTAACCAAAAAATGGTTCTCAGTATTTTCAATGATGATGAGAACATCATTTCAGTCTCCTCCCTTATAAAACATGGAGAGCTACCGTTTATTTCTTTAAATCCTTCTCTACCAGAGTTTCTCCGCCTTGCCTCCATTTCTGACCTCTATCATTTCCAATAACACCATCCGAGCTCCATTTCTAGTTCAGTTTATTTTAGAAATGTAATAAATTATGGTGTCGTGTGAAAGCGGCTTATTTGAGCTGAGGACCGCTCTTTTAACTGGTCCGTCCGTTGGTCTTTTGTAGTTAAATCCTCACGTCACATCCAAGACGAGCTTCAGACGGGCAGAGAAGTGTTTTTGTTAATCACTCTGACAACATTTCTAAAGCATCACATAGCTGGGGTTTGGTTAGAGGCCTCTTTCATTTCTTCTCTCTCTGTCTCTCTCTTTCTCACTCTCTCACTCACTCTCTCTCGCACACACAAAATATCCTAACACCTAATTTGAAGTCAGTCGAAATGTTGATCAATGACAATCATTAAAATCTGTCTCATTCATTTCTATCAAATCAGTTATTGGGTATTAGAGAATGAGGCTGTTGCCCTCAGATATTGGTTGATTGACCACCTAATTAACTGATTGATTCTTTGATTGATTGATTGTTAGCAGCAACGCCCAACGTTATTGAACAGATCAAGACAGGAGCGCCGCTTACAAAACCTTACATCTTAACAGTGTAAGATATTAAGTATTAGTAAGTTAAACAGCTACAACTCCAAAAATGATGGTTTAACAATTGAAATTCAAAGAAATACAGACGTTTTCATGGAACAACTGTAGGTCTTTACAATCACAGCGTCCATTAAAATTCAAAGCACACATGCTTTTTGGACACATGTTGGGTTTCATATTGATTAAAATTTTTATATGTGAAGCAAATGTCAACATATGTGACGTGGAGCAAATAACACAACACACATGAGGTGAAATATTCACACCTGGAGAGAAAACTGCCCAGCATGACATGTAATTACAATGCAAAGACGTTTAAATGAAAACCAGTATGAGCTCTGTGGGTTTTCACATGGGACATTCCTGTAATGGTTGGTTTACTTAAGAGGTTAGAAAAGGAGCAAATCCAAAGATGAAAAAAAAAAAACATGTCGTACTGCATCAACATCATTTATCGGCTCCTGACCCATCCTCCTGTATCTCTGGGATCCCAGAGAGGCCAAAAGAACTCGGTGTTACACCCGAGTCGGTTTAGCTCATCCCTTATCACTGATTGCTGATCCCAGTGGCCCAAAATGGACATGCGATACCTAAAAAGGTCGACTCCGTGGTGATGCCGAGTCTTTGATCTGACAGCCAAGACAGCTTTGATATGTGCTTATCAGTGAAAACAAGCTTCCTCACTCTTCTTCCTGTCTGCCCGTCCTCGTTCTCTCAGTTTCATCCCTTCCTGGCACCTTCTCCCTCTTCATTCCCTTCTTCTCCTCTTCCTTTTTCCTTACCCTTCCTGTGCCCCCTCTCTCCCTCCATCACTTCATCCTTCCCTCCTCTCTTATCTCTCCCGCCGTCCTGGCTCTCTTGAACTCTCACTCTCCGTCTCCTCTCCTAGCCTCTCTTGCGCTTGTAGACCTCCTTATCTCCCCATGGCCTCTGCAGTTCTACACTGGTTTGCACACACACACACACACACACACACACTGGGATTAAATTGAAGTTGATTATCTACTCAAGCAGAGAGTTAGATGATGGGCAGAGGGAGAAACTCAGTGTCTGTATTTGTACCTCCCTTCCTCGCCACATTAAGTCTCACTCTCTCTGCCTCTCTTGAACCCACCCCCTCCATCCAGTCTTCATTTAATTCTGTAATAATAATGAAATACTGCAGTCTTTTATGATTGGCCCCTTGTCTCTCCATCTATTCTGTGTCCCACTGTAAGGCAAGGCAAGGTTTTCTTTGACTTTATGTAGTATATTTCATCACAAAGGCAATTCAAAGTGCTTTTCATGAGAAATGAAAGCTGGATGGCAGTCACACTGTAAGCACTTTTGCAGTCAAGATTTCTGGTTTAATGTCAATGGGTTTGAAAAATGTACTGTATTGTATTTCTCATACTCTCTGGTTGCCTTGGTTGGTCTTGGTTGCCATTTTATCCGCCAACTAATGTGCAATCTGAGCTCCTTGAGTTGAGAAAAAATCAACCTTGTGCAGATAAACACTTTAAACCACTGTGTCTTTCTTTTCTGCCGTCCAATCAGACGAGAGCAGAGACAAGCCTGCAACTGAACAACAACGGTTCATATGATATTTTATGAAAAAGTTATTCCTCTTTTTCTGTTCTGTTTTCTACGAATGTCCAGCAACACGGGTAAATTTCCGCTCGTTACTAAGGATGCACCGATACTGGATACTGCTACGATTAGTACGATTTATTATTTTAATAATGAATAACAATTCAGTAAATTTATATCTACGTATTTATTTGTTATGTTTTGTTTTAGTTAAGAAAGCGATATTCACCCGTCCACCCCGACCTCCTCCCTATGTGGCGTTCGCCGCTCTTTATATTTCCTGGTTTACAATTAAGTGAATTACACACAAATTAATTCTGTGGGATAAACACGAATTACAGTGCATTACTTTTCATAGTTATAGCTATGAACGGTGTATGAGACCAGCCTGAACTGAACCATCACCAACACAAATAAAGGGAAACCTGTTAGTGTTGCTGACCAGTTGAGAGCTTTGGGGAACATCAGAGGAGCAGTTGGAGTTTGGGTAAATTCATGATTTGTTTTGTGTTTTTGATCACCTGAACAAAGCCGGTGAAGCTGGAGTTATTGTAGCTCGCAGAGATCGACAGGTGCGTACATGTTGAACTGGGGAAAAACACTTTTTTTAGTTTGCCAGAGTGCTCTCTCAACATTTCAAAATAAATATTCCAACAGATGAAAGAGCTCTGTTGTGTTGTTAAAGTTCGTTGAAACGCATCCATCGCTGCTATACCTGCACTTCTGTAGGATTATGAGTTTGGACACATCTTGTTTATCACCACATATCCAGCAAAAGGCTAGGCTGCTTGTTAACACAGCAGCAGAAGAATCAGCTGTTATAATGATGCCTATTTGTATTGTTGTCCTGTAACTCAGCAGCTGTAATGACAGGTCTCCATACCAGCTGAAGAATGGATGTGTCACCACTGAAATGTGCCTCTTAGATCTACTTCACACTTCCACATAGTAGTACAAAGTCAGCCAGTTATGTATGAGTCCTTTGTGTGGGGAAAACACCCCAAAGACGCTCTTTCTGTTTGGCCGGTAAGTTACACATCAGAGGGAGCCGAGTTAGGAAATAATGCATTATGCTGATAGAAGGCGGCTCACAGTGGTTATAGTACAAAATGTTCTCTGTGCTTTTCACATGCTGTACTCTGAGGACTCGTCTAAGAGGAGGGTCTGACTTCCACTGGCATTAAAGAGGGATCCTGAATGGCTTTAACTGCTGCTTCCTGTTCGCTTTCTCTCCTCTGCCTTGGTATATTGCAGTTAATGGATTGCATCTTAGCTGCTGCTGCTTTTGATGCTTTCTTGCAAAAAAAAAGGATGAAATGTACAGTCTGATTAAAACATTGTCCTCAGTTCTACCTGCAGGCATAATCATCTACAAGTTACATCTACAAAACAATAGTTTGTCATTCAGAATGGCCAAATATCCCGTAAAGCTAAATAATTCAGTTCTCCTCTGTAGCCTTCTCTTTGTACTTTGTTTTCAGACTGAAGGGACCAGAGCTGTGATTAAATTTCACATCGATGTTTCCTTTTAGTTGCAGACTTCTTCAGGATAACAGACATTTAGCATCAAAACAAAACTAGTAATAAAAACAACGAGATAAGCATTTGTCCTGCACTACACACACTTCTCAAAAGAAGTGCTGCTGTCTCATTGAGTGGGTGGTTAATGCATCTGGCTGCACCTGAGAGATGGGATGGGATAAATATGAATAAATAAGGAATGAATATTAGGGCCCCTCTGGTGGCAGGAGATCAACCTGTCCTCGTACCAGCCCGGTCTCACCAAATAGCATATGAATGACACCATAATATGTATTTCACATGCAAAAAACATGATTGTTGCTTTTGGGGCGTCATGTGTACATAGTCTGTACTGACTGCAATGCAAACACGTCTGCGTGAATATGCTACACTCACACCAAATTCACACCAGAGCAGTGGTGAAGTGCAGCCTGCGGCGAGCTGCCATGCAATGTCTATGAAAAGATGGACGACTAGCCCCCAAGCTCAGCAAGCTGCAGCCGGTTGATTCTGCGGCGAAGTGCGGCCAACAAACACAGGACTTTCAACCATGAGACCAGTGTTCGTGTCCCAAAGTGTTGTTGTTATGTGTTTTCCGAACTTCTGTTATGTTGTTTCCATACATATTTTACTTAGTTTTCATAAACCTAACTAAGTGGTTCTGTTACGTAAACCTAAAATGCGTCTCATGACACGCGGAATGTCCTTTAAATGTTGTGCTATTTATACGCCTTCCCATTAGATCGGGTTGGGTTTCCACAGTCTCCTTAGTTACAACAAGCCTTCCAACACATACGACCACAGGTGGTTTATTCCTACCCCCTTCCTAAATTAGCAACCCTACTGGTGGCAGGAGATCAACGCGTCCTCATACTTTAACCTGGTTTGGGTTAAAATAGGTAAGTTTGTTGATTGGCATTTGTAAAGTTTGTTAGCCAAGCCAGAACCAACTTTGTTATATAACAAACTGTATCAAACTGTGGGCATGATGAACCTGCCAGAATCACTTCTGAAATAAAATGCTTGAGGTTGTAAAATTAATTGCAAACTTGTAAGATATGTGTTCTCTAATCAGTGTTTTACAGTTACCCACAGTCACTTGGGTTTATAACTTTATGCCATAAAAATTAGTGCATCAGACTTTTAATATTTGCAAAGTCATGTCAAAAAGTCTAGCGCGCGTCACAAATTCAGCTGCCTGCACAACCATTCAGAAACTCCTGCATATCCTGAGGCGTGGGTCACATTTAAAAGGGAATATCTATCTATTTCCAGCAGCCTGTGTGAAGTCAGCAACTGCTGGACTGACGTGAAAGAGCTCTCAAGCTGATGCACATTTGGTAGACAAGCAGCGGCGTGGCCGTGTGAGACTTCTACGCGGAGTTTATGTTCCCAGTGATAACATTTTAGAGGCCCAACCATAACAACACTTTTGCATAAATCCAAACGTAACCCAAGAATCTGCTTAGTCGGGTTGATGGAGGATTTATGGTAGTTTCTTAAGGATTACAACGTTTTTGTCAATCTACCAACCAAGTGCTTGTCATGAATACAATAAAACTGACAACCTCATTTATTTCTTTTCCAATTTACCTCCTTTGTGCCTCAATCTTTCAAGCTCCCATTTTCTTCACCCTTCCTCTCCCTTTCCATTTCTCTCCATTATTTTGCTGTCATCTGCTCTCGCTCATATATTTCAATTATATTTCTTTCCTTCTTTCATTTACCCTTCTCACCCTGAAAGGGAAAAAAAAAACAGCTCATGTGATATCGAAATGCATCACAATGGCCCCACTTACTGTTGATCTCTAAGCTGTTCTGCTGTGCTGAACCCTGCAGGTCTAGTTGCACTGTAGTAGCTGCCAGTCAGTATGCTGATTCACTATCCATAACACATTTAGAAATGCTTTATACTATGGCCACAGATTGTGTCTGTAAGGATCCTATAATGACAAGTTAAAGAAGTTAATTTGCACTACATCCGTCTAAAGCGGGAATGAATGATTAATTGTCTGACTCTATATACCTACATCTCGCTACATCAGTAGCCATTACATATTCCATTATTATCCTCTTGAAATATATTTCACGGGGATGTGAAGACTGGAGTGACTGACACTTAGGTTTGTTTGGAGAGTTAAATTGTTAAAAACAGTTGAGGAAATGCAGGCATCTCTCAGGTCTCAATCCATCATGCCCGGCGTCTTCAAGGTTGAGCTGATTATAAAGAGGTCTGAAAGCAGAAATTCTCCCTTAGGCAGGTATGGAGGCACAGAAAGGCGAGTGCTTTGCACCATGGAGGGTAGAGCCAAGACTTACAACTGAGTAGCGAGAAGGTTTTTTGTTCCTGAAGGAAATCCCGATGATGTGCATCCTGCGAGTATATAAGTAAGAGGGTACAGTAGGACCTGTAATCATCCTGCAGAAATGGATCTTAAGTACAGTTGCCATGCATCTCTCGCTGCGAATAGGGAGAGAAAATACACCTCGGAATTATCAAGTCCAAAATGAACACGAATATTTGCATTTCTTGAAGAAAATGTGTGTGCTGCATCTGCTGCTGCTCTCCACCCCAGCTTCTCTGAAGAAGTCCCAGACAGAAGTGTTGGTGATTCACATCTGAAGATACGACCCACAACAACATACTATCATACAATTGTTCATATGATATATTACGAAAAGTTATTCCTCTTTTTTCCTGCATTTTCCAACAAATGTCCAGCGTCAATTTCCGCTCCAGTCTTTTCAAAATGAATTTCCGTCTTCACAGGAAACAGCTTGGTTTGGATTAGGCAACAAAACCACTAAGTCAGGGTTAGGAAAAGATCATGGTTACGTTACACCGCACCGGAAGTGGCGTAATTTAAGTAGAGAAGTTCCGTGGCAACTATCAACGTTGACTTCTGGTTTCACACGGGACACGAACACCAGGCGAAAGTCCTGTGTTTGTTTGACCCTCCCATCGACCCCCGACCCGCTCCCTATGCGGCGTTTGCTACTTCCTTGTTCACATTACGTGGATTATTTACGAATTGATTTTGTGGGATAAATCCGAATTACAGTGCATTTACTTTTCGCAGGTATAGCTACGAACAGTGTATGAGAACAGCCTGTCCAGAATCGGTGCTAATTGGATATACATTCAAGAGATATGGTGGCGTTTTGCTAATGGCCACAAGGTGGAGCTATTGTTGCCATGCTTCAATATGTCATGGGCATGTTTATGGAGAAGCTGTGCGAAGATGTCACACAATAATAAGGGACATGCTGCCATGTAACACATGTAATCATTATTGTATACAATCTAAGTACATAAGACTCATTTAATTACCTGTGAATATACATAGAGAAAATTGTGAAGGGATGGTGCTGTTTTAAGTGCACGCAATATTTCAAAGTGCAGAGAATGGGAAGTGTGGGGAGGACAATTACACTACATCAAAGGTTTTTCATACTCTTAGAAGTAATATAAAAGACATGCTGAGATTAATATTATATTGTGGTGTCTGTTTTTATTAGATCATGTATTCTAAAAAGTGACAAGAAACATTGAATGGAAAGGGGAAGTGAGACGATGAGAGCAAGTGAGTGACAACCGCTGCACCAGAAGAGCTCCTACTTCTGACAGAATTTCATGACTTTAGCTTTCGAAGAAGAGTTTTAGAGGCACGAGCTGCAAATGCTGTTTCAAAGAATTTGTTTCTGTGGAGGATTTCGGTGTCACACTGTCATTTTATCACTTTCTCCGGGGAGGACTGCTCTTTTTCTGAAACATAATATTTTCACAGAGATTCACACTTTAACTTACTTTTACTTTTTTCATTTGTACAACTACAGTCCTCTAGCGTGTGCACTGAGCAACTCCATGGCAGAAAAAAAGAGCTTTAAGGTCGGGGGGGATCCTTCCAGTATAGGATCATCTTCAGCCAGACTAGGATTCAAACCTGCAACCTCCCAGTCCAAAGCTTACTTCTTTATCCTCTCAGCTACCACTACATCTCAAGAGGAAAACCCTCAGGTATAAAAGAAACCGCAAAAAGACAATTGTTCAAAAGTAGCACGGCGTGATACCAATTATACAAACAGGACAAGAATACACAGGCTTGAAAATCACCTCATTATCTCATACTGTATACTCGAATCATCAGCATCCATATTACAGCTGTCAGATGAAAAACACATCTTCACAAATCAATTCCGAAAATTAGGTTAAACTGCTATTTTTAGATTGGCAACCGCAACTTTGAAATCATACACTGAGGTTTAAATGTCTCATGGTGCGTTCCATCACAAGCTTGCTCATGTCACATAATTTACTGGAACCTTTTTTGAAAAGTTTTTAATGTGACAGCGGTGAATATGCAGTATATATACTGCATTTTACACAATTACCTCAGTAAATGGCATTTAAAAACAACCTTTCACCACTCGCATTCTAATTATAGTGTGTTAAGGGAGACATAGCCAACAATAGCTGAGAGAAAGGCAGGTTGTTCTCTTTATAGTTGATGAGATGTCTGTCCTGGTCGTGGATCTGTTTGCAGCACTGTAGCCTGAGAGGATTCATCAGGTCACATTGTTTAAATAAAAACGACAAATGAAGACACAGTGATACTAAACTCAGGATCAAATATCTGCTGGCTTTTGTCTTCTGCATCACGTCCAGTACATGAATGTATCATTGAAGCTGGAGTTGCTTTAAGACAGAGTTCTCCTAGTTGCAGGTAGCAGCTCACTCCAAAAAAAGTAAGAAAAAAACTGCCCAATCAAACACTTCATCTGATGTGTGACTCGGTGGAAAAAGGAAAAAAAAAAACTTTCATTAAGAGGATATTAAAATGTATTGGTTGGACTCCACCTCCATTGCTTAAATTTGGATTTCCTGTCCCCAAATCATTGCTATGGTTCAGGCAGTTCTCATACACTACACAAGTAATACACTGCAATTCATATTTATCCCACAAAATCAATGCATATTTAATTAATGTTATCGTGAACCAGGAAGTATATAGACAAACGGAGGGAGGAGGTCGTGGTGGATGGGTGGGTGAAAAAAATACCAGACTTCTACCCAGGAGACCGCTGGTCATGTCCCGTGTGAAACCAGAAGTCAACATTGATTTATTTGTCACGTAACTTCCGCACTTAAGAAACGTCACTTAACCCAAACCACCATCTTTTCCGCTGTGCCGCTGGACATTCGTAGGAGAACGCATGAAAAATTAGGAATAACTTTTCGTAAGATATAATACAGTATGAATCGTTGTCTAAGGATATGTTGAATGGTTGCAATAAGCTTCAATGTGACCAGAGCATTTACCTTTTAAGATGGCGTCTCTGTGCAGATTTATTAAGTCTGAAGTACAGCATTGGCTTGAAGCACCGGCCTACTACGGTTTTGGATGTGCGCAACCACCTTACATTGTTTGCAATAAGCTTCTAAACATCCCTTCATTCTGTAGCTTTGTTCATGTTTTATGTTGTTTTCAAATGGCACTCAGGACACACGTGATGCTTTGTGGATAAGTGCATTAAGTTGTGAGAACACCGTTGCTAGAGACAATAAAATACTATACCCTCTACAGACAAAAGTAATTCATGAAGGAAATGTAATTTCCACTAACATATGTAACAACTTTTGTATATTATCAAACTTTTGTAACTGAAAATTTAAAATCATAAATCCCATATCAGTGGGTTGTTCAAATGGACTCGAACATGGTAAACAGGACCACACTTGAAGACACCATTAGTTTCTATCTACCACGTTATGCCAACTTGGTACGTACCGTTATGTGATAGAGGCCAGGGATTTAAAAACCTACTCTTAGTTAGAAAGCAAGCAAATGTAATGTAATGATAAAAGCTATTTCATAGCGCTGGTGTTTTGTCATGTGTCCAGGAAAGCACTGCACTGTGCAATGATGTGAAATAATTATACTTTTAATATAATTTTTTTTGCTGATTTTTGCTGTCCCTTCTGAGCAGACAGTTTCATGTTATTTATTCTAATTAAGGATAAACAAAAAGTGTGATTCAGTTTTTCCAGTAATGGAATTGATTCTTTGCAGGTTGACCACAATTAAATACAGATACATAAATACAGATCATATCAATTTTGACATTTATCTGTGACCTACAGTAGTCTTGAACATGCATGGATGGGATCTATGCAAACACACACACAAACACACATACAGTATATATTCACTCTCACAGTCCTCCACCCCAGAGCAGATTTATGGAGCAATAAAAGCTCATCTCTAGGAAACAGTCACACACTCAAATACACACACACAGACACATGCACACATCATAACCCCGCCAAGTGCGGAGCTTTGCATATCCTTTTCCCCGTTCAACACACTAGAGACAGATGTTCTCTGTGATATTACATCTGTTTCTGCAACACACACAAATCACAGACACGCACACACACTAAAAAAAACGGCTAGTATTGAGAAGGACACTAACACATTTTCTCATTGGAACGAGAGGAGAGTTCTTAGTCCAAGACTGAACAACACATCCAAACCGCTGGCTCTGTGAGAGTGACTGGGAGGAGAGAATATAGAGCGAGGATCAAACAAAGAGAGACAATGAAAAAGAGCAAAACAGAGTGTGTGTGCGTGTGTGTGTGTGTGTGTGTGCGTGTGTGTGTGTTTGCCATTTAGGCCTCTTACATGAGCAGTTCAATTACTTTTTGGAGCTGTGGCCAGAATGAATGGAGGGATAGAGGGATGACTAGTTGGCCAGCTGGTTCAAGGACTCCTTGGCTCTTTGGCTGGCAGTCTGCGTGGAGCGATGGATGGATGGACGGCTGGCTGGCTGGCTGGCTGGATGGATGAGTGCCCTTGAGCAAGGCGCTTAATCCCCATCAGCAGCAGTGTCTCTGCTCTGTAGCTTCAGCTTTTAAAAAATAAATCTGATCTTTAGGGCTGGGTATTGTTTAAAAGAAGAGTGATGTCAGTACCAATACCAGTACCCTTAAAGTGATACTGATACCAATAAAGTACTTCATTTGATACCCATCATGTGAATGGAAGCTGTGTGTGTGCTGTCTGTGTGGCTAGCTAATCTTCATACAACGGTTCATATATGTTACAAAACGTCATTCTTCATTTTTCATTTGTTAACCTATGAATGTCCAGCAACAGGCTTAGGGTTAGAAAAAGATCAACTTGGTTAGGTTTAGGCAACAAAACTACTCAGGTTCAGGAAAAGATCATGGTTTGGCTCAAAATAACTACAGAAGTTACGTTCCAACCCTCACCTATGGTCATGAGCTTTGGGTAGTGACTGAAAGAATGAGATCACGGATACAAGCAGCCGAAATGAGCTTCCTCCGTAGGGTGGCTAGCGTCTCGCCACGCTTTATACTTCCTGGTTCACAATTACGTCAATTACATACAAATTGATTTCGTAGGATAAACACAAATCACAGTGCATTACTTTTTGTAGGTGTAGCTACGAACAGTGTGTGAGACCAGCCTGCTGCACAATTGTTTAATAGTTTATTTAAATACTGTTTTTTTTTTTTTTAGTTTAAGATTAAACGATTCAATTTTACTGAATATTATTTGATATGCTATTATTCATACAATAGTTAATCATTATGTGCTAACTTTTGTAGCGGTATTGTGGACTTCAACCATGGCACTACACTCTCTTTTTGCTGAAATAATCTTTGCACAAAAGAACGCACAAATAGCGATGTGCAAGTACGAACTTCAATACAAGTCCATTAAAATGAAACACTCTTCCCAACACACCATGCTTTATTCCCTAAATGCTTTTGGCATCATCACGCCTTCTTCAGGATAAAATCGGAGGTTGTTTCCTGCTGTTATTAGATTCTTTCAAAGCTTCCTGTGAGCTCAGTGAGTAATTCTGCAACTCCAAAAATACTGAGAGACAAAAGTTGTTGAGAAGAGAAAGTTAAGATAATATAGGCTTTTTATATCTTCTATGGTTTAAATCAGCCTGGCAATCAAGCCATCAGTCACGCCATTCTAAAATGTGCTTCCTCTTCCCCTCCCTCGGCCCACCACCTGTCACTCTTAGCGTGCATCGCGCATTTACGAGCTCACACACACACAAATGTACACACACATTGACTCATTCCACACAAAGACCCCCCGCTCTGCCCCCTTGACAAGCACCCCACATTTCAACTTCAAAATGGGCCTTTTTTTTGTGGAGCTGTCACAAAGTCATCACACCCCGGTTTAGTCAGACACAGAGAAATAGATTGAGAGAGGAGGGGAAATTGACACAGAGAATGAGTGAGAATGAAAGAGAGTGACACAGAGAGAGAGAGATGTCACCCACGCTCCCTTGCTCTTTCCGAACAAGTCGCGCGGTACCAACTGACTGACACCGCTTTCACATTCAACTTTAAAAAACAGACGTTAGACTTTCTGCCTTTCTTCACTTGTTAAAAGGCTTTCAGGGTCTTTGTAGACTTTGGTAAAAGGCAGCCTGCAGAGCAGAGGTGTGTATGCAGCATCCCAGTAGAGAAAGAAACAGGAATTCAGGTGTCTAAGGTGCCGTCGCTTGACTCTCTTGTAAAAAAAAAAAGAAAACTCTTGTCAGCTTTGAACCGTGTGAGCTGCGGCGGTTTGCATTGCAGAGTTTCAACAGTTACCTTTAGCAGTGGATTTGAGTTAAACAATGGGAAAAAGTATAATGTCAGAGAGAAGTTCCCTTAACTATAACTACATGTAATTTACAGTTGTACTACTCCATCTATGTGTTTTGATGGATGAAGACAAAGAAACAACTTCTGAATCAGGTTTGAAACTCTATTAAATACTTTCTGCTTTGATTTTAAATGACTCGACTTCCAACTACTGATCTGTAAAATGAGGATTAATCACAAGGCGTTGTGCTTCCTCTGTTCCCTCAGGAGAGAAGTTTCTGTTGGACTGTCGATTGGGCAGATGTTGCTATTTAACACCCGTAACAGCTGTTGATGATGGAGGTCTCCAGGAACCTGAATAACTCACATTATACAATTCATCAGGTTTGTTCCAGGAGGACATATCTCGTCCCAACGGTGTTCATCTCCAGGTTTTTTAGCCTCACAGAATGCAGTGAGGCAGACTTTCCCCTTTTTCAGTAGAAATGTGTGTTTTACGCTACCGTAGCGTCATCGCTCACTGGCATCACTCAAGCTTCATCTATCTGTTTTTTGACCACTGAGGGGCAGAGGGATTCCAGCCCTGAACTATTATGGCTTTATAAAGACGATATGGCTTCTGTGATCGCTTATCTACACATCCAGCAGAAACAGTTTTCTGAAAACAGCTGCCTGATCTGATGCTGCTGGAAACTGGTTTGATTCAAGTGATGAGACTGAACTGTACATTAAATGTGCAATGAGTAACGGACAAAAAAACAAAATAGCTCTGTAGAATTGGGGATAATTCTCTGGTTCGTCACTACAATGTTACAAGACAAAAACATCTATATTTTGTTTGCAGTCAGTTATGCTGTTTAATCCAGTTTAGTTAAAGGGTAACTTAAGGGTAACATGGGAAAATAGTTACCCTTTAACTGGTAACGCAGCATGAAACATTGAGTACTATTGCTTTGGTTACCCTCAGTTTACCTTTACAGTGTAGCTACAACGTTGATTTAGAGTTAAACTGTTGACTAGCACCATGGTTGAGGGATCCTCTTATACAGTTTACACAAGTTCACACCAGAGCAGCGGCGAAGTGCGGCCTGCAGCGAGCTGCCATGCAATGTCTACGAAAACCTGCGGCGGCCGGCCACTCCTGTGCTCAGCGAACTTCCCGCTTATAT
This sequence comes from Sebastolobus alascanus, assembly GCA_916701645.2. Taxonomy (NCBI): domain Eukaryota; kingdom Metazoa; phylum Chordata; class Actinopteri; order Perciformes; family Sebastidae; genus Sebastolobus; species Sebastolobus alascanus. The sequence goes on along the minus strand of CAKAOJ020000201.1, from coordinate 1,417,953 downwards.
TTATTCGTATAAATTTATTTCACTTGTCACCACATTTAAATTAAGCTATGAAAGTGTAATGCTGTGATATCAAGCACATGAGTAAAGTATTTAATCTGGGTCGTGCTCTTTAGATGGCGACTGAACAGTGTTTTCTCCTCCTGGGTGAATGCAGCCTTTATGAGGAGGAGTGGAGGTGTTTAAGATTCAGCACATCTCTGCAGACTGTCACCCACACACACGTGTTATATATGAGCGTTCTGCACTGAAAACCTGGTGGTAGCCATCACCCAGCCTCTCAGTCATCCACAAATTCATCCATCATGTGGTGAAATGAAAACCTGGTTTTTGAGGACAACCGAGCACGTACACACACATAGACACAATATTATTGGTGAACGAGAACAGAACGGTGAAAACCTGTTTTCAACATCCAACAAATCACTCAGGTCTGTGTTTAAGAGGCATGTTAATTACACCAGTGTGCAAAACTTAACAAGCAGCTTACCCCAGTTCAGTGCCAGATTTATTAAGACCACTTATGTAAATCAGGTCGGCTGCTATTTTCCAATTAGAACACTTGAGGCACAATACAGAATAAATACTGAATGCAATATAAGTGCCAGGTGAGAGTGGAGGTGGTTTTAAAGCAGCCTGTGATTACGCACTTTCTGTTACTGCAGGTTTGGCTTCACTCTTCCTGGAGAAAATATTTTGATTCATCTCTACCTTACTCGTTTTTAAAATGAGATCAAATATTGATTCGTAAAGTATTATTCGGATTGTATACGTTTAACCAGAGGAGCCAATTTTTAAATTCACCGCGCCTCCACCTTTTGAATTCTGACAAATTTCTCTCGATTTAAATCCCAGATGACCCACATGTGTCCTAGAGGTGAATAGAAAGGATTAACCTCGTCTTGGATGTTGAAGACATGTATTAATGAAGAACTGAAATTGTGCTCCTTGAAAACTATGAACTTTTCTCCTTAATATAAATAGCTTTATAAGTTCTTTCTCAACCACACTCCATTCTGTTTTGCACATCGGTTTACTAGCTCAGTTAAATATTATTTTAAAACTAAAATTCTAACTTGCACTCTTTGCTAACATATAAAGCATGTTATTCTTATTCTATGTTTATGTATTATATTTTTCTAAGTTAGTTGTAGCTGTCTGGTATATCTATAGTGTATTCTATTGTGTATAAATACACAATATAAACTTAATTAAATCAATAAAGTACAACCATCCATCCATTAATACGAGGTCCGTGGTGGGATGGTCCACCTGTTGGATCCTGCAAACTAATGACTACTGTGCCAAACCACAAAATGATGCTATTTGTAAGCAAACATTGTTACAGCTAACATTGTATCCATGGTTGAGATATTCATGTGGAATTCATGTTTTTTTTTTCCACCAAAATATTGTTACTTTCTGAATAAATTTTGGGGAACAAAACAAAATTGGATATCTGTTGAGGTGAACGCACGACTCAAATACTTCCTGATTCTAGGATTACGTCTTACTGCCTAACTTACTACAAGTTTATCAAATGGAGTTGCTTAATGAACATGTTTTTCTAATCACTGTAAGGGCAGACTGGCACACTACTTGTTGACTTTCTCAAGGTGAAAGGTTAGGAGTGTGTGCTTCCTCTCGCTGTTGAATACCACAGGCAATGATGCATGCACTGCTTTAATAAACTGATTGGAGTAATGCATATAAATAGTCTCCTTCATTGAACTATATAACTGTTAGTCCTCAAAATCTATTTCTCATTGGTGCTGATTGTGTCATGTGAAATGTTTTCCCCCTACCTGGTGCACAGTTATTCTGCACACAGGTTAGACGATCTGCATGTTTTGTAGCTGCTCCGAGTCAGCTCCTAGTCCTGTGTTATAGATGAGTAATCTATAGCTTTAAAAGTCAGGATGACAACCACTGAGTCACATTCACCTATTTAGTTAAGTCTTTATAATGAAGTCAGCATTAGTCGACCCTCTGAGTCAGCAAAAAGTCAACTGTATAACAACATGGCCCAGAATGGAATTAATGAAATTAAGATAACACAGGAGTAGCAACCACGAGTTATATACAGTATTTAGCCATTTTCAAGAGTCAGTAAGATGATACTGACCTCACCTTTGATTTCTTCTGTGAAAAGTGTAAATTCTACTCATGCTAAGGTAAAGTTTTTCATCTCACTGGTTGTATTAAACCCTTATGGTTCATGTCCACAGGAGCCGTTATTTTCACGCTTCCTATTCATTGTCCATGTAAGTAGCCGTACAAGGCATTCTGGTGGAGCAGCGTTGCGCTTCGAGAGGCGGACGGTCATGTTGGCCGCCACTCCTCATTTGCGTAAAGTTGAGGTCCAGGCTACTTTATGCAAATCAGCGGCGTCCAGTGCAACTCACCACCTTTGGAGACTTTTAAACTAAGCTTTGTCTATTGAAAATGAATCATGAGAATGAGAATCAGCAACTTCATGGCTTATTTCTTCCCTAATGTTTTCAGAAACATACTTTGGTGAACTATTTTCATAATATAAGAGAAAAGATGAGTCGCCATGTTGGACGGTTTGAAAGCTGGGAGCAGACAGCCCATGAGTTAAAGCATTCATCCAATCAGGTGCCTAGTGGCAGCCCATCAAGCATCAAGGCAATGCTGAAAGCTGCTACTCTCCCTCTCTACTACTCAGTCAGCCTGGCAGTTGCCCCTACGCTTGACTATAACAGATTTGCATTCAACCTATGGGTCCCACCCGCTGAAGATGAGAGCTCTACACTGAAAACCTGGTTTGGTACAATCAGTCGACTGCTGTCTGCCTGCCAGTCTGCCACACACTCAGCATCTCCTCTGTGTGCTGCCCACACACTCACCTGTCATGTACAGACGATGAACATGAGCGCTCCACAGTGAAGAGCTGGATTTTAACCCTACCACACGTTTCACCTTCCTAGCCTCTGGTTATCTGTGAACTAGCCTGGGAGTAGGCCCAGGGCAAATTCATCCCCTTTTCACCACGCACACAGTAGCTTTGGGGCCTATTACTGAAAAGAATAGAAGATGAGACTAATACTACTCTTGTCTTAGCCTGATGCCAGGTAAAGCTGTTTAAAATGGACCAGTAGGCAGCCTTATTTAGCCCAGGGCAGAGCGGCATGGTCCACCAGGGTTAATGGGACAGGAAGCCCTGGACTATACCACCATAGGTGATCTTTTCATATCAGATCCTTTTGCAATGAAGCCTGATCGGATATTACGTCCCGCTGGATGAATATGCAGAACATCACCTCCGTCTGTGAAGGCTGTCACCCACACATCCACCTGCTGTAGACGGCAGACAGTCCTTCTCACACATTGTTCGCTGTCACTTCTCTCTCCATCTCTAGTCTGTCTGCTATTCTTTTGTTTTATAACCAGAACAGTGTATGCATGCAGCACATGCAAAATAAACCAGAGATACAACCAAAGCATTACAAAATAAATACATTAATGTACTAATATATGCAATTATGTAACGATACCCTTAAAATAATAATCAACTTACTCTTTCATGCATTGATTTATTTCATACTTTCTTCTCGTTTTTCTGATATCACTCTTGCATTTTTTTACTCTTAAGATTTTAGCTTTTGTTTGTGTGTTTACACTTCAACTGCCACTACTTCCATCAGCACTTACACCTTAACTGACACTTCAAAACCCTTTAAAGACCTTCACCTCAACTTCTTTCAGTTGTTACAATACATCTCCTGCTTTAATTCCTTTCACTGCTTATGTTTCAACTGACACTTCAACTTCTTTCAGCTCTTCAACTTACAGAACTCAAACTCTTTAGACGCATCTTTTTCAGCATTTCTTTCATCTAAAGTGCACCTTTTTTCATATTTAATTGTATCCTTGTTTTATTTATTTATTGTAAATGTCATGATTGTTTTCTTTTATGTAAAGCACTTCATTATTAGTAGTATTATTGTTGTAGATGTTATTACTATGTTTTACTGCAGCTAAAACTGCATTTGTAGGGATTTTGTCACCGTTATTCTTTCTTTCTTTTAATTTTTTGTGTAATTACAACACCTGTACCTGTACATCAGGTGATACGTTAAACCACTGGAGATGAGCAAAAACAACATTTTAAGGGGGACCCTTAAGTTACTCTTTAATAACTCAAATTTCTCCTCAGAATCTTTACTATCATCATCTGTATCTACAACTGAAACACCAGTTGTACACTTTCTAAGAAATTGTGATAGATGTTGCTTTTATTCTCTCTCTGACTGCCTGCTACATCTGGGCCTCGGTCCCGACAGACTCATTATATGCACCAGTTTAGCCAGACAGTCAAAACCAGATCAAAGAGCATGTGATCCACCTAAAAAGTCAGCCAGTTACCCATTTCACCACCTTTTCCACTCAGTCATCCATCCAACCAACCAGCCTGTCAGCCACACTCATGTCCCCTAGTTGAATGTTGAGGGTCTGTTATCAGCGAGGACACGGACGGTTAATCACATTAATTAATCTGACAGGCCTTATCAAAGACATTATGAGCACAGAGGAATAAGAAGGGAGGAACAAAATGAAGGGAAGAGGAGAGGAGACGTGGCAGCGAGGGGAGAAGATGACAGGTTTATAAATTCGTCATCACAGGAGGAGAGGGACGGAGAGGATGAGGAGGAGGAGGAGGAAATTAAAGAAGGACAAAGGAGGAGAGGAGACAGATGTTATGACAATAGGGTTACTTTGTGGTTAATCCTCTATAATTCTGTCCCATTTCACAGGCGGACAGTTTCCGTAGGAGCTCATTATGGGCTTATGAATCTGCAGGGCCTTGGTGTATATGTGTGATTTCACTACTGTTTGTAGCACTCTGTACATAATAGGATTTCATAAAGGTGGAAAATATAACATATTAAGGCAATGAGCTGCTATCAGCTGGTCTCTGCAGAGAACTCATCAGTTCAACAATCACAGGACAGTAATAAAGAAGAAATAATGAGAAAACTACTGACCGCTGTGGAAGGAATTATAGTGTGTTATAAGGAACATCGTCATTGCATTATACAGAACAGGGAGGGTCGACCCAGTGACTGGAGCATCTTGACAATTCAACACAACAGACTTCTCTCTCAGTGGACATTTTGACTTGTCAAATAAGGTGTAATTTATATCATTAACAATAGTTGTATTCCATTCAGGCCTTCCATGTTCTTGTATGGTGCACATCTAAATGTACTATCAGTAATGTTATTAGATCCACCCAGGGAGAAGGACCCAGAGTCCTGCTATAAATTCTACTTGTGTGAAGCTTAGTATTCACAGTATTGTGTCAGAGAGGTATTATTCTGCTGTGGTCATTTTAGGCCGTACTTCTGATTTGATTTCGATTTTGTTAAGGATCCCCATTAGTTGGTGCCATAATAACCAGCTAATCTTCCTTGAAGTCTGCAGAAAAAAGCTTACAAACCCCAAGTAAAGCACGTTTTGTTTTCCTCTTTTTTACTCCATGTTTTGTACAAATCAATAACAGAGCGTTTTGGGCCGGTGAATTTTTAAAATGTAAAAAAAAAAAGTAAAAAATCAAAACCTTTCTTAGCATAACTGATTGTCAAGTGTAAGCCATTGTTTGTCTCAGCCTTCACAACTTCATCTAATTGAGTACTTCTGACCAACATCACACAGCAGAAAATCTCTGCAACATTCTTCTTTAAACTGGAAAATAAATGGAGATGTTAAAAACACAGCAGTAGTTCACTAACCACTAGTCTCTACTTCTGTACTTTCAATAAAAAAATTGCATGTTCTTATAGTTGTTTTCAGAAAACTGAGAAATAAAAACACTGTGTTTGTTTATCTCCTTTTCAGTTTACTGCATGACTTGTCCTCTCAGGGCGAGGCTTATAGGTGCCTTGTTCAAGTACACTCACAGATAGATGGATATTCTAGGGATCAAACCTCTCTACTAGATATGAGCCAGTCACTTTGACCAGTCAGCTGCGGTCCATCAGCACTCTGTCAGTCAGAATCACTGTCAGCAGCCAACGCCGGGGTCACGTGGAATAAAAAAAGGGGCTGGCTTTGGGGAACTATGTCATTACAACCTGAGCTTAAACAAGGTATTAATGAGCAGACGTCATGATGTCATTACACAAGGGTCATCATAATGAGGACATAACGAGGTCAACAGGGTTTCATCATACACGGGGCATGAGAGGGTCTCACAATAATGGGGACATAATGGCAAGGTGTCACAACGAGGTGTCGACATACTGAGGTGTCCCTAATAACCTGCTCTGAGTGTTTACCACAATTAGACATGAGAGACAGAGACACGAGGGAGTGGGGGGGATGGAGAGAACCGGAGGACACAACAAAAAGAGAGGAGAAGAGAGGGAGGGGAGGCATATGTGTGGGGAGAGGAGGTGGAGAGTAAAACAGAAAGATGAGGAGAAAGAGAGATTGAAGGGGCCGGATGCAGTGATTAGAATGTGATGGCATGTGTAGAGGCTGGCGTACTCGTGTGTGTGTGTGTGTGTGTGTGTGTGTGTGTGTGTGTGTGTGTGTGTGTGTGTGTTTGCAGGTCTTTGAATTAATGAGAATCTCAGATGAGAGGAAAGGGTCATCATGACCTGCATGCAAATGATACCAAACACATTTGTGCACGCGAGCAAAAACACACTCATATGTGGACACACACTGACACATCCACAGTCTCCTGCTCACAAATGCAGACACATATACACACACACACACACACACACACACACACACACACACACACACACACACACACACACACACACACACACACACACACACACACACCCCCTCTGTCAGTGCTTGTGTGTAGTCTTTGGGCATGGAATACATCAACATGTCGCTGTGTGAGTGGCATCGGGCGACACAGCTGCTCAGCCTGCTGTCCTACATGACACAATGTCATTCATATGTGAATGTCAGTGATATGTGGAGAAGTCCCATCACTCAGGAGTCAGCCAGACAAACAGCCCCCCAAACAGTCTCTGTTTATCGAGGGGAGGGTTGACTTTCCACACGTCTTCCTTACTGGAGGAATGTCAAGGATCGGATATGAAACCCAAGAAATAATAAGGAAATGGTGATAGCAAGTGGAGATTTAATTAGTCAAAACACTGCATAAATTAGCTTCAACTGGGCAAGTTCTCAACAAAATGGGTTGGTAGTCAGTGCTTTCCAAAATAACTGAAATGACTGTTCCAAGAACAACTCACACAAGCTTGTTCTGATTGGTCATCTAAGGTATGGTGTGTTTAAGGAAACTAAAGCTACTTGGTTAAGAGATTATGGCAAGATTGGCAGTTAAAAAAAAAATCTGGTAGGAGATGGTACGTGAACTGAGAAGTCTGGTGTCAAAGTCATATGTACATTTGACCCTCACTTCCTTCCTGAGGATCCAGCCTTGTTGCACGAAAAGGCGTGTGAAAGACACGATACTTCACAAGGCAAAAGCGTGTAATAAGAACGCCGTTCTTGCTTTTGGCGTGTCATTTCACACCATGTAGTCTGTACTGACTGCAACGTAAATGTATCCGTGTGAATATGCTACGCTCAGAGTCAGTGACGTAGAATACAAATTTGAGAGAGACCACTTATGGTGGATGAGAGGGAGACTGGGTTTTTGTTTTTTTAGTGACGTTTGTGACATCCGTAATGATATTGCTTCCGTACGTATTTTACTTAGTTTACGTACTTACTTTAAGCCCAACCATGACATTTTCCCTTAACATAAGTGGTTTTGTGGCCCCTGCTGGTACTGCACCTTAATACACGTGTAATATTCACGCCTCGGCGACAAGCCATAATTTCCCATTGTGCTACATTCCTGCTAATTAACAAATCCTTGCATCAAAATAAGACTTTGAATTAGTTAGTTTAGGAAGCATTTGATTTGATACCCAGCAGAGATTTCTATGAACAGAGCACACATTTTAAACGTAATTTATAAATATTACAGACGATCATGTTAATTTAATTGTGGGAAGCCAAAATCTTGATTGCGATTAATATTAAATTAATTGTGCAGCCCTACTTTGTTATTTAGCCAAAATTAAGCCTAGATTTTTTTGAAGAGTAGACACCCAGTCCGGGAGCACTATTACATTGCATCCCTCAAGACATATTTGTTCAAGATACCATGGTGATTCACAACAATATCTGTTATATGAAGCAATTAAACCACGAGCATGTCAGTCACTGACTTGATCAAAATGTAAACGTTAGCTAATACGTAGGCTACAAACACAGGTAGCACACATTCTGGTTAATTATTTTATACTATATTGAGAAATACCACAGTGACAACACCTGCATTAAGCTAAAAGAAGCCTGAATATATAATGTATGGTTATAGCCCAGGTGTGGTTGCCATAGCAACCTACATGCGTCATTAGGTCCCCTGGTTCCAAAGGTTACTGTGCACATGGAAGTAGGGTGCAACTGACATACCAATAAACAATCGCATCTTTGTAGTTTCAGCATATTTAAAATATAGTCTCTGTGTAGAGAGCAATAATGACAGTGACTTATATTGTGGCTATATTAAAAAAAAGCATCATGAAAAGCTGCTAACAATAACACTGCATTGGGGGAATTGGTGTGGCCATGTGTTAAGCAGCATCTGGCGATCTGTTCATTCATGTTTTCTTGAATAAGACCTAAAATAAATCAATTCTTCCTGCTCCTCTTTCAATATTTCTTGGAGCTCTTTTTGAGATTTCAGATATCAAAGAGATCCAGGGGAACATTTTCTCTAAATACTCATAATGTTGTCAAATGACCTCCGATAACAATCTCTCTACTGTCCCTTTGAGCTGCTCCTCATTGGTGTATTTCATTATCTCTCCTCTCCACTGCTTTTGATGTGCACCTTATCCTGCTGCACTAACACAACACACACACACACACACACACACACACACACACACACACACACGAATGCCCGCGAGTTATTTCCGCTCTGCTGATAATGCAGCAGATCGAGCTGAATAGTCCTCAGTAGAAGACACTACGATTTTAGAGCCTCCTGCTAACGCATCATCAGACACAGACAGGAAAATATGAGCACCTGTTGACACAGCCACTGGTTGCTGTATAGCAGGACCCTGAACTACAGTTAACCCTCTCTTCCTTAAGTGATCAGTGAAGTGTTCCAGGTATCGGGGAATTCATGAATATCAGCAATTATCAAGAACGTTAGGTCAACCAGCAGCGAATGTGGCTCTTTTCAACACAAGGTCAGGTGAATAATAATAAAGAACTTTAATGTCAATGGTTTAAGTGCTACACATCAATTGCATGTTTTTCTACTTGAATACTTTCCAGTATAGTACAGTTACCCTTTTTCCTGTTTATTTATTAGGGCTGGGTTTCAGTACTCGATACCTTTAAGGCAGTGGTTCTCAACTTTTTTTCAAGTCAAGGACACCTAAATTGGTGCACATTACGTCACGGATTCCCTTTTGATAAGTTTCGCTCCAGGGACCTCCATCTGAAAAGACTTTGGTTGTTAGATATGATTAAGACCAGAATTCTATAGTTGTCAACTACAGTTGAGGAGGTAACTGTGGAGGAAATTAAACCTATGATCAGAGTCAGTTTTGTCACTTCTATAGTGAATTAAATAGCAAAACTAAACTATTCACCATTTTTCTGGGGACCTCCTGGAACTCCCTCAAGGACCCCTGTGGGTCTCCAGACCCCAGGTTGAGAACCACTGCTTTAAAGTATTGACCAAAATAACCCAGTACCAAGTAGTAGCGAAACTTCTCCAGTCAAACGATACCTGCAATCGATCCTTTTTGTGCCCAGATCTAGAAAAGAAAAAGACTATTTTTCAGAACCTGTGAGCGGAGTGGAGCGCGAGCAAGCAGTGAGCGTGAGCAGAAGGATTTTGGACGGATCGCAGAGCGGATTATTTAAAAAGTTGGAGCGCTGCCTTATCTCCTGCTCCGGTAACGCTCACACCATGAGTTCGAAGCATGACCATGGGTGATCCCAACCCAGAATGTATCTGTGAATCGTGCACGGCAGCTGCGTAGGATTGTTTCAGTCGTGTGATCCAAACATTTCCAATAACCCCAGAGCATTGTAAAGTCCGAAAGTCAACAGTTATTGAAAAATGATTTCCAAAATGCAAACAAACATATCCAGTAGACTTAGAGCAACATTATCATCCCATTGGAGTCATGCTTTGGCCACCTGATGAATGTAAGTCCAATATTCTATATGAAACAACTACAAAGGTTAAAAGAGGCTATTTTAGCTGCTCACATACACCTCGCTGAAATCATCAGCAGTCTACCTGTGTGTCTGTTAGCGATACAAAGTCATGATCTCTCACTATTTGAAAGCCAGGTGATAGTGAAGAGCGTCAAATACTGCAGGATGGATGCTGCCGATGACGCGACCATCCCATCAAAACACAAATGAGACATTCGTGAAATACATAGATGGGACGACGATATCCAAAAGGGGCTGAGAGTATGTGCACAACTGGCACGCTTCATCCCTCACCTCCTTCAGTATCTATGGAAAGAGCTCTGCATGCATCTATATCCGTTCATCCATTATGCATGACCAATTTGCCCTGTCGAGATAGAGAGGGAGGGAGTGGGGAAGAAAGAGGGACAAAAAGCCAATTTACTAAAGCTGCAAATTGATAGAGTCTATATCTATATCAGCGCGGATGATCAGGATATTGGAAATGTGGCCATATCTGTATATCGATTCATAACGGATGATTACACTTTTGTTTACACAAGAGGAGAGAGAGAGACAGCAGAAGAGAACAAGTATTGCCACCCTCTCCCCCAGAGGCCATCCTATTTTGGAGCTGTTATTGCTTACCTCACACACTTTAGTGTGTGTCTGTATGTGTGTATTTGTGAGTAATGGCCCTTTCTCCTTGGAACAGATGCCCTTAACAGATGTCATTCAGCTACCGACAGAGACAGTCAATAAGACAATGAATTGTAGCTCACCAACCCTACCCGTCCATCCATTAGGGCTTCACAATTAATCGAAAAAAAACATGAAATCGTAGCACTTTTTAAACTGCAAGAGGCTGAAATGTCTTCGTATGGGGGGAAAAAGGTGATTCAGTAACCTCACAGAGTATTGCTGCGCCGTGCAGAATGTCAGGCAATTTAAATGTTTCCATTTTATTCAGCTCAAGCAAACCTGAGCACCAGTGAGATATTTCTGGATGGATTCTCACACTATATAGTCTTCTTTGGTTGGGCTTTTAATGCCAAAACCTGTTCAGTAACAATAAGCAATATGCAAATAATTAAGCTGTTTGAAACCAGAATTACCACCTCGCAGATATATACCTCGCCCAACCAGTCAAGTTGCAGTTTTCATCCATGTCTGTCCAAAATGTCATCACTTCATAATTTTATCCTCTTAGACATCACAAGGACCTTGACCTTTGAGTCCTTGACCCCACCAAAATCTAATCCGTTCACCCTTAAGTCCAAGTGGACGTTTGAGCCAAATTTGAAGAGATTAACTGAAGGCGGTCCTGAGATATTACGTTCACGTGAATAGGATGGACGTACAGACGGACAACCCGAAAACCAACCTGATGTAATGCCAAAGAGTGTAATACACTTGCCTGTCTACCAGAGGACAGCGTGTCAGTGTCATGTTTTGCTTTGCAGAGACGAGAATATTACGCGCCTGCATGAATGTTCAATACCAGCAGGGGGCAGCAAAGCCACGTAGTTAGGTTAAGGAAAAACGTCATGGTTGGGCTTATAATAAGTAGGTAAACTAAGTAAAACGCGTACGGAAACAAGGTAACATCAGAAAACACGTGACAAACGTCACTAATGTAACTTGCAAAACAAAACACCTGCTCTCCAACACGGATGAAAGTCCTGTGTTTGTTGGATCCATCCACCTCCACACCCGCCAACCATAAGTGGTCTTTCTCACTTTCTATACTGCGTAACTAGCTCTGAAGTTAGACAACCGTCACTACAAAACACTGCACTTTAGACGTGACACAGAGACGCTATCCTCTGGTGGACCGGCAGGTCTATTACACGCTTTGCCTTGAGAATGGGCTGTGAACACATAATGCCTCTGGCCACGGCTGTCGCCAGCGTGGAGGCATAAAAATGTCAAAATGTTTTAGTCGAAGTTCCTTCTCTTTGTGGTGGAAAGTCAAAGGGTAAATCTGTAGGTGAGTATTAACAACAAGTGCTCAAGTGAAATATGCCAGAGCACAATTTGTACGTAGAAAGTATCAAGGTCGTGCAATGATTTAAGTTGTTATTATGTTTATTACTGTATTAGTGTATGGGTATTCCCACTATTGCAGTGAATACCTTTCAACAAACATCCTATTGTTTAGTCCAGATCCCACTGTGGCTGAATGAGCAATAAATTCAGCATGTTTCCGAATCACCAGAGACTTGTATCCCTGTCTGTGTTATTATTAAAAACACTACCGCTGCTGCTATTTACTGCCTGTCTACCATAAGACAATGCAGAAGCTGTTGTGCTGCGGCTGTCAACACGTAGAGTACATTACAAGTGTAGCGGGGGTGTTTGAGCTGCGCCTTGAGAGGATATAACTTTAATATTAAAATGCAATACCGTAAAGACTGTGAGTGAATGAGATATCATGAACACAATCCGCTCTTGTTGAAGCAACTGATACCTGAAAGGCCCTGCACACCCACACGGGTGTTTTCACTCACTGTGATTAGGCTGAAGTTGGGTAGCGCTCTGCTGGGAGTTTGCAGAGCTCCCAAAACTACTGTCTGTAGGTGTTAAAGAATCAGAACAAGTGCCATAAAACTAACGGGCAAGTCAAAGAGATGTCAATCAAACACAGTCTGTAAACACCAACGCAGTCCTGACGAGAGGTCTAATCAGACAAAGAACTGGAAACACCCAGGGGGTTATGGAGAGGTTTGAAATCTGGCATCTGCAGGCTAACACCTATGCAGTAGAAATATAGTATAGTAGAAAAACACAAAAACAAAACAATAAACATATAATATGTATGATATCAAACAAGGAATGGCCTAGATGAACTAGTACCATACCATTTTTTTGGCTTTGAAGCTTCACTGAGAAATATTCGAAGATATTTGAAACTTTGCAGAGCAGCGCAGGAGGCTGACATGTTCTTCTGTCTCCATCTCCTCCGATTTAGTGCCCGGGACAGTGCTGCTGCCGTACTACTGTATAGGGGTGTAAGAAAATATCAAAAATATTGAATATCCCAATATTATGTTTTGTGATACTGTATCGATTCTCAAAAACGCAGTATAGATTTTTAATTATTAACAATTTACATGCAAAGATTGACTAAGTCAATACTTTATTTCATTTGTAAAGAGATGCATCCTCTCAGTGTATGAGCCTCTCAAAGTAGTGCTGTGATGTTTGATGTTACAGAGACTGTGATGAAGGCAAATGCAGATCCCGCTCTTCAGATTGCATGAAAAAGTAAACTTATTTAAACTCAGATTTTATGCATATGGTGTTGTTCTTTTTACTATGACAGTTTTCCTAAAATTAGGTTAAAGAGATTGCAATATATCACCTTGCTTACAGTATCGCAATATATTGAATTGTAACCCCTGTATCGTGATAGAGATAGAGAGAGATTCTTGCCAACACACAGCCCTACTACTATACACACACGCACCTCTACACACAAAAAACAGCAATATTATCCGCCCCAGAATAACAAATGATTAATGGTGAATATGACTAATGTTGTGGGACTATTCCTTATTTCGGCTATTTCAGGATGTATACATTATTAAAGCTTTCAAAGCATTCAAATACTGATTTGGAGGTTGATTACCATGACAACGGTTGAAGTATTCGGGTCAGCCCTAGTGCGACCCCTTGTCACAAGTTAAATGCCTATGAGATGTTTCATAAGAGTCCTTATAAGACCAAATTATTCAGTATTTCATAAAATACGAGAAATTAGGAAAACATCCTCCCCCCTCAAATTCATCTTCCCCCCTGGTTGCACAGCACTGATCTACACCTTGATACTGTGGAAGAAAAAGTAGTTGTAGTAGCTCACTGGTAGCACATTATTTAATATGCATCCAATCACATGAAACACAGTGGAGATAAACTATAAATACCTATAATGCCAAGTTACCAGCTCAAACTAAGTCACATCATCTGTCAGTCATCTGCCTGTCCATCCATCGCCATCTCTCTCTCCGTTCTGTTTCTTCTTCCCTCTCTCTTCCTCTGCTCCGTTCTCTGATTTATTCTCCAACTCCCTTTACCCCCATCCCAACCAACCGAGTCACAGAAAATTGGTCATTGGTTATCTATTATGGATTAGCAGAAAATTGCCTGCAGCATTTCAAATTCCCGCATTAACAAATGTAGATGTTACCCTCTGTGCATCCTCACCCCGAGTGCTTTTCCTCCCTCTCCAGCCCATATCTCCTCCAGCTGTCTGAACCCATGATAGCAGCGGTGATGACACGCGTACGTCTTGGTTAGTGCACGGATGTGAGGCGAGCAGATAATGACGGCGTTCCTGCAAGCGGTGTGAGTTAGAACTGTATGTAATAAGGCCTGTGTGATATGAATTATTGAGCGGTGTTGATGCTAGCCAGGTCCTCCTTGCCTGCAGGCTGGATCTCGGAGATGGCATGTTAGCACAACCTCAGCTCTCAGCAGCGCCGCGCTTCACACATACTGTGCACACACAGTCAGATGTGCATGCAGCGAGAGCTATCAAGTGCTATCTTCTGCACATAAATTATCTCATGTGAATATAGACACATGTAACACATAAACACACATCCTCTGTGAAAAACTATCAGCATCTGAGGTAAACTACATCACATTATTTAAAATAAATATATAAATACTATTTAAAAAAAGAAGTTTAGATTATTAAAACTTTTCCAGACAGTTCAGCTGAGGCGAGGATATACAGTAGACTTAGTGTTGAAGTAAAGGCGAGCTGGACTGAAAAAACATGGGATTTTAGTTCCTCACCCAAATGCTGCATTACAGATCATTAGTTCATCTAATTAAAACATTTAAAAAGCATCAATTTTGATTGGCCTGTCTGCACTTTGAAAATGTCAATGGGAGCATTACTGGCCGTAACTAATACATGATTAGAAAATACTTTGATAAATGAATATTTTTAATTGCTAGCTTGCTAACTGATCCCTGATGTTTCAGCAAAGCAGAAAAACAGATGAGAGTCTCAACACTTTAGACAGTCTTCAGAGGAAAAAAAACAAAACAAACATTGCACGGAACTAAACTAATCCAACTAAACTACAAACCGAAATTTCAAATGAGGCTCCATGTACAGTTCATGATCTGTACACCTAAATGCAAAATAATATGTGTAGATACATGGGAAAATGATGTTAATGCTATTATAAAATAAAACTTTTAATAAGTTTAGCAATGATTCATTTTTTTTGGTTATGCAAGTTCATATTTCACCTTTGCTAGCCTCTAAATTCAGTGTGTTCAGATGTTGGAAATTATTGATATAATTAAATTTAATTAATATAATTATTGATTTAAAGAACATGAATGGAGGGTGAATATGTTTTGTAACATGGACAAAACCTATTCATAAACTATGCAACAGAACATTTGTCACATAACGACAGAGGATGAGTCTACTCTTGGTATTTGCCAGTACAGCACTAATCACTTCTTGCTAATGTTTTTCCTTGTTTGAGATAATTACAGGAAGTTACTGTAATGAAAGCGTGCAACCCAGCTGTTAGACTGAGACATGGTAAACATAACCAACCTACATAATAAACAATGATTAGAACTCACCATCTCTGTTTCAAATGTTTCTAAAATATCTGTGAATGGCAACGTGTTGTTATCTCCACCAGGCATAAACCTGTGGGGAGATCATGCTTCGGGTCGTGTTGTGTGTCTGTCTGTCTGTCTGTCTGTCCACAGCTAATCTCACATACTACTGGACCCATCAGCCTAATGTTTCCTCTGCTCATTTATGACTGTATGCTGAAGGACCGGCCGGTAGGGGCTTCAAGTGATCAACAACTGTTTCAGTAGCAAAAGGCATTTCCAGCAATCAGCTAGGCTAAAACCAGCCGTACCTAGTCTGATGTGGGTTACATGTTGGCCTCTGTCGAGGCTCAAAAACTGACATCCATAGAAAAGTTTGGTGTCATTTTGAACCGGAGCATCTGCAGATTAATTCCCTTTCCCGATATGTTATGAGCCACTAAAGTTAAGCACGATACGAGATAAATAAATGAATAAATGTTTTTATTATCTTTGCCGCCATCTTGACTGTGAAATTTAACTCTTCTTTGCTTGGGAGGGAGACGGAGACACACCTGGAGGACATCTGCACTCCACTGAGTGCTCTTTTTCTACTTACAAATAGTTTGGATGAAGTCAGTGAAATATTGCGTTGACAATTTTCACTCTGCAATATAAACGCACAGAGAAAACCAGGTGGGCCTTGACCAAACATCTACCTAATAAGTTCTGAAATGTTAACCAACATAGGCCACTACAACTATACTAGCGTGAATGCACCACAATATAATCATACAAGCTTTATACATCATCATCATCATCATCAATGTTACAGGCACCTGCCCTGTACACATGCATAGTATATCCACCTACGTCATGTATATAAAGCAACCTGTTATGTTAATTATTCAATATTTATTCCAGCATATTTGCACTCTCCACTTTTACACTACTGTATTATTTTTCATAATTTACATAAACAGCCTGACATATTGTATGTTATTCCTTGTTGTATTCTTTTTTTACATATTTATCTTCTTTCTTTACTCTTGTTCAGGTTTGTTGACCTTGTTTTTAGCTGCATCTCTATGATGTGTACAATGAGAGCAGAATAAACCAGAGTCAGATAACTGGTAGCCTCTATGTGTGTGTAGGCCAGGACAACCAAGATGATTCTGATCCAACAATACAAACATTAACAGCATCTCATAGCTTGGCACAGCGGCCACATATTCACACATACAGCTGACAGAGAGACAACAGCATCAATAATCAAGGTATGGACCTGCACATTCAAAATACACTTTATCATGGCCTGGCACAGCGGCCACATTATGCACACACACAGCCAGCAGCAACATCAGCATGACATCCGATTGCACACCAACAACAACTACACCCAATAAACAATAATATTGAACTTGTAAATGAGCTTACTTTAGATGATCACAGCAGGAGACGACGGGTCTTGGTGTGAGCTGGGACAAACAGTTCAGTCTGGTATGAGGCACTGATGAGTTTTTATCCGACTGACAGGTGAACAGAGTCTCTCACCTGCAGGCTTACAGCTGGTTGTGGGTAACGTTGGGTGAAGAGGGACCTCATAACGGTACGTGTCGTTATTATTTGTCACTTGTTGAGGAGAAAGTGGCGCAGGAGTAGGTGTGATGGCGGAGGTCTCTTCCTGCTGCTCCTCAGGTTCTGCTCCCACCTGCACAGGTGAGTCGGTTTAACAGGTGAGTCCGTGTTAACTGGTGATTTTCAGCCAGTTCCATCCGTGTGTAACTTTCATGTAACTGGTTGACGTAGATAATAAACACAGAGGAGTGTTTATTTAAAATTGATGAAGTCAAATTCTAAGCTTTCTGCGCGTGCTTTCCGCAGCTGCCTCCACGTGAGAGACACCGGAGGCCGTTCCATTTCCCAGTTAGTACATCCTCGGTTCCTTTCCTCGCCTCCTTTCCTCGCGTCGTAGTCCCTCCCACGGGAGATGAGAGAGGAGGAGACGAGGGCAGAGGAGTCGAGGCAACAGGTATTTAACCAATGAGACGTCCTCACCTTGGAGCCTCATTTTAAAGCGACATCAATTAAATATGACACATGTCACAGCTGTTCATTGTTTATACCACAGCTGTATTTGATGATCTCTCTCAGATGAGCAGAGCAGTGTTCATGACAACTTATAGGCTATATTTACTGTTAATAATTCAGTTCACAATGTGACATCGTGTGACAAGAATGAACAGATGTCTGATTTCTTCTTTTTTTTTAGCACACATATTACAGCCTTTATATATTTTATTGTGTGAAGCATTACAGATGTTTGTATGAAAAGTACTATACTATACAAATAAAGAGTGACATTATATATACAGTATATTTGATCATCTTAAATAACCATAACTGATGTTTACAGGAGGAACAGTTAGTAGAGTCCTGCTGTGGTTTGAGATTATTCCAGCTGTATGTCACGCCTCTTATACGTCGCAGGTACCAAAAACACCTCCGCTGAGGATACACCGGTGTATCCTCGCTTATAGCTCCTCCAGCAAGCTTCCTCCCTCATCGCTCCTCGAGATGCAATTTAGGAATTGGGATGTCCTCCAAAGATGGAGCGCTGAGATCGATTTCCGGGTCCAAGGCACAAAATGGGGAAATGAGAAACAGCCTCACAGAATCTGACCTATCACATATAGTATTAAACAAGAACCAAAAAACTAGAATTATTTTAAGGTCATAGTAATATAATTGATACAGCGCTGCCTGCTTTCACTGGATGATCCAGCAACAGAGGAAGCCTTCTGATTGGGTGGCCAAGTGTGTTCACCTAGGCCCACCCACAGCTACGCGGCTGCAATTAGATCCCAATATGACCAGAATTCATTGGGAACTGGGCTACATCGGCACTTTTGTTAGTCTGAGGGTTATTCAGCTTCGCTTAATTGTCTTTTCACACATGCAGGTTGTTTTCTGTGTTTTCTAAATAACACCGCAGATTTCATCACATCATCCGGGGCGATTTCATCATGTTTTAGCTGCCAAGGGGGATGCTTTCAACCCCCTCTAATAAAACCAAGCCTCAGCACTTTAGTGTCCCTGTCTTTCATCCTCCTCTCTCTTTGTCTCTCTTTCTTCCTGCCTGTTGATGGCCGCCTTTGAAGGCAGAGAGATAAATATGAAGAGAGAGTGTGTTTTTGTTGTTTTGAAAGACAAAATGAAAGAGCGATGCCCGTTGGCTCCACTGTCAAATGTCCCAGTCATCCTGTGTGTATACCTGTGTGTGTGTGTGTGAGCAAATTACCCCCACTATATTGTACTATAGTGTTTCGCAGCAGCTCAAATATCTTCTTATGAATTGAAATTATACTGCACATGATGTTACTGTAACCAGCTTATCCTCATTTTTATGATCTCTTACTAAAAGTAATTGCTCGTTTTTTGTGTGTTTTCCTACAAATGTCCAGCAACACGTGTCAATTTTTGCATGTTACATGCATACAGTCTTTTCAAAATAAACTTCCGTCTTCACAGAAAACTACTTAGATTAGTTTGGGAAAAGATTGTGGTTTCTGTTAAAATAACTATGGAAGTGGCGTTACTTAGGTAAGGAAGTTACATGACAAATAAATCAATGTTGACCTCTGGTTTCACACACAAAACGAACACCAGCCTCCTGGTGAAAGTCTGGTGTTTTTCGACCCACCCATCCACCCCGACCTCCTCCCTACGCAGAGTTTGCATAATGTGCATCTACACTTTTCTTTACCAAAATTTGTTAATGATTGCATGCAGTGGAAATGCTCATAAATGCTGCTGGAATTTTTTTTATTATTATTAAATTCACCCCCAATGTTGAAATACTTACTTCTGCTTCTCCTAATATATAAAATACTTGTGTTTTGTGAGCTGATTTTTCACAGTAGACATTTTGACATGTCACCGCAGGTAAAGCACAGGTTCAATTAATAACATATATAATGGCTGCATTCCTTTTTTTGTTTGGGTTTCAGGGTCCTGATATTCAGACTCAATGGCATGACTTACTGAGACACTTTAATGAAACTGAGCAATCATTGATGTCATTAGTTCTGCCTGTGCTTTTTCTGCTATGACAAGTTGAGATGCAGAGAAAAAGGTCTGTGCCTTTATTACCTTTCCTAGATTAGTATGTGCTGCATGCAGTGGAGCTATGCATAGATAGGCTACTTGTTTTCATAGTACATTACAAAGTGAGATAAAGGAGTGAGACAAACAGTGTGGGACAGATACTCTGTTTACTTTATGCTTCAGACTGCAGGCTGTATAGGCTACATGCCTTTGGAACTTTTATTTACATTACAGAGAGAGTGAAAAGGGTGAAACAGAGAACTGAGAATCACAGAGGAGAAGTGGATTCTATTTGTGTGTTTCCTTCAGGCTGGAAGCTCGGTTGTCTTCACTTCACACAGAATAATGGGAAATATCTAACACAATTTTTCTACTGTGAAGCACGACTTTACAAATGAAACAGGAAGCATGCTAATATCACAGCAGATTTAGGTTTTAAAGCACGTCAGTGTTTAACAATGCCAGAAGATGAGGCGAAAGCTAATCTGCAAATATTGTTGTTTGCTTGAAACCAGATGTAGCAGCTGGAAGTAATGAGGTGAATGAATCTACTGACTGAGTAACGACACTTTAGTCAGGCAAAGTGAATCACACTCATGCCTCCTATCAACTCTCTAAATAACTAGAAAAGCAACTTGCCATTTTTTAACTCTAAAAGATTAAAAAGAGATTGAACTCTTAAGATTTTCTTAACATCTTTTTTCATTGCACAAACATCAATATGACTGACAGCAGTGAAAAACAGTTCAACAGCGACTTGATGAAAGAGATCTATATCTATATCTTTGATATATACTGAATGAAAGTATGCCACAAAGAGTGCTTTCATAAACCTTTGTTATGACATAACCAAGACAACAAAGGTCCCCAAACCTTAACGAATTAAGAATAATTATTATTATTATTATTATACGAATTATTTTAACTTATTTTAATGCTGTTTCACTGAACCTAACCAAACCTTAATTGCGTCGTTGTCACATCATAAAACAGATCTATTTCTCAACAGTGATTTGTACCAGTTTTGGAAAGCATCCTCTATTTAAATAAAGTGATTTAGTGTATTAAATGAGTTTTCTTTTAATTAAATCAACTTTCTTTAATGAATAGAACTTGTTACTTTTGTCAACACAAATAAATTGATTAATGTGATGACGTCTTGATGGATTCGCCAAGCGAATGCAGATACATAAGATGATCTTTTTTTTGTAACGACTTAATGAATTTACTATAAAAGTGTACGAGCCGAAATAGATTTTTTGTTAGTGTAGTCAAATAAATGTAATTTTTGGCGTTAATATGCACCTGTATTAACGGGGCGGTCAAGCAGGAGAGCAAATAGTTTTTTGACCGCAGTGGAAATATTGTTTTTGAAAGGCTAAACGCCAACAAATATGGATTGAAACTGAACAGTTCATTAGATTCTGCTACTAAGTAGCTAAAAATATATTTTTAAATAGTTTTATATCCAGACTTTTGAATAAATTAGCCAGTAAGTGTGTTATTATGATTTTAGTTATATATGAGCAAATCAAATTTTGACAACCTCAGAGCAGACAGATCCTGGCATCTGGACCTCAGGTTGGGAACCGCTGTTCGAGAGGGCGTGGATGAATTACGTACTTTGTCGATTCATTTGGAGGACTTGTTGGATAAAATTCAGGATTGCAATCAAGATCTGAGGAGGAACGATGTTACCTATTGAGATTTTTTACGCAACTCCCATTAATGCAATGCTTTGGTAAAGAAAAGGGAAATCTTTTAATGATGATACAATGGAGGTACAGTGAATCAAATTTTGTTTGTGCTGCTCACGTTGTTGAAAAACTGCATTACAAAATTCATTATTGGAATTTTCTAAGGAAGAAATAGACCCTATGAAAACACAAGTTTTACGCATGCATATCTTAAACCTGGCAGTATCTGCATGGCTGGATACCACTAGTGAGAGAATATCTATTCGTGTGAACTGACCCTTTAAGGTGGCTGAGGTCTAGTTTTTCCTACTAATCTGTTTTGACAAATAACTGGATGGGTCGGTCAGGGCTGCAGAGTCTCATAACCTATCTCCCCTCACTTCCGAACAGATTGTGTCTGACAGTATAAGGGTCCGTCGCCTCGGCTCTCTGCTGCTCATTAACGTGACCTTTGCGCATGAAAAAAAAAAAAAAAATTGCTCTAGACACTCACCATCTAATTGGATGAATAGGCAATGTTTCCCTTTGCTTTAACCTTTTCCATTAAGAAACAAATAAGATATTCTGCTCCTTTTTTTTTTATCATAAAGAGACAATAAACTGATAAAACGGTTTTATTTCCACATTTGCCTTGAAAGTCAAACTGATGATTTGCCTATAATGATAAATGTGTTACAGTTAAAATGAAGTGATGCTTTGTTTGTTGTTCCAGCAGTAAAGGTTGAGCTTGTTTATTTAAAGGGTAGACTTTGAACATTCTTGACGTTGAAGCTAAGTAGAAGAAAATACCTTGTGGCACCAACACCAATGCATGCCTACTTTTATCATGCCACAATTTAAAGGTGCTATTGATAACATTGATAACATTCAGCCACTAGATGTTGCATCCTCCCTCCCCCGTTCCATTGCATTTACGGATTGAGGCTATGTTTACGCACCAAAACCACTTAGTTAGATTTAGGAAAAAAATCATGGTTGAGCTTAAAATAAGTACGTAAACTAAGAAAAATATGTACGTAAACAATGTAACATCAGTACGGAAAACACGTCAAGTTAGAAGCAAAATAGCTCAACCACACTTTGGAACAAGAACACTGGTCTCGAACATCGGTTTCCTGGTTTTTTGTTTGACCTTTGATCTGACTGAGATTAGGGCAAGTTAGAATCTATGGCCCCGACCATGGGTCAGCTGATATGGCTCTACATCAGCAGCCTAACTGTGCTGTGTGTTGATAAATCAATGGCGCTGTCCGTGGTGCTGAAGTAGCAGACGGATTTGTAATTGTGACTTTTTCTCTGAGTCCCGCCCTTCTATCAGTTTCATCTTGAATCTATAATATTCTATAACTATATATCTTACGGTGGGGGGGGGGGGGGTATTAAAAAATACAGAACCAAAAGAGTCGTTCATGGGGCGGTTTGCTAGTCGCGGGTGGTCCATTTTTAGCTAGAAAAATGATTTATAAAAAAGAAAACATGCACTGTATGAGTGGCATAATCCCAACATTCTGCAGCCCAACCACACATTTATCTACGTACCAACTTCAGTGGACTCCTACTGATCTACAGCTTGATAAGAAACAAGAAAAGGAACAACCTCTTAATGACTGGAAATATAGAATCCAGGGCGTTTACATACATTTTTTTAAAGAAAAAATCGATCTAAAAAACAAAAGTATGAAGATGTTTTTTAGTTTTTAAAAAGTTGCTTTTCTTTTCTTTACATTTCTATTTATTATTATACACTCGCACCTATAGGAGTGCATGTAATGTCTCACAAGGCCCTTTAAAACATTTATAGCCTACCATGGCAACACTGGCATCCACCAGATGTGTTCACGCTGTCGGCCCCTCGCTGTACAGATAACAGACCAGGTGACTTGAACAACATTTGAAAGCAGAGCGCGTCTTCATTCCGCTGTAATGAGACATTTATTTGATGGCATTGGGAGTTGTATGTTTTAACCTTCCTCCTCTTGCAAACTGTGTTGTCAAATTTTGCAACGTGAGATAAACTTCAAACAAATCTGATGTGGTTTAAACAGTGAGGACTATATTTTCAGAGCTCAGAGGTATTCAAATGAGTGTTTGTGTTGTGCTCCAAATGTCACTGCTTGAAATACGTGGAGAAATGCTTTTGAACTTGCTCTCAGAGAAGTGTGTGATTGATTGTGTGTGAGTGTGTGTGTGTGTGCGTGTACCATTTAATATATTCCAACCCAGCCAAAGCTGAAATATTGTTCCATCTCTTCTGAATCACTGCATGTTCAGATGTTGACTTGAATATGGTTTTATTTCTGTGAGGGGCATTGTGATAAAATGTCAAAATGAAGTTAATTGGTGACAACTGTGCGGCTCCTGACGGACATTTTTAAGCCTGTTTGATGGCTACCAGATGGCGCCTACGTTAACAACATTCAATAATCCATTAGAGCTGTATGCAAGTATAATTGTGTTAAGATATATCACCAGCGAGTGCAGGTGTTACCCTGTGAGATGATTTCATAAGGAATTATAATGCCTTAAAGACTGTCATAATACAGGTGGAATGTTATTATATAAGCTTTAAATGAGAAATGAACATATTTAAATCAAGTTTGATAACAATATTAGATGTGTCACATACGGCTAAAAGAGTATAATTACCACACTGTGAATCATGCATTTATACTATATTATCAACAGGGGGATTGAAACATTCAACCCCAGTGGTCGTTTTCATGAACACACTTAAAGGTCTTAAAAGCACCCAGAGTTATTGTATGAGAACTTAATTATTGGCTGACAATCTATCTATAATCACACTGCCTGGGGTAAAATAATTCTAATTTTAGCTCTTCCAAAGGACAATAATCATACTACTAATGATTGGCAAGAACTTACTTGAAACATATATGTTCCAAACACACTGAATTTCCTTCTCAGTCAAAGGTTGTAAACCCTCCGCAAAAAAATCAACTTATATACAACTGTTAGTAAGATATCTTACAAAACAGCTATTCCTCCTTTTTCTTTTGCTATTTTGCAACGCAAAATATATGATACTATGCTGTAGCCTTCCGATTTTTCTCCCACCCTTAGTCAGTAGTGTCCACATACTTTTGGCACTGGCATTTGGTTGATTAATTAATTTTTATCTTGGGTATATATAAAAAAAAAACGGACATGAAAACACCAGTGGATGCTTTACTCAAACATGTTGTCAGACTCAACACGTCTGTGTTTTCAACTGACTTTATTGGTACTTTTACTCAGTACCTTAAGGGTTTTCTTTTATTATGTGTGACCCCAATACTACAGGTGAATATATTAACAATGTGTTAATTAAAAAAAAATAATTAGTTGTTGCCGGCCGCATAATATGCCAATGAAGAAGCCTACAGCACATAGAGCAGGTGTTTGCTGGCTGAATGACTGATTGGTTGACCAGTGGGTTACACCAATTGTTATGCATCTACAAAATCAAATCCATTTACATTTTTAAGAGATGGAGGCGTGTCTCAGTGCATGTGTTTGTGTACATAGAAAAGTTTGACTCAGTTTGAGTTTATGAACGTGACAGGAATCCCCCTCATTCTCTCCCTTTCTCTCTCCTTCTTCCTCTCCATTTCAGGATGATAAATTGATGCCTGCATACATCTCCATATCTTTATGCCGGAGACGACACCACATCTCCCCTCGTCTCATCACATATACACCCACGCACACGCTGGCACACACAAGGACACACACACACACACACACACACACACAAACACACTGTTGATTATTGGCAACATCCTGAAGTGCGACCGCTGTGGAGTGGAGTGTGCATGTGTGTGAGGCGGAACCATTGTGTTTGATCAGAGTGTGTACAAGACTGTGTTGCTATGTGTGTGTGTAAAGTGGATCCATTCTGTTTGTGCACCAGTATGTATGTGTATGCACAAGGCCAGGATGTTGTGTGTGTGTATTGTGTAAGATGGAACCATTGCAGATTTGTGTGTGTGTGTGTGTGTGTGTGGGCAAGTGTGTGCGTCTCTCAGGGACTTTGGTGTGTGATTGGTAATTGATTTTCCAATCTGTGCAGACCGCGGCTCGGTCACAGAGCTGGATACAGCACAGGTCGGCTTCCTGTTAGCATCGACCGCTAATGCCGGGCTGTAGAGACAGCTGGGGGTGGCAGAGACAGAAGGAGGAAGTAAAACACATTCTCCACAGTAAAAAACAACAAAAAAAGACTTTTAAAAGCTTTTGTTATGGAGAGGCTGTCCTGTGGCACTTTTAACAGCGGTCCTTTGAATCGAGAAAGAAAGGACCACAGATCTCGCCACGCTAACTTCTACCCAGCCTCCAACTATGAGTTCAATACTGACAGAAGCTATTGCAGCTCTCACTTTGTTTTTCACAATACTCCTCCGTACTTGCCGATGGTTATTTTTTGTTAGTTTCCACTTCATTTAAAGGCCACAATGTGGGCTGAGTCGCAGTTTTCTCTGCGGTCAATTTGCATTTGAAGGTTTTATTCTCCTCAACATTGAAACATTTGAGTTTCCTGAACAATTGAACAATCATATAGGGTTATGTCATGGCCATTGGTTATAACAGTTTAAACATTTTTATCACATTTGCCTTTTTTTCATCAGTATGGTATGTCAGAGCTCTAAATACTACACTAGCCATGTGTTGCTATAGAAAAGACTATTTGCAATGTTTCATCACTGCAATCAGGAAAATGCAACACATTATTCACGATGGATATTTTCTCACGACATATTTTTTGTTTGTTGCAACCAAAGCATAATTAAGTTAACTGTGGTACTATTAAGGCAAGAAGAAAAAATTAGGTGAGTTAAAGCAACTTTCTAACAGCAAGCCTTTTCCAGCAGCTTTAATGTTCTATATTTAAGGGCCACAGCAGGGCACGACTTACCGTGCAGACTAAGGGGCTGATCACACCGAGACGCGTTGCTAGAAACACGTCGCCAGCAAAACCATTGTCTTCCTGTGGTAGGGTCTGCCTGCTGTGCGCTCCTCTCTTGCAGCGTGCGTCATGTTTTTCTAGCGTTTTTTAGAAGCACGTAAAAGTTAAAATATTCTCCTTTTCAGTGCCAGGCACGCGGAGTCGAACCGCTCTTTAATGTCACACTTGGCCCAGGCAGCCAATCAAATCAAGCAAGAGGCGGGCTTTACTACTTTACTACTCTCTTTGATTGCGGTAGCTGGGGTAGGGCTAGCTAGCTAGTTAGCTGTTTGACTGTGAGAGAGGGTTGGAAATGAACATTTTTGTCCACCTGCCACTGTGGCTGGGGAATGTGTCTCTGAATGTTTCCTGTGGTTGCCACGGAGACAAGTTGAGCTGCAGTGACATGCTGGGGAAGGTCAACAATCCTCAACAGGGCATTGACAAGAAGCTATGCACATAAAAGCAGGATAGATATTCCTAACTAAGCAATATATAAAGTTATGAAATACAATACGAAGTATCAATTGTATTAGCGAGATTTACTGATCGGGAGGAAAAAAATATTGAAAAATGTCAGGCAGAGGGGATGTTGAACCTCTCTATCAGCCTCTTCTTCTGTCCTCCACCTTGCTCTCTCTCTGCACCTGTGGGACTTGGAGGGTTGCTCTTCTGGGAGCAGCCTTTACATGTTAATGTCTCCAGCTGGGCATAGGGGAGAAGGGGGGGGGGGGGGGTTGTGGAGACTTTGCTCGAGGAGCTGAAGTCACTTTGGTGCCGTTGCCTTTGAGGCAGACCGCTGCATTGCAGGACTCGTTGAGGTTCCCTGTCTTCTCTTGGGCCTGCCTGTGTCCTCCTCATCCTCATTGACCTCTGCTAGTGAAAACAAACTCTGTGTCAGCCACTCTCCTCGGGGAACTTCTGAGTGGCACAACAGGAGCGGTGAGATGGCTGTGTGCTTTCCTTGCTGAACTCCTCGGAGCTGTGGTAGCAGAGAGAACAGGCCCAGCAACACCAGCAGGAAGCTTATCAGCAGGGAGAGGCGCAGCACTTGTTGACCGCTGGTCAGTACGTCAGTCCACGTTGTACACAGCACACGGTGCCCAAACCAAATAATCCTTATCACCTTTCCAACCAAAAACAAATAATCTGGAGCTTTTTCTTCCAACCAGTACAGCGTTTGATTTCCGTCATTGCTTTGTGATGATTGCCCCTGACAACCATACTGCTCGTAACACTTACAGTATGTCACCAACTGCTGCAAAATCATCACAACTGTTTGTTTTGTGAAGCTGGTGGTGACAAAGACAGACAAAGTGACACGTGGAGACGGGGAAATGTGTGTGTCTCAGCGACCTCAGGGCGACGCCAACATGTCTCCTCACAAACACACTGAAAAGAAGAGAAGCGCCTAAAAGTCCTACTTGAAGATTAAGATGAGATAAATACGATAATCTTGGGAATTACCTCAAATCCTGTGTTTTAGCTAAGAGGATATTTATGTTAATACCCACGCCTGTGCACGTATTTGTGTGTTCACATATCTGTGGTTGAATGCCAAAGAAGAAACTCCCAACAGATTAGTCTGATTATCCTTCTCTGTATGTTTTTTTTATTAAACACTCATTTCCTCTGTTTCTCTCTAATTGCTTCCATCTTTTCCTTTTACTTAGAAATCAATTTATACTTATATTAATTACTTTTACCATTTCAAGCCTTTCCATATGTGTATGTTTTGGATCATAGCACACAAGTGACTACACCTTTTACAGTTCTACAATTATCTGTGTGTGAATAGCTGTGAAAAACGATGAAAACAATGAAGACAGTGTACCGGAAACATTGACTACGTTTACATGCACAAAATATTCTGTTTTTTGTCTTTGTTCTGCAAAAGACAATATTCCTACTGAACTGTTCACATGGCTAATGACAATGAATATTCTACTAATATTCCCGTTTACATGCAGCTGTGGATACTCCGATTAACGTAGGACTGTGCAAACACAGCCTCCCTCTTTGATTCCTTCAACCACCTTCTCGAAAAGGTCGACGTGATATTTGCGCATATCCAAAAACCTGTTGATATCCAAGTCTTTCATAATGATTACAAGTAGTTGTGTTTCTCCTTCTGACCAGAAATGTGGGCTTTTCTTTTGGGCATGCATCTCTGCAGACTGTTGGCTAGCTGGTTTTTGAACAATGCACAGAGCTGACCGTAAATAGGCAAGAGGTCGTGTGTTGCAAACTGTAATAAAAACCCCAATTGAGACTCATATTCTGAATGCACTGTATACATGTCCAAAGAATGGTCCTAAAACCAGAATAATATCAGCATATCCCACCATAGATTGTATATAAGAAGTGGACATAGTCACCGTTACGTCACCCATTGGTTCGTGGACTACGGTTTTGAAGCCTGGAGTTCAGCAATTTGGCCGTCACCATCTTTGTTTTTGGAACCAGAAAGTGGCACGAGACGGTGGAGCTAAGTACAACCGAACGCTGAATAAGACCCACTTACTATTGACTTTCATGAAGTGAAAACACGCTGTGAAAGGGTTAAAGTTCTAAGACGAAAACAAGGACAACTCCCAGACCGAACAACGCCGTGGTAGCGTCCTGTCAATCACAAGGTAGCCCCGCCCTAAAGCATCTCCTGCTTTATGATCTATCTGACTATAAATGGGACCATAATTTACTAAATGAACATCATGCTGTATTGAAGAAGACTTGAAACTAGTGATTGAGACCATAAACTCATGTTTACAATGTTTACTGAGATAATAAATCAAGAGAGAAGTAGGCTCATTTTATCATAGACTTCCACGCCTTAATAAGAAAATGTTCCATTCGGAAAAAGGCCTAATTCAGAATATCCAAGAGGAATATTCCGAATTTGATTTGGGTCATGTAAACAGCATATTGTCATATTCTAAATAATAGTTGAATATTATTATGCATAAACATAGTCAAGTAAGTGACAGAAACAGGAGGATATATAAAGCACCATTCTGCACTTCCCTCTGCCTTTCCCAGCGTTTCAGTGGCTGAGAAAAGGGAGTGTCACGGTAATCACTGCATTTCCATTCCTCTTATAAAGGGATATCTATTCAGGCCGCGTAGCTGCTACTCCAGCTCATTTAGCATAGAGGGTGTGCTGCTTCTAGCATCATTTCCAACCAGTTACTATGAGATCAAGCTGCTCTCCATCTCTGTATTCAGCTTTTATTGAGGCATTTGAAGCATCAAACTATCACTTTTAGTTTCAGTCTGCAAGTCTTGGCCTGCTTTCTTTAAGTAAATAAAAATTGTTATACATGTTGTTATTTTTTATTTTAATTATTATTATTATTTTTATTTGTTCATGTTCCACGTAAGGGTCACGTGTCATTAAATTCAGATCCAGGACCAGAACAAAGAACACACAGAATACTTCAGATGACCACCACCCTTTTCTTAAGGTTTGCTCACTTTAAGTATCAATATTGTTTACCACCGGCTGGACAGAAAGGACATCAACAAGAACACTGTCCCTCCCTCTGATATTGTAGATTTCATGTTTTGATCTCTTAATTTCCTGCATCAGATTCCAACGTAATGTGTTGCTGTTATCTGAATGTGGCAGATCTGAAGATTGCAAAAAAAAAACGCTCCTGCAGGAGACAAGGACCAGTGTTAAGGAGAGTGTTGAGAAAAAACACTAGTGGCCGACTAGAAGACAAATAAACTTCAAAATATGGAAAGAAGCCAAAAACAACCAGTACCTCAGTGGCAGAATAATGCTTTTGGTGATTAATTAACACCTCATTGTACCTTGAATCTTTGAAAGAAAGAAGCAGCACTTCAAAAACCTAACTAAGTAGTTTTGTTTTTTTGTTTTGTTTCAATTCAAAACTTTTACCGTGTCTTTAAAACCGTTTAAAACTGCGACCGTAAACCAGGAGAAAATATGTTTCCCTCGAAACGTAATAGAGAATGCAGTTTAGTTGTATGGGAACGTAATTTCGTAGGAGACAGCGTTGTTTACCCCTGAACTTTGTCCAAGGATTGCATGCTGTATTTTTGTATTAAATCATGATTTTTACATTGTCTTAATTAGATAAATTAAATAAATTTTTTAGGAGTCCAGACTGTTGTTATGATGTCAGCAAAGTTCACCTTCAGAGCCACAATAATACTGCTGGTGAGGTCCATGGTAAAGAGTCAAAGCATTAAAATATAATCTATCATTATGTATAAAACAATCATGATATATATAGTATATACTGTATATCCATCCGGTTTTATTCTCCCCTTCTCCGTTCAATCTTGATCATCTCTCTGCCTCCTCCTCACTCTGTCTCCATTATAGTAATCATTGTGTTTATTTGAGGCTAATAGAGTGATAGTTATGCATGGTACGCTGCTGCTGCTGCTCCAGCCAGCTAAGTCATTTAGCTCAGAGGACCACTTGACCAACGCTGACAGCGCACAAGCTTCAATTAAAGCAAGGGCAGATGACCCCCCCCCCACCACACACACACACACACACACACACATACACACATGCATACACAAAAGAAACACAAAAACACATCCCAAACACACAAAAACACGTATCAGAAATACTTGTATTTTCACATGAACACACTGACAGCTGTTGCCTCTAATCTCATGAATAAAAAGGTACACACTCACAAACTCACGCACACATGCTATTATCAGAGTGCTGCCTCTTGACAAGGAGTAGTATTACTAAAAGGTTTTCCCTCCCACACACTCATAGAGGGAAGGGCAAAGTGTGTGCGAGAGCTCTTGTACCTCTGAAGTCATGTGTTTGCATACACACTTCTTTTTTTTTTACGTGGATGTGTGTGAGAGCGTGGGAGGTAGTTTCAAACATTCTGGGAGGCTCAGACAAAAAAAAAAAGTTTCACAATAACTTAATTCCCATTTAAAGTGCATGCTGACGTGTTTGAACAATGAAGAGCTGTAGGTTTGGACTCCCTTTCGATGCAAACTAAATTGCAAACAAACATGAATGTGAATGATTCATGGCCACTCATTTTTGGGAGGCACATGAGAGAGACTGAGCATTTTTTGCATTCAACAGAGTATCTATAGAAAGCGTCGGGTAATTTAATATCATCCGGCCTTGTACTATTCTCAGGCCTGTACACACACAGTGTGCTGATGTGTCATAGATAAACACAAAGGATACAACAAGAAAACAAGCAGAAGTTCTATCTGTCACTTCTGGACTATGGTGACACTTTTTAAAGTTGCATTTGGTTATTCTGCTTGTTGGTAATCAGATAATATCAGTAAAAGATCATTTTGAGGCCTTTCTTACCCAGAAAACATGGAAAGAAAAGAAAAAAAAAGTGTATTTTTATTTGAATTTAAAAATAAATCATGTGCTTTCAATCAACCTCCTTAGTGTGCATGAATAAATAAACCTAAACCTAAAGAAGTTGTAGTTTTGTTGCCTAAACCTAAAGAAGTTGTAGTTTTGTTGCCTAAACCTAAAGAAGTTGTAGATTTGTTGCCTAAACCTAAATAAGTTGTAGTTGTATTGCCTAAACCTAAATAAGTTGTAGTTTTGTTGTCTAAACCTAAAGAAGTTGTAGTTTTGTTACTTAAACCTAAAGAAGTTGTAGTTTTGTCACCTAAACCTAAAGAAGTTGTAGTTTTGTTATCTAAACCTAAATAAGTTGTAGTTTTGTTGCCTAAACCTAAAGAAGTTGTAGTTTTGTTACCTAAACCTAAAGATGTTGTAGTTTTGTTACCTAATCCTAAAGATGTTGTAATTTTGTTACCTAAACCTAAAGAAGTTGTAGTTTTGTAACCTAAACCTAAAGAAGTTGTAGTTTTGTTACCTAAACCTAAATAAGTTGTAGTTGTGTTACCTAAACCTAAAGAAACCTTTTAGTTTGTGTTCAAAACTTAATGTTTCATTCAGTTTTACAACATGTTAGAACGTGTTGCTTTTAAGTTTTACTTTCACTTTTACAACGTAGTAGGTGTAGAAGGCCCCTACTGACCCAGATCTATGGTGCTGATAGCGATTGATAACGCCTATTTAATGGCCTGATAACAGTCGAATCGAGTGGCCTTTCCACAGCGCCTGTAAATAGATTATCAGAAATTATACAATTTTCAAATTACTATGACAATATAGCTTTGCTCTTTGGTTCCTGGGTAGTTACTGGACAGTTTTAGGTTGTCGGGAAACGTTATCCTGTGATTGTTGGTGTTGCTTTTGGAGTGTCAAAAGGGCTCTTGAAAACTTTCAGCAATATTGAGAGCAATGCTGTAAACTTCATGAAGTTAAATGTGAGTTGAGGAAATCCTTCCTCCATTTCAGGGTTTAAAAGCTTAACAAGCTGCTGACATTTTCAAAATTCATAGTTTTCACTGGACAAAGACAATTTGCAATTTCCCCTCTAGCATTACTCATTTTGCTGCTGACACAAATTGTCGGAACACCGCAGACAGACGGATGATTAACAATCTGTGGTGTCTGAACTGATAGTTGCTTAAACAGTCTTTTACTCACGATTAAAAGACAAAAGCGACCACAGCTGGCTCTGTTTAGTTCTAAAAAAGCAGAGTGAATCATGTCGGGGTTTCCCTGGTGGGAACCGTGTTTAGTTCTGGTGTTTGTTGTGTCCTGTTAATGTTCTGCCTCTTTGTTCAGTTAACTAGGATGCTTTCATTTAGCTTTAGTGTGGCTTCATAGTGTTAGTATTCCACACAGGGCCATTTTAGAAGGGGCTACATAATTAGCTTTTCTATTGTCCTTGAGTGCTTGTGTGGGCTGTGTGTTTGTCTCCGTATTGATGAAAGCAATGTGGCAATGAGAGCAGTGCAGATGTATGTGATTGCAATATATGATAATAAGGCTCTGAGTGTTGTGTTTGTGAGTTCTGACATTGTGTGTGTTTCTTTGCATGTGTGAGTGGGTGTGTGTTTATAGAAAGGAGGGTTTGGCTGAGGGTTTGTTGTGTGAGCACATTTCTGCATGTATTGTATACACGTATTTTCTGAGTGTGGGCCATGAGACTGTAAAAAGTTGTTTTTTGTGTGTCTGTGTGTGATTGCAGCATTTTCACAGAAACATTTGTCTATAAAAAAACCTACAAATTCTTCGGTTACTTACTTTCTTAAGTTCATTGATGTCAAAGTTAAGTAAACTGGAATAAAGCTATTCTTATAATAATAATAATTACAATACAAGAAAAGAGTTTTAACAGAACAAGCTGCGACCTCGGCGAACCTTGGTTATGAAATCCTCCTTCAGCTGATAGACGTCAGCTCAGACACTCAGACGCCTTTTCACAGTGAAACATTCCTCGGTTACACAATGTTAACGACAACCTAACTACATGTCAGATGAAATGCATGCGAGGTCATCTGCCAAGTAAATGTCTCATTATAACTATATACTAGCTATATAAAGTATCTGAAGTAATGTTATTCAATCCTTGAAGAAAAGCCCTCTATCTGTATTTTCTCTTTTCTTCTTATTTAACTTTACTTGGGACACTACCTTAGTTCTAATTGTTTGTTAGCCTTGTGATTGCTAGCATGGCTAACTGAAACTGTCACTTCAGTTCCTTTAAGTGGTTCCAGTTAGTCACATTTTTGGATATTTGTCCTCTTTAAAATGTGTTCATGTCATATCTCTCGGCTGAAGTGAGCACACATACTGGACTAGACTTTGTCTTTTCTAGTTGTTTTGGTCCTGCTGAGATCTATAGAACATTTTTTTTGCCCAGAAGACAAACACAGCTTGTTTAAAATAGTCTAAATATTAAAGATGCAGCAGACAATGGAGGGGAAATGGAGAAATATAAGTGGTAGGAAAACTCAAGAGTAAGTCGGGGAACATATAGAATTAAACACTGGAATATATTAAAAGAAAGGGACAGGGAAGAGGAGAAGGTACATTAAATATTATAAAATGTCAGCGAGAATAAGACCAGTGAATGGAAAATTATTATCAATTCAACAGAAGAAGAATTTACAACTTGTAGCACTTATTTTTTTTAATACTTGGTAGTTTTAAAGCATTCCAGTTGGTGCCATAAAAATACAGAATTTCAGAGTGTTCACTTTCTTTGCTAAATTTGCTTTAAAAGCAGATGGCTTAACACTCTCTGTGGAGTATTTTTTATCATGCAGTGCCTGCTGCTTGAAATATAAATGTGAATAAGCACAGGCCTTGGTCATACTTCTCACCTTGTTGAATGGTGTGTGAGTGTGTGACAGAGATCTTGTATTGTCACACTCCAAAGCTGCTATTTGCACAAACAGACATAAATGAGTAAAAACCCCCCATAAGAGGCAGAATCACACCTTCACAAGTGGTTTTCACGCACACACACACACCAATGGGTATGCAACGCCATTACCACTGCAGTCAAACCCTCTCTTGCCTCTCTCTGCTCTCCTCTCCACTCACTCTTCATCCCCTCTCATCCACTACTCTCATTTTCCCATCCTCTCCTCCCACTCTCCTATTTTCTCTCCCCTCCTCTTCTTCACGTTGCTTTTTTTTCTTAAATATCTTCATTGTTTTACTCTCTGCCTTCCTTTCTCTTTAACCCCTCGGTGTCACCGGTGTGCCTACTCTTCATACATGTTAAACAGCCATTGCGTAAAGCATGC
Source organism: Sebastolobus alascanus (assembly GCA_916701645.2). Classification (NCBI taxonomy): domain Eukaryota; kingdom Metazoa; phylum Chordata; class Actinopteri; order Perciformes; family Sebastidae; genus Sebastolobus; species Sebastolobus alascanus. The sequence goes on along the minus strand of CAKAOJ020000201.1, from coordinate 1,382,748 downwards.
CATTATTGCAGAAAATCTGTGTGTGAGCTTTGTGTGTGTGTATGTCAGTATGTGTGGGTTTCCAAGATGTGTGCACATGGTCAAGTGTACACTCTCATCCTTGTCAAATGAGATAAAAGCTATAGCTCAGTATGCCTACAACCTCCTAATAGCAGCAGTGACCTTCATCCATGCATTAGCAGTCCTGTAGCGAGATAAGAGTGCTGTTTTCATACATGTTAACAGCCACACGGGACCCTCAGCGTCTTCTTATCAGAGGGATGCATGTAATGCTCTGACTGGCTGCCTCTCGTACTTTCTGAAGTGTATTGCAGGCTGTACATCCCTGCCTCAAGGTGATCTTCATTTATAGACAGAGCAGGACATGAGATAATTCCCCCTTTCTCCTCTTTCTGCAACAGCTCAGGGCTACGTCAGCTTGAGTTGGGGCGACCACTGATCCAAAGCTAAACTTTGCCAGCCAGAAAAAGTTGAGAAGTTACTGAGAGTTGAAGACAAACTTCCTTATTTCAACATCCCCAAATCACCAAATTCTCTCCCGGTGCACTATTGATGTTTTAAAATGTATTCTCTTTGATTATGTGCCATGAAAGTCGGATAACTTTCTGCAGCATTTTCACATTAATGTTTTTTTGTCTCTCATCATTATTGACTGACCATATAAGTGTTGAACCCATTGTCTCTTTATTCCACAGTTATTGAATAAGATCATCATGTTCAGAAAACCAGATCCTATTTTCCATTTTAATTGAATTAACATTAGTGATTTGTAACTATTTAAAGGTCCCTTTAAGGTAAGGTAAGGTACTCATGCTAGAATCAGGCCACTGAGAAGTAGGAAAAAGCTTCTTCTTCGGTAAAGCAACCCGGTCTCACGGGAAGGCGTATAAATACCACGACACTACACGGACATTCCGCGTGTCATGAGCACACATTTTCACTTTTTCGCGTGCCATTTGTATGCCACACAAATGTCCGCAGCTACGTTTAGGCAAGAAAACCACTTAGTTAGGGTAAGGGAAAACGTCAGGGTTTGGGCTTAAAATAAGTAAGTAAAGTTAGTAAAACACATATGAAAACAACGTAACACAACAACAGAAAACATGTCACAAATGTGAATAAAAAACACGTGACAATTGTGACAAACGTCACCAACGTAACTTACAAAACAACGGTCTCGAACACGGGTCTCCTGGTTAAAAGTCCGGTGTTTGCTCGGCCCAATCCCTTCCCAACCCGCCCAACATAAGTGGTCTTTCTTGCTTATTATACTACGTCACTAACTCTTACCGTAGCATTTATACGTGGGTGCGTTAACATTGCAGTCAGTACAGGATACATGGTATACAAATGAAATGCGGTAATCAAGAAAGGCGGACTTATTGCACACTAAATGCCTTGCGCATTATCATAGGCCTTTTCGTAATTTCATAAAAAGGTATAAATTGAAGTTTTTGTCAAATTTTTGAGAGTAATATTTTGGTATGTATAGTGAAATGAGTTAAAGCAAGTGTTGAATAGGAACTCATTTGGCCTTCTCTGGCAAAGTAGTAGATGTGTGTTACATTTTGACAAGCAGCGCCAATTATTAGTTTGGAATAAGAAACAGATGCCAAAGCTGTTTGATTGACAGGTGATCTCTGGGAAGTGTAGTGAAAAAGCACTTATCAATTAATTTAGTGCAAAGTAGCTGACATCTGGCAGTGGGATGTTTGTTTGAATACCAGTTTAAATAAATACATGCACACGTATATCAACCCTAATCTTGTAAACCATCCCTAAGCCCTAAAATACATTATGAAACAATATTAATTGCATAGTGAAAACATAATTTGTCTCAGTCAGTCCTTGTAAACGACACACCGTATATGTGCGGTACACACAGGGTGGTTTACAAAGAAGGAAAAAAAAAGGTAGTGCTAGAGGCAGACTAACATTAAAAGGTGGCGTTCAGTCAACAGCTTAATGCAGAAATATTTATAGAGACATTATGAACCAAAACGACTAAACGTAAATCAGGATTACCAACATGTGTGTTTGTAAGTGTGTGTCTGTGCGTGCAGTATTCTGTAAATGATGTCAAGCAGCAGCAGTTACTCTCCAAACTTACTTAGCATTGCCTTAGGTGCACATCAAACACACACACACACACACACACACACACACACACACACACACACATAGAGAGTCATTAGTAGGCAACCCACATTTTTAACAGGAACCACCTACTCTACACCAACAGAAAATTCTCTTCTTCTCTCCTGTAATCCATCTTCCTTTCCTCTGCTCTGCCACACTTCCCCCACTTCTCCTCTTCTTCTTTACCTGCCTCTCCACCCTTCCTTACTTCACCTTCTTTCTCCCCTTTGCTGTCTCCTTTCCCAATTTCTTCTCCTCCTCCCCTCATTTCTTCTTCAGAGAGGAAACAATAGACATACAGTGTGCACACACACTCCAACCCATCAAGTACTGTTTGATTATTACTCGGCGTCTTGTCGAGTTTGTATACTTACGCCCAGCAGCTGAACAATACCTTTTTGTTGATTTTAAAACAGTGTAATGACCCTTTACCTCGCTGGAACAGACTGAAAATGTTAAATCATCTGTGTCTGCATTTCCCACTGAAATGTCAAAGCGAAGGGCTTAATGTGACAATTTACATAAAGTACCAGCGGTGTAATGTTGCAGAGAAAACAAATGAACTGATGTATTATACATGGTGTGGTTAAGAGCAGTTTATATATATATATCAGTGGTCTAAAATTACCTGACACTAGACATGGGACAATATGAAAATTTCACGATAATCCTGGCCAAAATAATTGTGATTCATGATATTATACCCATAATCATCAAAATATGCTTAAAACTCCTAAATTGGCACTAAAACATACTGAATATAATTAACCTTTTGTTAAGAAACTAATATTTTCATTTAGTGAAAAAACAACCCAGTCACCAGAAAAAAAATATTGGCATTGTACATTTCTGCAAACCATGGATACCAAAAATTGATTTCATGAATATGCTTCTTATCAGCCTCGTATCACGCTTGCAGAAATGCACAATGCCACGTGGTTAACACTGTGAAACGACTGGTTAGGTTTAGGCAACAACATTACTTGGTTAAGGTTAGAAAAGAGATCATGGTTTGTGTTCAAATAATACTGTACCAACGTAACAACTGTAATCTCTCTGTAAACTCAACTGTAAACTCAATGCAGTTTCATTGTATGGTCATTTTCTTTTAGGAGACTGGGCTGGAGAGAAAAAGAGTGAGGAGGTGTTTGACAAGAACAGAGAGGACAGGGAAAGACAGAAATTGTCTTTCACAGGCAGGGAAAGAGAGAAAAATGGCAGAGAGACAAATTCTAAAAGACAGTGTCTGTACTCCCCGACACCCTGGCTACGCAGGATTTTCTTTGAAAACGTGAGAAAAAGAGACAGCAAGAGAATGTCTGGGAGAGGTGGTGAGAAGCCGATAATGACTGAGACAGCCAGAAAAGTCCACAAATCCTGTCTCTCTGAATTTGTTCTACGTGTCACTCATGCCAATCAGGACTATATAGCATCCTTTCAGGGTCAGTCGCTGTCTTGTCTCATTGTCTTTTTTCTACTCCAGCAGACCTTAAAACAGGTGGCGAGTGGTACCAAGTCACACATTGTTTGGAGAGAAAAAAAAAAAAGGCTCAAGGTTTTCAACAAAAAGTTTGGAATGAAGGACGTGGACGAAAATGGGTTTTACCATTCATCAGTACATGTTGGGCGTTTTTTTGATACCTTTTTAACAGAAGTCATTCCTTACTCAAAAAGTTTAAAAGCAATACTGTGTTAAAGTGTTAAATGTGCATTTGTGTTTGGCCACTGAAAATTAAATCCTGACCAGTGTTGGGTAGTAATATTACTGAAATTTCAACCCGAACTCATGGGAAGGCGTATCAGTACCACATTACACCGACATTCCATGTGTCTTGAGTACGCATTTTAGCCTTTTCGTTTGTCATTCGTGTGTTGCGCAGTTAGGTTGAGGCAACAAAACCACTTAGTTAGGTTAAGGAAAAACATCATGGTTTGGCTTTACAAAAAAAAGTACTTAAACTAAGTAAAATATGTAAGGAAACAACGTAACAGAAGTCCAGAAAACATGTCACAAACGTCACTAACGTAACTTTGCTGGACCCATCCACCTCCCCGCCCACCATCAGCAGTCTCTCTCACTTTTTTATTCTACGTCACTAACTTTGAGCGTAGCATATTGATGCGGATGTGTTTACATTGCAGTCAATACAGACTACATGGTGTACAAATGACACGCCAAAAGCAAGAACGGGGTTCTTATTGCATGCAAAATTGACTTGCAAATTACTGTGTCTTTTCGTGCGTCTGGACTGATCTCCCGACTGAAGCACTGCAAAGCATGATGCTAAATCTTTATGGTGGCAGTTGGAGATTAGCCACGTAAATATTGTTTGATTGTGTTACTATTTATCCAGGCAGGAGAACATCCAGTAATTCCCAGCAGGGGATAGAGAGCGGGATGATTGTACTCCGTGTCAGGCCTGAGGGTTGCCTGCTGTCTTCTTGTTGGCCACTGAGCATCTCTACTGGGGACTCGCCATGCTCGACTAGGGACATGCCCTGCTCAAGGGCACCTTGCTGGTAATTGCAGAGTGACAGAATGTCCTGTTCGCTTTGTCTGCCCTTGTTTTCTCTTCTGGTTCTGAAAATGCAGCCGATTCTCTGTTTGCAAGCTCTTTGTAGTCATTAGACTTCCGTCGCCTCCAAAACTGTCTGAAAAATTCAACTCAACAACTCCACACCTCTGTTCTCCCCTACACATTTCTCTGGCAGCGTTTCACCTTATAGTGGGTTTTGCAGTCAGTAGTCAGTTGGCTTGGCAGTTTAGATTGTAGTCTGCTGGCTCGGTACTAAAGGCATTAGCATTTAAATTCAACCGCCTGGAGGTATCATAGATCAGAGTGTTGGATCTGCCTGTTTCCAAGTTTGGAAGAAACTTGCTCATTTCACATTGAAAGTGAAGTGTCCAAGGCCATTGGAGTAAGTTCTACACAAGGCTGAAACATTTGGGTTTATACTGATGTGAGTCAATGCCTCACATACTGGAGACCTACATGGGCACTTTGTTTCTGTCTTCACACATCTAAAATGAATATTTGGACGTGTCTTCTATATGCATATATGCTAATTTTAGAGGATAGATCAATATTCATATCTCTATAGTCTTTGATGAAAGTTTTGGACTCATTAATATTTCAAGAGGTGGATATCCCATTTTCCAACAACACTGTGTTAGATTTTAATACAGAAAAGCAGCAGCATTGAGGTATTATAAAATTTTTCTTACTCTCAATATTATATAACCCAAGAGACTGCTGTTTACCGTGATCATGGGCAAAACAGCAATGAAGTAGGTACATGATAATAGTACTGAGCAACCCATAACCATGGTGGAAAAAAGCTCCTCAAGGGTATTATAGTTGTAACATAATAGTTTCCATGTACTGTCTGGATTTTATTTTCTTCAAAGAAACACACATATACAGTATGAGCATAAAAAAAACAACATGAGAAAACAAGCGGGATCGCTAAATAGCTCCCAAGTTACCATAAGACACAAGTGCGAGGTTGATCTTTGAACAGGGAGATGTCTCGGCTGAAATCTGTTGCAGAATTTCAGATTTATGGTTGTAGTCGACCTTCGCTGACAGATTTAATTTAGGTCAGCAAGTCACACTATTTTTTCAAAGTACTGATTCATTGGGACAACGTCTGTTAGTGGGCTTCCCCTTTTCGTTTCCTCCCAAGGAGGAATTCTGGTCTTTAGTCAAGCATCATTGAGCTGTCACAGATCAGTCTCAACTCTTTTGTGTCAAGCTCATTCATTTTCACACAGAGCTTCACTAAACTTTCCCAGATAATTACGGTTACATATGTGGCTTTTGTTTTAAGGTGTGGAATCAAGGCTCTGTGTTGAGTTATTCCTATTGGCAGCCTGTCTCCTCGCCTGCTGAGTCAATCAATCTGGGTCTGTCTCTTTGTTAACAAGTCCTGCTTCTGTGTGTGTGTGCTTACTAAGAGAGGTTGAAAAATGCAAAGAGGTGTGTGTGGAGGGACAGGAAGAGACAGTGAGGGGTGAAAAGTTAGGATATAAGAAACAAATATGGCAGTCTCAACATCAACTGGGCTTGACACAACCAAGACGAATGTACAAACTAAAAGATGTTTCTTAAACTCTTTTTCCACCAAAATTAGCTTGGCAGTCATGTTTCCATCACTGCTGATGAACTTGGTTAAGCCTTGAACACTACTGTTATATCACTCTGTTCCAAAGGAACCATAAACCCACTTTGCCATCAATAAAGCGGCGGGGTTTCAAAATGCAATCACACACACAGAGTATCAAAGCCACTACAGTCATTTAACACTCTGAATAAACAGACACTTAAAAGAAGATAATCACTGAAAAGGCCCTGTGTGTTTGGTAACACGGCTTAGTACGGTGTGCATTGACAGGCTCAGCGAAACACAGTAATTTAGGTGCAGCATGAAGTAAATCAGATGGTGTGGTGATAAGCCACTGTCAGTTGCCTTATTTGTTTCATAATAGGATGCATGAACAACCATAAAACAAAGCTGTTTACTACTGTGAATGAATGTTGGGCCCAGGTTCATGCCATTTTTCTTAGGCAGGTACTGAGTTGCCTGCCGATCGGCATCCCCCGAGGGTTCAGTGACAAAAGCTAACGAGGTGTTTTATAGTTAAGTCAGATGTCACACTGAACACCTTTTTAAAAGTCACTTTGTCTCAATGAAAAAACAAAATAAATAGAAAATATCCCAGTAGCATGATATTGAAAGATAGGTTTCTGTGTTTGTACAGTTTCCCTGCCATGACAGCACACAGGCTGGCTCAACACAATGCTTCATATCTCCGTATCACACACTCGAACCTGTCAAATGTCCTATCACCCTCCCCTACAGACGCACATAAAACACACACTCACATGCATGCTCGACAGCTGTCAGCCTCCTTGTCATGCAGACCCACACGTTACAAACCCATGCATAAACATACACTAGTTCAGGCATAGCTGACACTGTCAGAAACCTCGTCATACACACCCACACAGTCCGTCTCAGTCAAAGACACACACTGACACAGATGTGTGTGAAGACAGTGACTTCCAACTGTGCTTCATGTTCCTGATGAGCTCTGTTGTTAACATGGTTTCATAAGACCTGGAAGCATCTACTCTTTAAGACCATTAAAAAAGAAAAGAGTTCACTGTGGAAACAAGTCAGAACATAATAATCTTCTCAGTTACGATGAAGAAGTGAAGGCTAATATTTTGTTAGCTTCATTTAGAGCCGATTGAATTAAAGTCATGGTGGCACAAACTGCTGCAATATCTTTAGATGCATTTTTCGCAATAGAGCAAAACTTTGGTGTCTGAATTAAAAGGAAATTTGAGCAAACTTTGATAAATAGAGATCTCAACGTCATTTCCTTTGATTCTAGTATTTCATACTTGGTGATAATCCAAACAATAGTGTGAACAAAGACTCAACACCCCTCTTTCCAAGTAGCTCACCTGCTTATAGTACTGTTCTCATTTTTACTGAATTTTTCAGAGAAGCCAATGGTGCATTTTACATGCAGGCTGCATCTGGCTTTGTGAGGTGATATTATACTACCCACAGTATTTAAATTCCTGCGCTTCAGGGTATGAGGAGGCAAGTTGAACATTTACCCAATGCATCAAGCTCTCGGATTTGACTCGCAAAGTCATTGATAGGAAGGTGGCTACCAGTGAGTGAAACTATTGGCCTGTAGGTAAAACAGATAAATTGTGAATACCAAAAACAAAACTTGAGGAAATACACTGAGAAATGAAACCAGTGTTTCGGGGGGCTGGATTCAGGCAGAGGTTTGACCCAGATCTAATATGTTTTAAAATGTCTTTTAGTTCTCTTTCAACAAACTCTGGCTGTTATCAACGAGGCAGGAGAAAAAAAAATGGAATATTTAAAACTGTATAGCCTTCAGCTTTTTTTTTTTCAGTCCACAGACTTATTTATTGATAGCATATTGGTGTTACATTCTGGGAATTACACCGGAAGGTATTTTAAACAGAGATATTTCATTTTACATCGTTGTTCTTCTATTATAGGTTTGTTCTTAGAGCAAGATTTGACAATGATCTGTAATTTCATCGTTTTATTATCCACTAGCTGCCCGGGGTTTATGCAATCAGGGCTAGTTGATGCACACGCCCCAGTAACAGGAGTGAAACAGCTGATCAATATCAAGAAACATGGCTCACAACTGTGCAATTTAAAACAAGAGTGCTCAAACCAGACTAACTTTCTGCTGTGAGGTTTTTTGCATGAAAGTACCCAAGACCAGCGCCGCCAGAATGATTTTTGAGGGGCTGAGGGGGGGGGGGGATCATAAAGATATTGGTTGTATAGATATGAATGGTGATGACACGGGCCTACCTAGACTGTGGCGGGCTGGATGCCAGATAACTTTGATTTCATTTGAATTACGCTACACAATGGTTGGATATGATTGGATAATGTTCATGTTCATGTAACATGTTCTATGACAGTAATACCAGGCTTCGACGTTACAACTTTATTACCATAACACCTGAAAGTGGGGGGACAACAAGTCTCCATGTACTCCTATTGTGCCTGAGACACAGTAAGCTAAATTATTTAACGCTGAACTCTTAATAAAGTGCCCTAAATCAGACCGAGGGACTCTTGTTTATTTTATTCAACTTTTCCTCTTAATAAAGACACATAAAACATCTCACACAATCTTGGGCTCTTTAGAGGTACTCACACTATTCTGGAAACCCTTATAAAACTATCCTACAACCCATACTGGGTCCTGATTCATAGTTTTAGAAAACTGCAGCAATAAGCCCTTTGGTGAAAGTTACTTCAGCACTGCTGTTGGGTGTTTTTAGGGGGTGGTAAAGTCAGTTGTTGGGCATTTGACATTTTTAGGGAGAAACACTTCGGATGTTGACCTTAAAATGAGATCATTAGCCAGAATGAGACAACCACTTTAGCCCAGCTATTTCTTCTCCTGCAGTCTTTATCTTTTATCTTCTCACTTGCTCTTTCACTCACCTTTTTCTCTTCTCCCTGGCTCTTTTCTAACCTATATATATATATATTCCCTATCCTATTTCTCTCTTTTTTTTTTCTACCTCCTCTCATGCACCCTTTGCTCTGTTGTTTTAATGTTTTGTGGTCAGTGCTGAGAAAAAGAAGAAAGTACAAGAGTTTAGGCCTGGATTTCTTTTGGTTCAGTGCCATACGAGGAGAACGCTCAGACAGGCAGACGGTGGTGTCGTGCCAGGAGAAGACATGAAGGAGAGGTCAGACAGCTTTATAATAGCCGGCACTTTCGAATTAAACAAATTTATAGCTCCAGTGCATGCTCTGATGTGGGTGATTAACAATGAGAAGGATTCCAAGCAGCCTAGAAATGAAGTGTTATGGTGTCTCTAAGTGTTTCTGAACCATGTCAAATCTCTAATCAGTAGTGGAAGAAAACAGGTTTTTGTAAATTGGCTCGCTGATAACTCATCACATTAATTTCATGCTTTTAATGTCAGGCCACTGACTTGCATTTCTTCTGAAGGTAATCTAGGTGCTCTATAAGCCAACACCATCTGCATATTATACACAGCATCAGTAGTTATGTGCTGTAACTGTTAGTTGTGTAATCACAAGCGGAGAGCAGTAATGGAGCTGTGAAGACTTTACCGTTTATCTTAAAATAAATACGTCTATATGTATATGCAGAGTCAGTCTGGGTGAGTTTTAATACTGCAGCATGTGGTTGTATCTTAGATGTATTTAATATGTTATTGGTTATGACTTGTAGGATATGTATGAACATATTAAACGCACCAAAGACAAATACATACATACAAAATGCTCACCGTTAAATATTATAGACTTCTAATCTACTCACAGTCAATCCACTGATGTTTATTTTGCCGTTATTGAACTGACTCATTCTACATTTATGACAAAAAAGTGATTTTCGATTTTTCCCTGCGGCAGCAATGAAATATACCAGAGGCTAGTCAAGCTCATTATGACGTTATTATTATTATTTTTTTTTTAAATCTCCTTTATCAATACTGCCTACCACATGTTTTTATATTTGTGTCTCCTCTCCACAGTTGTTCTTCAGTAATGTCCAAAATCTGAAAAACAGGCCATCAAAAATGATCGAGAGCACAGCATGTTGCCACAAAAACTTTGTGAGTCATCTAAGTGCAAACACTTGAAAACACTTCACCTGACTAGACACACTAATTATGACCTTCAGGTACGGATTTCTCTCCTAAATTGGCGTACAGCTGTTTGGAAAAGAGCACTTCATTTCTACTTCCGTTTCTCCGAAGCAGTTTGTTTGACCTCTGAGCATTAAGTCACAGTCAGGGACTAAAGCTTGCTGCTCGTTCCTTCCCTCTTGGATTCTTCATCTCAGATGAGCTAACCACTGAGCACAATCTCTTCTTCCTCTCCTTCAATCAACCAAACCTTATTCCTGGACAACAGTAACTGCATGCCCATTAATTGCAGGGTTGAACGAATCATTATGAAAGAAAATCAAAAGCTTCATTATATTTTCCTGGTGCTTGGTAAATTTAATCAGCTCAAATAAAAGAATATTATCTCGGTGGAGTTGGATAATGGATACATTTTAGAATATATTAAAGCATTTTTCAAGACCTAGCCCTTGGAAAAAAAAATGCCTAAAATAAAGTACCCAAAATGAGGCTTATATGCATATATCTGGTCTCCTTTCAAAGATAAGAAGCTAAGGGGCAGTAAACTGAACTCTATTTCCATTCCAGAGAAAATGAAGATACAATAAAGGAAAAGTCCTCACCTAGTATAGAATATTAATTTCAAAGGCAATGTCACCATTATAACAAAGATCTCATAGATAATGATGCACTGAATGTATTCTACTGCTCTTTACTACAACTGTGACTGTAACTGTGATTAAAATACACTAAAATACACCATTTATGATACAATTTATAAAGATATACTTGAGCATACTCTCAATGTATTGGCCATGTTTACTGTTTACATGTTGACTGGGAGTTTTACTTCAAAACACTATATATTTTCATATAGCGAATAATATAATACCAACTTTATTTATATAGCACCTTGACTTTTAAAGCCTGAATACAGAGCCATAAGGTTTCAGAAGGTGTGTGTGTGTGTGTGTGTGTGTGTGTGTGTGTGTGTGTGTGTGTGTGTGTGTGTGTGTGTGTGTGTGTGTGTGTGTGACGAGGCAATAAGAATAATGTGTGTACATGTATAAATGTGCGTGTGTGCTGCTGCTTTTATGTGCTTGCGCCTGTGTGTCCTAAATTATTTCCCATCTTGATTATTGTGGTCTTTTGTTCTCTCTTTTTTTCACTAAACTACATATTTCCCCACAGACCGTTTCTGATGCCCATAAAACAATGTTTGTTTAGCGCACTTGGGATATGACTGTATGTGACTGAGAGTAGGCTGGTGCATGCTGGGATATGAATGGGTGTGATTTGGACAGAAGGCGGTGGGAGTTAGTGTCTAGTTGTTTTTCATGCTTCATTGCTTTGTTTGTTATGAGGCATCTTAGCTCGGCTCACATGTGCACTTACATCTCATTGGCGGGAAATCATTCTGTAAGATGAGATGATTATTATCACTTCACATGTAAACTGGGGATTCTTCCACTTTATTAACTCAGGATTCAACTCAACAAATCTGTTCTCCCAGTTAGCCCTCGTGGTTTACATGAACGCCATGTTGTAGTAAGCAATTTAAACCTGCTTAAAAGTTCAATTTGAAATAAAAAATTCTGATTCAATGCATTATCACTGGACAGCACATGTACTAATACAACAATTACTGCAGCTGTCATTATACACCACACATATAAACATATACTGTATGTTCCAGACGAGTATAAAAGTGCAAAAATGGTATATGAGGAAAAAAGGAAATCCATCCACCCATTTTGCTCCGGTTGTTTGGATCACAATGGCAACAGGCCACAAGCATGGTAGCCCAGACATCCGACTCCCTAGCCACATCCTCCAGCATTTCCTGAAGGATCCCGAGCCGCTCCCAGGCCAGATGGGATTTGTAATCCCTTTAGCGTGTTCTGGGTCTGCCTCGAGGTCTCCTCCCAGTTTGATGTGCCCAGAATAGCTTCAGGGAAGCATCCTAATCAGACGCCCAAACTACTGCTCTTTTCAAAACGAACTGGCAATAGTTCTCTGACTCTGACCTCCTTCCAGTCCAGACCAACCTGATCAACCTGTCTCTAAAGGTGAGCCCAGCCAGCCCATGAAGGAGACTGAGGCCCTGTTAAAGGGACTATATGTAACTTATTACGCGTATAAATCATACCGGGTCGGTGTCCCATGCGCGCTCGCGTCTGGGTACGCGAGCGCGCAGACTCCAACACAAGGCTCCAGCCTGCTCCTGCTGTCTGCTTCTGCAGCTCTGCTCCTGCTGTCTGCTTCTGCAGCCTGCTCCTGCTGTCTGCTTCTGCAGCCTGCTCCTGCTGTCTGCTTCTGCAGCCTGCTCCTGCTGTCTGCTTCTGCAGCCTGCTCCTGCTGTCTGCTTCTGCAGCCTGCTCCTGCTGTCTGCTTCTGCAGCCTGCTCCTGCTGTCTGCTTATGCCTGCTTCCACACCGCGCTCGTTCTCACCCGCTCGGCTCGCTCCAACGCCACGTGCACGCGCGCACACTACACACTGCAGAAGAGTTAGTTTAGGTCTGAGAATATCTAGTGAATGTGCAGTGGAATTTTGTTCAGAAATAAATGCTGCAGCTCCTCCAGACGAACAGAGGTTTCCCGTGTCTTGTGAAGTGACGGGGCTCCGCAGCGAGTTACGTTATCCCGACTAGGTGTCGGTGTCTGTCACCATGACTGTCCAGTGCAGAATCCACATTACTACGGATGCGGCACCAATACGCTTGTCAATATCACGTTCCATTTCACCCTCACTTATGAACAAGACTCGTAGATACTTGAACTCCTTCTCTTGGGGCAATGACTCACGATGCCATTTTCCGGCAGAGTACCGTGGTCTCTGGAGGTGCTGACGCCACTTGACACTTCCCAGTACGCGCTGGAAGATCACGGTCTGAAGAAGCCAGCAGAACAACATCATCCAGTATGTTAATTGCACATCAAGGGAATGTGGCTGAGATTGTGACACATCATTTCAGAAAAAAAAAACAGCACTGGGGGAGGAAGCTGTTCTGGATCGTTTTGGTAAATGAGTGTTTTGTGGATTAGGTCCATAAAAGCTCTACAAGAAAGCAAATACTAAACGTGAAAGTTATACGTGGTAACCCTACTGTGGGTCTACACACACACAGCTGAGATTACTCAATGCAAAGGTGAATTATTTCTGCCGATGGCGTCCAGAATCCCCTTAACTGTTCAACGTATTCTCATACAACGGTTTGTATGATATCTTACGAAAAGGTTATTCCTCCTTTTTCATTCATTGTCCTATGAATGTCCAGCAACACGTGCCAGTTTCTGCTCATGTCTTCACGGGAAACAACTTGGTTTAGGCAAGAAAAATACTTAGTTATGCTTCAGAAAAGATGGTGGTTTGGCTTAAAATAATACCTGTAGTGGCGTTACTTAAGTACGTAAGTTACGTGACAAATAAATCAACGTTGACTTCTGATTTCACTCAGGACACGAACGCCGGTCTCCTGGGTAAAAGTCTGGTGCTTTTAGACCCACCCATCCACCATGACATCCTACCTACAGTACGTGGTGTTTGCCGCTCTTTATATTTCCTGGTTGAAATGGATTACATACAAATTTATTTCGTGGGATGTACACAAATTACAGTGCATCACTTTTCGTAGGTATTAACAGTGTATGAGACCAGCCTGAACTGTTCAGACTGCACGACACGGCTCTCAGTAATGGAATATTCTTGTACCACTGGCCTCTTGGAGGAAGGTACTGTACCAGCTTCCCCTCTGCTTTCTCTGCAGAATGACTTTCCAGTGAGGGTTAAAACTAAATAGTGAATATCATCTTCCTCCCTACACCACTGCTGGATTCCTCTGTCCTGGCCTGACCCTATGATGCTGTTGCCTCCAGAGATCAGTGATGTAGGATGTAGCTGCTCGCCCCCTTTTGGGAGCTCATAGCGGCTGTGTAGTACATGAAAATTTCAGTGAGCTGCACCAGCTGGTGGGGAGTAGTCGAAGCCTTTTGAATCGGTTAGAGAGAAAAAGCCTGTGTGAGGAACAATATAAACTGGGTCTGAGTGGGTTCTGTTAATTTACAGTCTCCTGACATTCTTTGGTATACACATGTAGATAATACAAGTAGATTTAATGTTGTAGTATAGTAATGCATGAATAATAAATTGATAGTGACGTGGGGATGTCTTAACCGCAGTTATGACAACATCTACCCTCGTCTGCTGTCATGCATCAGCAGCTCTTGTTTGTTCTCATTCACTCCAAAAACAAATTGCAGTGTAATAGTATCACATATTAGAATGAAAGTGACATTTTGTACCATCATTATTTGGTGTAGTAAAGTGTTTTTTTACACATTCAAATAATGGTTTAATTTAAAATGCAGTTTAGGAAACAGTAACTCCAAACAAAACCTCCATAAATGCCAGAGAAAATCATCTTCCACGAGTGTTTGGGCCTCACTGCTGTGGTAGTTTATATGTTTGCAGCTGCACGCTTTATGTCCACATCATTGTGTGTACATCAAAGGAGGTTATATTTCAGCCATTAGACTCAGCCCATAAAATAGAACCCAATAGCTATAATGTTACACTCTTGCCCTTCAATCACCTGTTTGACAGACCGGCTCACAGCGTGGTGACGGTGACACACAGCAGCACGAAGCAACAACTGCTCAGACTTTGATTTTCACAAGTTTTCAGGCAGATTGCGGTAAAATAAGTAACACACTATGAAATCATTCATCCTAAAAGTTCCATTATTGAGGTCACAGAAGTTAAAGTAGTACTTACTGCATATGGAGAAATCGATTTAAAGTTCATGGCTTATCACAAATATGAATCATTAATGCAGAAATGAACTGCAATTTCAGTTGAATTACATTTTGTTCCAAAATGAGAGGCTATCAGAAGGTGACACCCATCTTTACTATATGAACAAGTAAAACTAATTATGTTGCTTGAAATGGCAGGGGAGCCCTAATGATAATAATTAAAGATTATCCATGTATACAGTGGAAGGCTTCGTGTTACCACCCATGTCTCTGATTCGGGTTCCCTCACACATCATCGCAGTTTGTATGAGGAAGTTGGTTTGTCTTCCTTATGCAACCATATGGAACACTGGTACATTTTTTATTAAACAAATTATTATTAAACAAACTGCCTCCTTATCTATGTTCTCTACTGACACCTATAACTAGCAGTAGCTGCAACCTTCCATCATGCGAACACATTACAGTACTTCATACCTCGAACTTACACCGTCTTTGGTGAAAGTATGTTTTTGCACCCTCATCTCGGTGTGAGCTACAGAGTGATTTTAAAGTAGATTATTATATCTATTATATAAGCCTGCAATATTTTAAGGACTATTTGAACACCAAATGCAGCACTGTTAATTCATTGGTTGATGCAATTTGCTGTTTGTTTTAAGTCTGTTACTTGTTTTTTTTATGTGAAATTTCTTATGTTGTTTTAACCTTTTGCTGTTTTGTTTTAAGTCTGTTGTTTGTGCTTTTATATGAAACTTATATGCTGCCATCTTGGCCATGACTCCCTTAAAAAAGAGATTTTAAATCTCAATGGGAATACCCTGGAAAACTAAAGGTTAAATAGAAAAAAAAATAGAAAAATGCCTAAACAGAGGCCGATATGTGGGCTAACAATTGGTTAGGTTTAGGCAACAAAACTATGGAAAGATCATGGTTTGAGTTTGAATAATATCATAACAACTGTAACAACGTAATTAGTGTAAATAAATAACAGCCACATTTAGTGGACTTCTTGCATTACGTAATAAGTGAAAGTCAACATTTACTTTTCACACAGGAAACGGACAGTTGCCTCCTGGGTGAAAGTCTCAGTGAACTTTCTCGCTTGTTATACTCGTTATATTACACCACATAACTAACGTATACTAACTAACTACAACACTTGCACTGAGCGTCGCTCTTTGTACTCTTGTCACTTGCTCTGACCAAATGCAAAAATATCGACATTTAACGTATCCGTGGTTTGCAGAAACATAATGCCAACAACTCTTCCTGGCGACTGGGCGGATGGGGCCACAAATATCTCATATGCACGCCATGAAATAATACTGCAGCATAATGGCATCAAATATGTCATAACACACTTCAATACAAATGTTTTCCAATTGGAATTAATTAAACATTTTCTGTTCAGTTTTATGCAATCTGTTCATTCTAAGTACTGAACTGATTAATTTCCTCCAGTGAAAATAAATATAAAGTTTATGATTGCTTTTTTTGAACACAGCAGACAAAAGTTTATGTTGTTGTTTGAGTATCGTACACTGTCGATTTATTGTTGCTAGATTCATTTTCAATTAGTGGACTGTCACTTTGACAGACGCTGTTTCACTTTAAAAAACAAAACAACATGTTATTGAAAAGTTACTGACCTTCCTGTGTGTAGGTTGGTTCCATTAACACAATATTTGATCAAACATAAATATTTCAGAATTAATGTCAGCAAGTTTTGACGAATTCTGTTTAATTACACTTGCAGTGATTGGCTGCAAGCAAAACTATACAATAACTATTCTTTTCTAGATCTGGGCACAAAATGGATCGATTGTCGTTTGACTGGAGAAGTTTCTTGGTTCTGGATTATTTCGGTCGACACCTTAAAGGCATTGAGTACCGATACCCAGCCCTAGTGCTGCAGAGCCTCACTTCTGTGTGTCCGCAGCCTTCAGTCGTCCCACACATACTGTACATCCAGAAGACTTCACCGGACTTGTTAGTTGTGCTTTAATGACGCCTCAACAACCAGACTCTTGGGCGTCCAGTACTGCTGCACTAATCTTTCTCACTCCCCTCGCCAAGGAGCAAACATGATCTCAGTGCTGTAACACATTGTAGGAAGGAGGCCAAGCCAGGTAGTGTTATAATGGGTTTTATAAAGACTAAATACTCTCATAAATAAAGCCCTTGTAATGCAGCAGAGACATGGCCGTCAGAGAAAGTGTTGTCCACAACACAGTCTGAGCCATTTTGAACTATGTTCCACTGATCAGGTTATTCCAGCTCTTTTCTTATAATGTGACACCGCTCAGCTTACTCTCTGTGAAACAGAATAAGAGGGACAGAGGCACACACACACTTGGGTAAGTCTGGACACACACACTTGATCTCTTTGAAATGCACACACACTCCATGCAGGCGGCTAAGCCTGGTTGGGACTTGGCGGGTTGCGATATGGCAGCTTTATCCGATTCCAGCCTTATCTTAAAAGTGCGTCTGAGTGAGCGTGGCTGTGTTTGTGACTGATATATTTATGTCTTTTTTTTATGTGCATGACTCCCATTGTGCCGCCTCATTTGGTACATTTGTGTCTCGATGTGTACTTTGTATTTGAAAGTGTTTGCTTGCACACTAGCCTAATAATTTAGACCTTAGTGGTTTCAAAATGCATGGCAGGACCTCATTGTCAGCCCTGACATAAAAATATGACATATCAATAGAAGGTGAAGAGCGCGGGAGTCTAATCAATAGTCCAATTACATCGGTAAATGTCACACTTTTACTGTCTGTGAGTGTCTAGACTAGAATAAAAGCTTCACTCCTCCATGTAAAAACATCCATTTACACCTCGCCACACCTATCAGCGATGCCAGGTGGTCAGAGGTGAAACAGGCTCGAAGCTCTCAGCTACAGAGCTTTCAGACATATTTCAAGTGAGATGTGGTCTCCAAAATTTGCCAAATAATGTGTTGCGCAATTGAATAAAGACGCAGTGTGAGTTATTGTTTTCTCCCTTTAAGGCCTTTACACATCGGGGGTGTGACGCATAAATAACACGAAATGCAAAACTCTCGCCGCGAATATCAAGGTTGAAAGGAGTAATAAAGTTTGCCATCTCGGTTCTGACTTCGGAGCCTCCGTGTTGTTGCTTCATAAATATAGGCGCCACTCATCCGGTTCCGTGATCGGTTGATGTTTTTATTCGTGGTGCGAAAAATTTACCTTGTTCCGAAAAAAAGTATGTCGCTTCATATTTGCGTTCTGTGTGAAAGTACTCGACAAAAACAGCTGTTAAAAAAATATATACCGATGAACGAAAAAAATGACACCAGTGTGTAAAGGCCTTTACTTGGAATTCGGTAAAAATACACAGGTATCGCAGTACATCACCTGTTTCTGTCCAGCCTTTCTCTTAGCGCTACAGCAGGTATGTATGTACCTTGTCTTACTCCTGACAGAAGCGCTCACTTAACAGTAAACCCCCTCTTGTGGCCAAAGGAGGCAACAACTCCTGTCTTCATTAAGTACTTCGCCTGAGTGCAGGGAACTGGAGTGAGTTTTGTTAACTACAACACAACATAAAACAATACATCATGGTAACAACCAGCAGGAAGTAGACCCAAAACACGACTCACTGATGAAAATGCAAGCAAAGGTCTTTACTTCTAACTAGATTACAGAAAACTGTCCGGGTAAGAGAAGTGATGATATCAAAAACACGAGGCTGAGACTTAAATATAGAAGAGAGATCTTTAAACACTAGGAATCAACTGGGAATAATATCACTGGAACTCTGACTAAAACAACAAGATGTACTGGCACAGACCAAGGGGAGCACACAGACTAAATACACAAGGGAGGAAGGGTGATTAGGGACAGGTGAAACTCATCAGGGCGGGGGGGGGGGTAGGTCATCACAAAGGCGGGAAACACACAAGGGCAGGCAGGAAGTGAAGTATCTGGATCGAGAGACAACCAAAATAAAACAGGAAATAACTGAAAACTGGAAACAAGGAAAACATAATTTAGACTCAGAACCAGGACGTAACAATATTTAAATGCCAGCCTTCCAGTAATAATCACAGTGTCAAGACTAAAGACAAAACTCTGTCACTTATCCAATGGATCTCCATTATTACGCAGAAGTCTGTGAGGGCTTATAACACAGAGAGGGTATGGAGGGAGGGGGAGAGGAAGGGAGGAAAGAGACAGAGGAATTTGGAAGGGGGGGGAATATAAACCTGGTCACCAGCTGTGCACCCGGTGTTTATTTAGCCAGAGCTGCTGAGTCGTGGTGAAGACAGAGTGAAAGACGGGGAAAGAAAGTTGTGACTGGAGGGAGGACGGGATCGAGGCAGGGTTTATTAAGGTACTGTCGGATGAATGGGCCTCAAGGGAGGAAAGGGATGGGATGGAGGGAGGGATGGAGGGATAAAGAAAATGAACATGACTGGGACAGAGAAGGATAAAAAAAAAAAAAAGAGCATGGAGGGAAGAATGACAGGAGGGAGAGAAAGGAAAACAAGAACAGGAGACTAAGGGAGGAGGAAAGAAAATGGGAGGCAGGGAGGCCAGACTGGGAATGTGAAAGGCAGTCTTTGTTTGGTGCACGCTTGAGGAAAGCTAAAAATATACTGCTAATACCGTCTGGACACCCCGCTGCTTCCTCTGCACCCACCACCAGTGTGTGTGTGTGTGTGTGTGTGTGTGTGTGTGTGTAATGGATCACGTTTCTCCATGGTTAAGATTTAGGATTAACCTCAGAGGTCAAGTCCTCACCTCTCTGCAAAACCCACCCACACATCCTCAACTGACACACATATTTTAACACCCACACAGATGCACACCCATTATAGCAAAGTATGCACACACACACGCACACACACACACACACACACACACACACACACACACACACACACACACACACACCCCTCTGGGCTCACTCGTTTTGAACCGTCTCTTTGAAGTGTGTCTAAATAGGAAGGATTAGTGTAATAGTCTAATGTTACAATGACATACTTCTCTCTACGACTTGCCACCGTACATCACGGCGTGCCCCCCCCTTTCCTCTGCACCCCCGCACGACCCAGATGTCCCGGCTGCTTTAGTTTGTGGAAGTTACTGTCCCCCTGCCTCACTGAAATGGTCAAACAGATGGAGATGTTAAAAATGTTGGCCATCAGTTATCAGGACTTCCACACTAAAATCTCTTTGTGAACCACTCCAGATGTCAGAGCCGTACTCCATGCTTACTGTACGTCTGTGCTAACGTACATGATCCATCAATCTATTTCTGTTGATTCCTGAAATGTTTGCAGGTTGTGTTACTTTTGTGGTCTCTGTGTGATGATGAAGTCTTTTCATTTTTATTCTGTTAGGACGTTTCTCCCTGACGCCATTTTGAAAACGATTGATTTATCATGGATGACACACGTAAATCTATTATTATCATCATCATCATTTAATCTGTTAACCTCCTAAAAAAGGGTATATTTTCATTTAAATTAAATATATCTACCCAAAATGAATCCAGACCAGCTCCTCAACTACAAGGCTTACATGCATATATTTGGTCTCATTTGAAAGATAAGAAGCGAAGAAATATGAATAAATCATCCTCGCCTAGTAAGAAATCTTAATTTCAAAAGGCAATGTCATCACTACAACCAAGATCCCATAGATAATGATGCAACTGAATGTGTTCTACTACTCTTTGACTACAACTGTAACAGTCGCAGTTTTAAATAGTTTTAAACATGTGGCTAATGTTGTAAATTGAAACAAAAATATACTACAAACCACTTGGTTAAGTTTAGTAAAAAACATCATGGTTTGGTTTAAAATGAGTACGTTTATTATATTATTAGTCTTGACCCATTCACCACCCCGACCTCCTCCCTACGCAGACTTCCACGGACAATCATTACAAACCTAAAAACGTAATCTGTTAAAATAACATCTTCCTCAAAAAGTAATCCACAATGCAGTTTTGTTGTACGTAATTTTAAGACACCGGGCTGCTACTTTTCACCTGTCGCCCCTGGGTTTTTTGAAGTGAAAAGTTGAAAACAAGTCCTATAAAGTTTTGGGAGCTTAAAGTCAGTCTGTCCAGGTATTTGCTGCCACATTAAATCACACTTCACCCCCTCTCGCCCCCCTGACTTGTTACTTAGACTCTTTGGATCAATTTTCACCATTTCATTTGCCTTTAGTGTAAAATGATCAAGCTTATTAATTTCCAATATCATAAACAGATTTTAACATGTTTTCAATACCAAGCAGTCAGTCTGAACACATTGCATTTGAAAGAATGTGATGACCAATTAGCATCGCTTTTTTCATTCATAATACTCCAGAGTGTTTGTCCGCAAAGTAAGTAACCATTCCAAGCAGTAAATCTTAGAGAGATTGCATTTCAAACGAGCCCTTCCCCGTCCTCTTGTGGACAATTTAACCTCCCATAACCACAGTTCAGTCTCTGTCAGTGTTTCATGTTTCCAACGATGGTTTAAGGTTCTAGACACAGCACACACTCCCGTTTGATATTGAATGGCGAACCAAAGGGAATTCAGCCCGTCTCTGTGTGAGTCATGTTGTTCTGTCTGATCCGACATCTGCGAGAGGCCACGAGGAGAGAGCGAGAACAGAGAGGACGGGGGAAACAAGAGCAGCGAGAGATTTGCAGCAATGGAGGGAAAGGAACAAGGGATAAAAAGAGGACAAATGGGAAAGATGGCGAGAGGGTCAAAGCTGAAAAGACGGCGAGGAGGAGGGAGGGATATACTGTCGAGGATGGGATAACTAAAGGAGAGGAAGAAGGGAACGATGAGGGCTTGAAACTGTGTTAATGTTTCAGAAACATAAAGTTCAGCTCTGCAGGGGGGCTTTCTGTCTCTGCCCAGAAAATCAGCTATCCAGGGGAGAAGCCCTGAACAGATCGATAATGCACACACACACACACACACACACACAGACGAACACACACATGGTCAAACACAATCACACACGCACAAAACCAGTCATTATCTTTCCAAGCGTTTTCAAAGCTGACCCCTTAACAATGGTTCCCTATGTAGAGCGCCTATCTTAAAAATCCCAGCGGGACCCGTTTATGTATTACATTGAAATAGTCAGTCAGTCATCATAGGAACGGGTTTAAATAGAATAAATAGTGCACATGAGTATGGCAGAAAAGCTCTCAGAGAAGGAGGAGCGAGCGTTTCAGAAAATATCCGCTCTGCAATACTGAAACCATGTAATCAGCCTTCAGTGAAAAGATCCTTTTATCCCTGTTTGAAAATGTTGACCCACAGTGACAGGGCCGTGCTGCTCTGATGGTCGTGTTTTTAAGATAATCACTTAGCACAGCATAGCATCTCTACCGTACGACACATGCGGTCTGATGCATAGGTTTATTGTAATGGGAAAATTATACATGTTTTCAATCGTAAAGCTTCTCAAGTTGTTTGAAGTGTCAGACGAGCTGAACCTCCGCTTCTTGCAAGTCACAGTAAATTATATACCGTCTCATCTGACTATTTGTATGGTAAAGCTCCGGGAATCAAAACACTCAAGGTGTAGTAGGTGCAACGCTCCAGTTTACATGCTGCAAAATTTAATAACAGTGTTGTATAATTTTCTGACCTGGAGCATTTCTTCACAGAACACTAACATTCAATAAGCTATAGCTTCCTTCCTCCTTCTTCTTCTTCTCATCTAAGTGCAGCAAACACTATTTAGTTACTATAAACATCAATTAAATAACAATAGAAGTCTTTGACAAACAAGCCATCGCAAACTAAGGCAGACAACACCGGCAACCAAGAACCGCTGTAAACAAAATGTGCTAAAATCAATCACACAAATTCAAATTAGCATATCCTCAACAGCAGCATACAGTAGCAGTGTCTGTGTGTGTGTGTGTGTGTGTGTGAAGACCTGCCTCCGGTGTAGGTTGTTAAAAAGACCAATAGTGGAGGACGCGCACTATGTGTTGCAGCTGTTAAAGGTGATGCTAATTTTAATTTCTTTATATACTTGTGAAGATGGGAATACTCTTGTAAAGTACAAGTAAGCAAAATTGTGCATCAGTACAGTACTTGAGTAAATCTACGTAGTTACTTTCCACCACTTGGTGTGTTTCCATTAGATTGTCCAGCAAATTTTAAGCAAACTAAGTTTAGGCTAACACACAGAAAACTACTCTACCTTAAAGCTCTACTTGTCTACATATATTTGTTACATTATTAATTCCAAAATTGACCACAAAACCCTTTTCACATGGTCATTTGCAGTTTCAGACTCACATCATTATCATTTATTCCGTTCTCACTCCCAACTCATCAAACACCACCGTTTGGTCCGTGCCCCTCGGCCTCGGAAACCAACGCATGGAGGCACCCTTTGGTGACAATGTGTGACAAAGGGGGCTTTCAACTAACTCCAATGTAAATACAACTGTGGTGTTATTCGACAGTTGTAGCAAGTGACGTAGTATAAAGAGCGTGAGAGTCCATTTAGGGCGGATGGGAGCGATGGTTAACGGGTCAAACAAACACAAGACTTTCAACCAGGAGACTGCTGTTCGTGTCCCGTGCGAAACTAAAAGTAACGTTGACTTGTTTTGTCACATCAGTCTTTAGTCACGTGACTCGTTGGTGTCATCAGTCCCGTGCCGTAACTATTTAAGTGACTAGCGACTCACGTAAGTCGTTAGTCAGTGAAGTTAATGCCAACCACGGCGTGAAAACCGAAGTTTATTTTGAAAGGACACTGTGCATGTAACGAAAGTCTATTGATACAGCGTCCCTGGTCCGTGCAAAAGTAACGCAAGAAAGGAACCCCGTGCGTCGGTCTCCGATGCCGAGGGGCGCTGACCAAGCGGCGGTATTTGACGAGTTAGTAGTGAGAATGTGTTGGTCTTCCTGCTCTCATCAACCCTGTTCTCAGGAACGGTAGGCAGCTGTTTCCAACCAGCTCCGGTTGCTGTTTGCTGCTTTACAGTAGAATTAACAGAGCCAGCAACTAGCTGGTGAAGAAAGTCATACATCTAGCAGCTACAAACCCAGATATTTGTAGCTAAAGAGCCAGAAACACAACTTCTAATGAACACTAATGTTGTTCTGTATCTGCTGGAAATGTTAATAGACACCTGTTAGCAAACAAGGTCGCTAAAACACCTTAACGAGATGGTAGTGTCAAGTCTGTGTCTCCATCAGATTGAGTTCTTCTGCTCCCTTGTGGCCATAAATACAATGAATGCAGCTTTACCAAATAGAGTTAAAACAAAAAATATATGAAGCCTGAACAAACAATAGGAAAAACCTAAATAAAACTGTCTCTTAAGGGACAAAACACGTTGGCTTTTCTGGCAAGCATGAGAACATATTTATGCATATTGATTTGACAGCTGCCACAAAAACGCTATGTATGAATTTGGACACATCCATATTAAAATGTTCAGATAAATAAAGGAAAGCTTTCGTTCCCTATTGGAACTCTTTCATATTCCATAAGCTCTGAAATAGGAAGGGATCGGATTATGTTCCCTGGTCTTCAGAAAGAGAGAGAAAGATACTGTTTTACTGTAGAAATGATGGTGAGAGAAACAGACAAATGACAGAAATTAAGAGGAAGAAAAGGAGAGGCCAGCATTGGAGAGAAGAAAAGGTGGAAAACGAAGACTTTGGTGACCTAAATGAGGAGACATATTGTGAAGAATGTCTCATTCAAACTGAATCTGTTCTACCCACCAATGATCTTATTCTCTATCTTCCTTTCTGTCTGCTTCCATGTGTTTCATGTCTTTCTGCATCCTCTCCCTCTCTGTCTCTTTTCCTCTCCTCCTTCCTTTAACACTCATATTTCATTCTGTCCATACGTTTACCGACAGAAACGTGCCACATCCTCATATGAATGCATTTTTTGGCAGGATTTTACTGCTTTACCCTCGTTACCCTCCGTTCATTCTTTCTCCCTCCATCCTTCTCTTTTCACGCCAAGCTCTTTTCAGAAGTAATGAATGCCATAATCTGGAGAGGGAGATGATTTCATCCACAAGCTTTTAGCTGCTGGACCGAGCATGAAAGCCTCAGTCTGTACGACAACCAGCATGGCGTTCCCTTTGGGACTCTGTTAGCAACACGACTGGCTTCGCTCTCAAAGCAAATTATTAAATGGAGGGCTTATTTCTGACCATCAAATTTTTTTTTTTTAGGATTAGTTTGCGAGGGACTTCAAGTAGCTGAGATTTTTAATAACTGCAAAGGTTTGTTAGTTAATTAATCCACACAGATCTGCTGTGCATGTAGATTGTAAAAACAACAACTTCCACCTACGAATATATATCACGTTCATATATATGCTGGATAAATCACGAATTGTATCTTTAATCCAAATTGATTTGGGTGTCACAGTGTTGAAAGAGGAAATCGCAGCCCATGTTATTTGACTGAAATGTCAAAGCTTTATAGAGGTCAAGGCATTGTGAATGGAGAGAGACAGACACATGCGAGCTGTGAATACAAATTCCAGCAGGGCTAAGAAATGGCTGCAGAAACTGAATCTGTAAAACACAGAACAGCATGAAACAGCCTCGAGGCCTTTTGAAGTCTCTTTAATGGCTCCATCAGTTTGCGGGATGGAGCACTTCAGCCATGACTGCCATTGTGGTGAAAATGCAGGTTGGGTGACTTCTGTCACAGCAACCACTGGAGTTTCAACAGGAGGTGGGGCTGCATATCATTTTGTGGTCTCAAATTTAACATGCAAATATGATACCTGAGTTTTGGTACCATTACCAAATCAGATATATTTTTACAACTTTGTCTCCTACAAAATTCTGAATTACGTTTCAAAGGGAAATGTGTTTTCTCACGGATTACAGTCGCAGTTTTTGAAAACATGGTTGACATTGTAATTTGAAACAACAAAAACGCAATAAAAGTACTTGGTTAGGTTTAGTATAACATCATGGATCGGCTTAAAATAAGTTAATTTAAATTAGCGACGTAAATTAAAATAAGTCAACGTTGACTTTTAGTTTCACACGGGACAAAGTCCTGTGTTTGTTTGACCCATCCACCACCCCGACCTCCTCCGTATTTGTGATACGTCAAAAACAAACATAAACAGGGAGAAAATATGTTTCCCTCGAAACTTATGTGACAGTTTCGTTGGAAGGGAACGTCACTTTTAGGAGACCAGGCTGATTTTTAACACCCTACTTGAAAAGAATCTAAACTAAAGTGTTTCCACAAAAAAAAACTTTTTTATTAAACAACAGGTACACCAAAATTCTGGATGCATCAGCACATTGTTTTTCTTAGTTATAGTGCTTAAACAAATGAATCAATAACTATGTGTGATAACAAATTGCCATTTATCAATCAGAAGATTGATAGTTCAAGTTTCTCAGAATGAGTATTTGCTGCTTTATTCAGATTTTTTTTATCACTGTAATTCAACACTCTTGGATTTTGGACTGTTTGTTGGAAAAAACAAGCCACCACTTTGGATTATGGAACATTTTTTCACTATTCTGATATTTTAAAGGCTAAACGATTATCCGAGGAAGAAAACAATGGAATCTAAATGAATTGATAATTGAAATATTCATTGGTTGCAGCCCTAGTCTCAACACAAGTAGTCGTACCAGGAAGCCACCTCCGGTTCTGAAGAGTGACGCCAATTTGTGGAAGTGCCTTAAACTTGCATTCTTTCTAACAGCCAGCAGGTATATGAGAAAACGAGCCTACTTCTCACTTGATTTATTACCTCAGTAAACATTGTAAACATGAGTTTATGGTCTCAATCACTAGTTTCAAGTCTTCTTCAATACAGCATGATATTCATTTAGTAAATTATGGTCCCATTTAGAGTCAGATAGACCATAAAGCAGGGGATGCTTTAGGGCGGGGCTACCTTGTGAGTGACAGGTCGCTACCACTGGGAGTTGTCCGTGTTTTCGTCTTACAACTTTAACTCTTTTACAGTGTGTTTTCACTTCATCAAAGTTAATTATAACATTCTGGTCGTGTAAAAATGTCTTATTCAGCGTTCAGTTGTATTTAGCTCCACCCTCTTTTATCACTTCTGGTTGCAAAAAAACAAGAAAAAAAAAAAAAGCGGTAAACTTGAGGCTTCAAAACTATAGTCCACGAACCAAAGGGTGACCTCACGGTGACTACGTCCACTCCTTCTATACAACCTATGGTCAGTTGTGGAATAAACATTACTACTAGTAGCCTTGTAACTGCTGAAACAAGCAGCCCTCCAGCTGTCAGTATTCATTTAGAACAGTTACGAGGCCACTATGTCAGAGCCACACAGTTGTGTGAAAATAATGCATTAGTTGTCAAATTGACACTGCTGAAATACTGAATAACCTTTAGTTTCATTATTTATTGCGTTTTTATTATTGACTATTTTTCTCATTCTTTTCCGGGAGAAGTAATTATTCTTAAAAGGTGACTGATGAGTTTCATGCCTGCTGTCAGCGGAGATAAAAAAAAACCACCCACAGCTAAAGTGGTTGTACCATCTGTCTCTGTATCTCTGTGACTGTGTTGTCCCGGTATAAAGTATGAGTCCATCCATACAAGTGACATTTATCACATGACACACCACTGAGACGGGTTCACAGAGTAGAAGGACACGAGTCAAGATGTTACCTGAAATAGCTGGAACGTGTCAGTGTGGCTTTTGTATGATGTGTATATGAACGTTGATGTGTGGGCTGGTAAATATGGCTTCTTCTTCATGCTATTGATTTTCTATCTTTTGGTCTGACACAGTTGACTCACCCACTCCTTCACCGCCAGCCACACACACACACACAAAACCATGCATAATCTAATAGAGATGTTTCATTCACACAGAGAAGAGGCGTATACACAAACAGGAAAGCACATTACAACATGTAATATAGAAAGAAAGAAAAGGTAAAACAACAGAAATAATCACCAGTGAACTCTGTTTTAATCAAGAAGCTGGATAGGATGATATCATAAATTTATGTCTCACCTTTTTCTGTTTCCCTGACTCCGATCCCTTTTAAGTTTCCACTGACTGCTTTTCTTTCTTCTTTGTTTAAACCAGAGTTATTCAAAGACACATTAATACACAAAATGATATTGAAAATTTCACACTGCAAAAGACAAACATCACAGTGGCTCTGACAAAGTATGCAGACAGGTGGGCAGTTTGTTTAGAACTAATATGTTAGCATATTAGCATATTGATATTAGCATTTCCTTTTAAAAACGTTGCAAACATA
The DNA here is from genome assembly GCA_916701645.2 of Sebastolobus alascanus. NCBI lineage: Eukaryota > Metazoa > Chordata > Actinopteri > Perciformes > Sebastidae > Sebastolobus > Sebastolobus alascanus. The sequence continues at coordinate 1,354,392 of CAKAOJ020000201.1, read as the reverse complement.
TTTTGTTTATTGATATGAAATAAGCGTGCTCTTTTGTTCTGTGTGTCAGAGAGTGTAAAAGACGCAATCAAATGGACAATTCAACTTCTTGGAATACTGTAATTTTTCTCTTTACGGAATTCAGAGCGTAAAGCCTCACAGCGGCTCTCAACATGGACAACAGCTGAGCCGGTGGCTCGCTGCTAACGGTGCTAACAGCGCTAACAGTGAAAACTAACGGTAACGGCGTTGACAGAGCTAACAGTGTTAACCTGAGGGGGAACCCAGAAAGTGGGGGCTACGCTTCCGTGATGACGCCGTGGGTCGGGACGGCGTCATCAGTCTGCCAACTGCAATATGAGCATAGTGCAGTGCAGCGGCCGTGAGCTAGCCAGTGGGGCACGCTCACATGCACGAACATGCACTAAAAGCACGTGTGGCCGGCCCGGCTATGTCAACAAAGCGAGAAGCTCGGTCGTGTCTAGAAGGAATCCCGCAATCTGTGAAATCTGATCTGAGATCTGCAAAAACTTGCAAAAAACTGTGGCAAGACTCCCTGCCCGATGACCTTAACCTTAACTTTTCAAGGTCAATGCCTAACCTTAACAATCTCACGAGAGTTTTCCCGGTCTGTGGGCTCCCTTGTAGCCACTACCGAGAAGCTCTGATAACAACACACACAGAGGGAGAGCGACTTCCTTCTCTGCTCAGGTAGACATTACTCCTCTATATCTTTACATAGACAATAGTTGTTTGATTTTATATTAATGCTCTGGATATCGAATTTAGCACCTTTAAAAACAGTGAATCTTTACTGGTGACCTCATCCTTCATGAGAATGTTTGAACATAATATCTGTCAAATTACCACCCCCTCCTATAAAACAGCATTTTTCTCCTTAACTGAAGTTCCATTGGTTGACAGTATAATGACGATATTAACTCAGTTTTCATTCTAATTAATTTACTGTTGCTCTTTTCTCCAGCCTTGTCTCTTCCTCTCTCTCAGAACAGAAATCTCTATAAACCTAATGCAGCTTTACGATACCTCCGCCGGGTACGAAGGTGTCTGCCAATATCTTCAAACATCAATTTGTACGGATGACATCATGCGGACACCTTTCTTCCATTTTTGCTATAGTCCCACAGCAATTAATTTACAAAAAAAAAAACCTTTAAGCAGGCAATTAAACACATCCTTTAACCTTGCTTTCAAATACTGTGGATTATACACACAACCTAATGAAAAAGACTCTCCTTCTCGCTCCTGCTGTTCATTATGCTAATGAAATTCCCCTCTTAGCTGCCGTATCTGCCTTTATTTTAATATTCAGAGAAGGAGAGAGACCAGAGGAGGAAAAAAAAAAATTGTTTGTTTTTGGTGATTCACGCTTCACCAGTGATCGTGTTCCAATAAATAATTCGGCGGCGGGACGACAGGAGCGGGCGTGAAATTATTACAGAGTGCACCTTGATTATTGAAAAGGGAGTGCATTTACTTTGCCTGAGAAAGAGGGAGACAACTGTGGGATTTTTTTTTTTCTTTTGCCACCAGTGTGTGAAGTGCAATCCCAGTCACACTAATGTAATTATACATGGGAGGAGGTGTGTGTTTGTGTGTGTGTGTGTGTGTGTGTGTGTCGGTGTGTCGGTGGTGGGGGGCCGGAGGGTTAAAGAAAGGAAACAGGAGGATAGACTTTTTCAGTTGTGAATAATTCATGACCTTGAAATCTATGAGAGGTTTCTGCTAAGTAGTCCGGCTGGCAGACAGTGACGGAATTCACACACAGACACACACACACACACACACACACACACACACACACACACGCACACACAAGGTGTCCTGGAATGAGGGATTTTAAGTATGACCACTAAGAACACATGGGAAAGCAAATACTGTAGGAAAAACACAAGTATGCAAACATCCACACATACATACAATTACCTGGAATAAACCGCAGACAGTAAACACTATACATACACACTTAAGTGCATCGACAACAACACCAATGTAGGGCTAGATATATAAACTATACATATAAATCAAACAACGCATTACACATTTCCAACATAAAATGTATTAAAGAACACAGGGTGAGAATCCGCACACCTCTGCAGGCCATAGGAGTGAGAGGCAATATCACAAAATTAGGCTCAGATCTGATACCAGGACCAGAACCACCAATTAGTGTGATGTGGTGAAGCAGAAATGGAAAAATAAGGTGAATTGAATAAGGAGAGTGTGTTAGGCTTTGTTTCAGTCCACACCAAAACAATGGCAATTAAAAATTGGGGAGTCATTATAAACTTTATTTTAATGAGTGTTATAATTTCTATTCATGCAACTTTTGGTGTTTTTACATGTTTTGTGCCTCTGTTCTAATTCTTTTTTTATGAAGCACTTTGTGAACTCTGTTTAAAAACGAGTGCTGTAAAGCGATATTTTCATGACGACTAATGATTGTGGTTTAGCAACCCGATGTCACGGGAAGGTGTATAAAGGATGACATTACAAGGCCATGTCTGCGTGTCATGACAACGCATTTTAGCCTTTTCACGTGTCATTTGATGTTGCCAGGCAACAAAACTACGGTAACTGCCGCAGTTAGGTTTAGGCAACATAAACCAATTCGTTAGGTTTAGGAAAAAATATCACGATTGGGCTTAAAATATGTCTGTAAACTAAGTAAAATACGTACGGAAACAACGTAACAGAAGTACGGAAAACACGTCACTAGCGTAACTTCAAAATAACTCAACACTTTGAGACACGAACACCGGTCTCCTGGTTGAAAGTCCCTGTGTTTGTTGGACCCGTCCACCTCCCGTCCCACCTCCTCATCATGTCTTCTAGATTGAGTCAGGATGGATCAATTGCACTATACTATAAATAGCCACAGTTGAGTGGTTAAATTGCATGTTTTTTCTTCTTCTTCTTTGTAAAATTGTGCTCAAGATTATTTGAATATAAAAAGAACAACAGAGATTGATATTTCTAAAACAAAATCATGCTTAACACTGTTTTATAAATACAACATATATCTGTACTGTACTGCCCCATGTGTCAGTCCGTCATTTACATATATTTCGTTTTATTCACAGTTTCTTGGTGTGAAAAAAGACATGCAAATACATAAACAGTTGATTTTACTCAGACTGAAGAGTTCCTGCGAGTCCCTCGACCGCTAAATGCTTTACTCCTCACTCACTGACATGCACACACTCCACAGCACACACACACACACACACACACACACACTCTGAGTGTCCCGACTGCTAAATACTTTACCCACCTGCCAACCCGTAGCTCTGCTAGTTAAAAGCTTTCCGATTGGATGTATACGTATCCCATTTCACTTTAAAGAGCCTGCGGGAAGCAGAGCCGCTCGCCCTCGGCGGGAAACATCACGCTTTTATTCCGGGAAAGTTGGAGAGAATGAGGCGATGACCGGCAGAAGAGATGGATGGATATAGACGGAGGCAGAGAGAGAGAGTGCAGGAAAAGGATGGTCTGTTGTAATTAGTTTATCTAATATCACTCTGCTTCTATCTCTGTCATGTTCTCTCTCAGTCACTTGTTCATTCCTCCCTTCTTCTCTTTAACAGGGTTCTCTTCACCTCTCTTCACCTCTCTTCATGTCGCTTATTGACTAAAACATGCCTGTTTTTTATGTAATTTTATTTTATTATCTCTTTCTATCCTCAGTTCACCTTCCCTGTCGCCTCATCTCTCACCTTTCCTTCCCCCTCTGTCACCCCCCCGTTCCTACCTCCACCATCCCATTGCCCCCCCCCCCCCCCCCTCCCTCTCCTAAACTCATCCATCTCCTTTTTCTTTCTTTCACCCTGCTCTCCCCGCTTCAATCCATTCATCCCTCCATCCGTCCATTCATCCGTCCAGCGTAATGTGTCTCTAAGTGAGTTACACGCGGATACAAAGTGGATCACATCACTGTAGTGATTACATCACCCAGTTGATATTATGGGCTCCGTTGTTTATACTCTGGATGTGAGAGAAAGACAGAGAGACGGAGCTCATGCATGAAGGTTCCTGTGTTTTATAACGGCAGCTGATCTGAATCAGTGTTACGGTAATAATCCACGACATTTTCATGTGAATAAATGTCCATTTTGCTACGTTGAGCTGCTGATTGCCGTAACACAACAGCCATAATTGTGATGCCGTGGCATATACAGAGGGGTGTCTTCAGCCATCATTCTCTGTGGCATGTAAAGAGTAATATACAGCCCAGTCGCGCAGCAATTTGTGAAATACTCTCACAATTTATTGCAATGATTTGTGTACATAGACACAAATTTAAAATTTTGGTTGATGGTTGCGTCAAAAAACACGTCTTTCGCCGAGGAGACTGCCATTCATGTCCCGTGTGAAACCTGAAGTCAAAGTTGATATATTCATAGCGTAACTTTAGTACTTAAGTTACGGTACTTCCGGAGTTATTTTAACACAAAACATGATCTTTTCCTAAACCTAACTAAGTGATTTTGTTGCCTAAGCCGAAGGAAGTTGATCTATTCCTAAACCTAACTAAGTAGTTTTACTTTGAAAAGACTGGAGCGGATATGAACACGTGTGTCACGTGTTGCTGCAACATTAGTAGGAAAGTCGTGCTGAGAGTCACAAAAAAAAGGGAAATTAGTGTCTATGTATACGAATCAAATACATTCAGTTTCGTGACTATTTCATGAACTACTGTGAGACTGTGTTGTAATATCACTGGAGCAGTCTGAAGCAACTCATGTTTAAATCTTTATCAGATTAAAGGGATAGTTTGAGTATTTCGAAGTGGGGTTGTATGACGTATTTATGCATAGTCAGTGTATTACATACAGTAAATGGCGGTCGGCATGCCCCCAGTTCATAGAAACAGACAAGAGCACCAACACGGGAGCAAAGTAATGTACTGATGTGGACGGAGGCATCAGCAAAACAGATTTTAGACACCTAATATGATCAATATCAGTTTAAGTGTACGCTATATTTAGAATATTTTCGCCAGGTTTACCTCGCTGTCAGACAGCAGTCTGTGTCTAAGTTGAGGAATTGAAACCATTTTATTTGGTTATTAGACCAGCAGTGTTCTACAGGGTAAAATTACAGTTTTCTTCAATGGAGTCTGGCGGCTTTGGCGAGAGCGTAGATGGATACAACGGCTTCAGTTCCCGTTAGGAAACTTCTGTCTGACGGCGAGGTAAAGCGCCATCTACTGTAGATAATACACTGACTATGTACTATAAGTACTATAAGTACTGCATAGAACAGGACCAACAAAGACAACATGAAGTCTTATAATGTTTCTGAGGTGTTAAAGGGATGCTTAGTTCAGTTACAGCATCAGATTAATCTCTCACTAAACTGCTGAACCAGCCATTTCAAGAAAGCATGATAAATCATTAGTTTAAGTGATTATTGAAAGCTGCAGCAACAGTTACCAGAAGGATCAACTTTCAAATTAGTCTGCTGTTGCTTCATCTGCAAACCTGTTAGTGTGACTGTGGATATATTTAAAACCTTTTTTAACCTTTCAGCAGGACATCCTAGATCGAGACCTGAATAATAGCGGGACTGCCGTTGGTCGAAGGGCATTCCTGAGCAGTGCAGGTGTAGACATGTTTTGGGATATTTTGCGTTTATTGGACAGCTTGAAGGGTTGAGAGTGACAGGAAACATGGGGAGAGAGAGGGGGGGGGGGGGGCAGGTCATGCATGAATAGCCCCAAGCCAAATTCAAACCAGAGGTCTTGTGGCTACATGGTCTGTGTGCCTGACTGCTGGGCTGCTACGGCCTTCATGGTATCTGTCAGTGGACGGGAGTTAGGTTATTTGAATGTTAAATGCAGTAATGCAGAGTAATAAACATGGAGACCATTTAACTGTTGAAGTGGAACCCAATCAGAACAGCAGAATGTGTGTTGAGGGGTTGATGTGCCCTTAGAGTTGGAATTAAGGGTTTGTAAAGTTGTTTAGGAAAAGATCAACTTGGTTAGGATTAGGCAACAAACTCCTTAGTTAGGTTTGGAAAATATATTGGTTTGGGTTAAAATAACTCTGGAAGTGCCGTTACATAAAAACGGAAGTTAAGTGACAAATATATCAAAGTTGTCTTCACATGGGACACGAACTGCGGTCTCCCGGGAGAAAGTCCTGAGTTTTTTGACCCACCCATCCATCCCAACGTTCTCCCTACATGGCGTTCGCCGCTCTTTATGCTTCCCGGCTCACAATGACTTGAATTACATGCAAATTGACTTTGGCTGAACATAAACAATTTTCACTGTTTCACTATGTTCTCCTGTTTGTTCTTTCATATTCCTCAAGCTTCACGACTGAAACAGTAAATCAAAGTCAGGTACAGCCTAAAGAGTACATTCAGAATACATTTTCACTGCTCACTCTTTCATACTCATCAAACTTTACAAACTCTCATCTTAGATGTTAAGTTGTCTAATAACTGTCGACAGCAGCATATGGTAGACTAAACTGCAAAAAAAATGTGCACATCTGAATTTAGTCCTTCTACACATCAGGTGTTGATTAGCTTCCAGCAGGTACATCTGTAAAGTGGGAAACCAGACAAGACTTGTACGGGAACATTCAACTCATGAGAAACATTTTCCATATCTACATTTTTGGAGGTGTCACAAAAATGGGAATGACAACAGGCTGGAAGCGACTAACTAAAAGACATTAAAGAAAAGAACTAAACAGCTTTTGTTGCAGGTTGTAATATCTGATGAATTCAGGGATTCACACCCGCTTCCCTTTTGTGCTGATGTATAATTTTTTTAATTTATGTATTTATTCATTCACGTCTTTGCAAATAATGCACTCCCATTCGCATTCACTTGAATTGAAGCTCACACGACTGAAATTGAATTTCCGGTGCATTAAATGTACCCTGTGGGGTTTTTGACCTCTAGTAGTGCTATGGAGCGATGGTTTTTTTATGAGTGGGTTTCTGTTTTGTTGTCTCGTGCACGCCCATGAGGACGCACACGCACACAGGCGATGGGATAAACAGATTCACAGTATTTCACTGATTGAACAAGAAATGGCCTATCCAAGGCAGAGAAGAAGACGACTGCAAGCTAAACATGGACGTAAACAATGTAGAATTTTAAAAACTTTGGCTTTGCAAATTTTTTATGAGTAAAATGCAGCATGTTTTTAGACCTCAAGGAGACACACAATAGATTTTTTTTGGAGTGACACTGAATGTAAACACATTGTTTTTCCTCCGCAGGGAACGTAAAAGCTGCAGTTGGTAGAAATGGAGCAAATATGATTTAAAAAAGTTATTTTTATAAAACGGTCACTTTATCCTGACGGTAGTGCATGCGACAGGTAATCTGAAAATAATCATGTTCCTCGGTGTCCTCCGGTGCTCCTAACGGCATCTACAAGATTCCACAGACTGGAGGAAAACAAGCAGTAAGAGCTGATCTGCCGTCCAGCTTCCGTCTATGAGAGCCGGCTGTCAATCACTCTTGAACTCCGACCAAACGGTCAAACTAGGCAGCGCTCATCAAATATGAATCAATATTCTGTTACTGTAATGTCTATTTCTCTCCTCAGATGTTTTCAGAATCATCTTGTAGTTACTGTTTAGCTGTTAAATGAGAAAGTGAGTGACCCGGAAGCCATGTTGAGATCTCTTGAGGAAATACCAAGCACCGCCCACCAGCCGGAGCACAGCCAATAGGAACGCTCTCTCTCTCTCTGAAATGACCTGTGATTGGCCAAAGTCTCCCGTCACGGGAAAGATTTTCTATATCCTGAAAACAGAGCCATGAGGAGGAGCAGAAGTCTAGTTATCTCTCAGAACACTTGAATTACAATATGCTAAAAGGTTATTATGGGATTTTTGCCCAATGATGCCCAAAACTTGTTGCCTGAAGCTCTAAGAACCACACAATAACTTTCTTTACATACAGCAGAGATCATTGTTATGTATAATTATCTATACTGTAAAATATTCTGAAGCTGCAGTGAAACAAGTGGTTATGTCCACAACAGTGAATGAGAGCCCATTCTAACGGAGGAAAGTGCAGACTGACACACAGCAGATTAGGATATTACAGAGAATCACTGGAATGCTAATGTTTACTCACCCAGGGGAGAGAGGAGGCAGTCGGAGGAGCCAAAATGAATTTCTCTGCTTTTATGTTTGTATCAGCTTCCCTCCTGAGGAAAACAGCGCTGTTGTCACAAAGCTCTGTGTTTATTCATGTGTGTGTGCGTTTCTTTGTGTGTATGTTTCTCCAGACTGATTGTGATTTTCTGCATGTGACAAAACACTTCAGTGTTCTACGAACAAATTAAATAATTTCAATTAAGAGGTGTGTGTGTGTGTGTGTGTGTGTGTTTGCATGTTAAGCGGTGTGCACCTGTTTTTTTTCTCTGTATATCTTCCATTCTCCTCTCTCTTTCTCTCTCACGTTGTGCTTTATTTTTTGCACAGTAAACATCAGTTTAGGAGGCTTAAGGTTATTACAGTGTGGATCAATAGCAGTAAACACAACTTCAACAGGCAGAGGAATTTAGGATGCTTAAAAATCACTTCCTTGCTTATTCTTTGTGTCGGACACAAGCCCAATCTCAATTTTATAGTTTGTTATTTTATTTTGCTTGTCCAATATTATCTAATAATAATTAGTACTGTCAATAGATTAATAGTTAATCGCGATTAATGGCAAATGAATCGCACATTTTTTATCTGTTCAAAATGTACCTTAAAGGGAGATTTGTCAAGTATTTAATACTCTTATCAACATGGTAGTGGACAAATATGCTGCTTTATGCAAATGTATGTATATATTTATTATTGTAAATCAATTCACAACACAAAACAATGACAGATATTGTCCAGGAACCCTCACAGGTTCTGCATTTAGCATAAAACAATATGCTCAAATCATAAAATGGCAAACTGCAGCCCAACAGGCAACAACAGCTGTCAGTGTGTCAGTGTGCTGACTTCACTATGACTTGCCCCAAACTGCATGTGATTATCATAAAGTGGGCATGTCTGTAAAGGGGAGACTCGTGGGTACCCATAGAACCCATTTACATTCACATATCTGGAGGTCAGAGGTCAAGGGACCCCTTTGAAAATGGACATGCCAGTTTTTCCTCGCCAAAAATAAGCGCAAGTTCGGAGCGTTATTTAAACTCCTTCGCGACAAGTTAGTATAACATGGTTGGTACCGATGGATTCCTCCGGTTTTCTAGTTTCATATCATACCAGTATCTTCACTCTAGCTTTAAAACTGAGCCGCTACAACCTCCAAAAGATCGATTGCGAATATGCGTCAAAGAAATTAGCGGCGTCAAAACAAATTTGCGTTCATGCGTTATTATTATCGCGTTGACTTTGACAGCCCTACTGTAGTAATAAACTAAACAAAAACATATGATAAACAAAACATGAAATAGTATAGTATTTATGCTGTATTCCCATTATGTTGTTACTGTACACACAACATTTACACTGTGCATGCTCACATGTATTGTACAGAGCGCTGCCGAGGTCAGACATATGAGGCCATGTCTATCAATATCTCTGAAAGAAACCGAGATGACCTCTTTCATATCCAGACTAACCCACACACACACTGTGGCCCATTCCAACCACACAGCTTAAACCACTTTGAAAAGAGAGCAAATTGAACCTCTTGCAGCCGTATCATAATATCACTCTGTCTTTTTTCCTCTGACACTTTTACACACACACACACACACACACACACACACACACACACACGTAAAGCAGCGTTGAAACCTTAATCTCATTCATTTATTTCTCATCAGCGAGTGACGGGAAGAGAAACAGTTGCGTCACATTACCGCACTCTGCTTCCAGGAAGCTCTATTAAAAAGGATGTTGGCTTTTTTTTTTCACCCCCGCTGCCTCTATTTACCCATAAGTCTTTGTAATCTGTTTAGAGGGCTTATGGGTGCTCAGAAAGTGCTCTTTCCTCACAGCGCGGCTCATTTATCAAGCGAGATTAAGAAAAGTCCGGAAAGTGTTTTGAATACGTGCTATCAGACACCGCTCAGTTGCAAATTAAATTGTACCGAGTTATGTGTTTTGAATGCGCATTTTTAGCAGCATTTGATAAAAACTCAACAGTTTGCTTTTACGCTGTTAGTGTTATCCATTCATAGTCATATACTGTATGTGCTCTGTGTTTGAAATGAAGTAAACCAGGTTGCACAGCAACTTTAAATGTTTTTGTTGTTATGTTTTTTTGTAGCCGCAGGAAGCAGTGTCCCATTTATAGACAGATAGACAATAAAGCAGGGGATGCTTTAGGGCGGGGCTACCTTGTGATTGACAGGTCGCTACCACGGAGTTGTCCGGTCTGGGAGTTGTCCGTGGTTTTCGTGTTACAACTTTAACCCTTTCACAGTGTGTTTTCACTTCATGAAAGTTAATTATAACGTTTTTGTTTGCCTAGAAATGTCTTAGTCAGCGTTCGGTTGTAGCTCCACCGTCTCTTGTCACTTCTGGTTGCAAAAAAACAAGATGGCGACAGCCAAAATGCCGAACTCGAGGCTTGAAAACGGCAGTCCACAAACCAACGGGTGATGTCAGGGTGACACTTCTTATATACAGTCTATGTGAGGCATTATATCTGCCATTGGGCATTTAAACAACACCACACAATGGAAAACACACTATATAGTGGACCATAAAGTGAGAAATTAATGATTTCCAACTTAACATGAACTCAAAATAACATCCACATGATAAAGCATTGGCATATAGATGCTGCCTTCAAATGAAACTGGTGAAACTGGTGAGTTTACAACATGGGAAGTCGTGTACACGATATGCTTGGCATTCAAGTGGTTAAGTCAAGAGAACACCGTTGCTAAGCAACGGCAATATTAACGTTACTGTCGGCGTCTAGAAGCCACAGAGGCTAACAATTTAGCAAGCTAGCAAGTGGGTAACATAATGTAGTAAATGTAAAGGTATGATGACAGAGGAAGAAGATAAGGCTGTTTGGGAATATCAACATTGTCCTCAGACAGATTATAAAATTATGAAGAAAAACAATATACAGCTAACATTACAATACATTAACTTATTATGCACCGAAAAAATAACTTCCATAACTTCACAAGTCGTGAACTTGGACATTTCAGAAACTTTCCTCTTCCGAGGTCGCGAATACGACATGAGGGGGGCGTTCATATGGGCCCAACTCGTAAACACGGTAAACACCGTCCCATCTGAAGGCACCAAGAGCCACACTAAGAAGAAATATAGAAGCAATCTAAAACCACATCTGAGGTTAATGTCCTTGAGGTGACTCAAATGTGCACACATTCACGGACACACTTCAACAGCTTCTTATTTTATCCCCCCTGGGACTCAACCCTTGAATAATGAAATGGCTATTTTGAGTGTGATACAGCAGGGGTTAGCGTGTGTGTGTGTGTGTGTGTGTGTGTGTGTGTGTGTGTGCTCTAGTATTTGCATTATGAGAACCAAATGTCCACATGAGGTTATTGAGCGACAAGGAAAATCCTCCACAGTCGGGACATTTTACGGGGCTGCACATCTGCAACAAGTTGTTGGGGTTAGGGTACAGGAAATGAATGTAGTGTGTTGATTCATACCATGAATTGAAAATGGAAAATCTTTGAGATGCACTCTTAACCCAGACCTAACCCCCCCCCCCACAAACACATACACATATTTCATGCTAAGTTTAGAACACTGTCCCCGCGGATTTTCTGTCTCTTGCTTTTCATTTTGTTTTGTTCTCATTTGTTTGTTTCTTTGAATATTTTTACAGCGTTTTCTCTCCACTAAACTTCCAGTCAATCTTGCGGTTGTTCACAGATTTATTCCTCTGTTGTGTCTGTGGATTAGCATTCGGTTTGTCCCTTGTCACAACAAATATTTGTCGATGGATTGTTTTGCTCCTGTTTGACAGCAGCTCATCAGTGGCTGTGTTTGTGCTGTACTGTACTGGGATTTAAGTCGGTGTGTGTGTGTGTGTGTACCAATAGTTGTGTCCGGTGGGATTGTGTTTGAGTTGATTTAAGGAGATCCAGTTGCCGGTACTCCTCATAGCACTCCTTGTGGGTAAAGATTCACCTATTTTTATCTTGTTTGTTTCTTCTTATTTTTTTTCATGATGTGTCACAAAGTTTTTGAGACATTTATTGTTACTGAACTACAGTTAAGAGAAAAGTTTCAAACCATTTCTGCTCAGTGTTAACTTCAGGTTTAGAAAACTGCTGTCTAGAATTGGAAGTGGTTATCTCTGAATATTAAATGCTCTTGGCTGATGTTGACAGTTATACAGTGACATTTTCTTGTGCTTTACTTAGCAGTATTTCCATTTTATGCTTCTTTACTATTCCACAACATCTCAGAGGCAAATATTGTACTTTTTACTCCACTACATATTACAATATAATTTACATATTTTAAAGCTATAGTTACAATACATATACATATTCAATTAGGAGACTTTGGTTCTGTCTCTCTGTGCAAAGTTAAACAATGCAAATCATAATATACATTACTTTTTCTTGATTCTGCACTGTCATGTTTTTCTCTGGTTTCTTTACAAAAGGTTGTTTGTACTCTTTACTTTTTCTTCTTTATATAAAGAATCACATTCAGTCTGTCAACATGCAAGTGTATTTTTATACAAGTGTGTTTCGTTGCTATTATAGTAGTACTATAGTGTATCTGTGCTCTTTGTGATCGTTTGCATTTTAATCCAGACTTGTCATTAGGTTTACTGTGTCAGTTTTAATCTCTTTAATTCTGTACGTCAACAAATCTTCCGGTCAAAGTGTCCTTCTGTTTACACAGAGAGCTTCCACATATTATCACACACGTACACACAGATGCCAAACATAATACCTGACATATCCACACAGCCAGGCTCATACTGAGATGTGTTTTCATGTTTACATGTGTCTGCCCTTGCTGGCTGCTTTAGGCTAATACCAAACAAACATTTCAGAGTTTATGTGTGTTTGTGTGTGTGTTTGTGTTACGTCCTGGATTTGTAATTATTTTTGAGTGTAACAAGGTGTTACACCTTTAACGTCTGAGTGTAATCTGAGACCCTGAAGATTGGATGTATGTGTATAGTTTTCTTTTTAATGTTTGTTTATCCAGTATGTTGTGATACGTGTTAGTGATACCTTTTTTAATACCATACGTGACGGAAGGTTGTAGCCACAAAACAAAACAAATTCCAATTTTACAATTTATTCTATTTTTCTTTTTTATTCTTTTCGAGAAGAATTTATGTCTTTCAAAATGGACATAAATCTGTCAAAAGACAGAGTTTCGTTTAACCACGATCGTAACCGTAATCTGTTTTTGTTCCTAGACCTAACCAAACCTTAATCATAGCTATGTAAAAAAGTATTGGTGGACGGAGGTGAAAGTATTTACAAAGCACGTGACTTTGAATATCATGGTTTGTGTCCTGTCTCCGATCAACAGTCAGTGTATGTTGCTTTAAAACCATAAAGGCCATGTTTCCTAACCATGACCACAAACTTTCCCACACCTCAATAAAGAGGCCATAGTGGCCTAAACTTAGTCAGACCTTCACCATCGAGGTCGCAGACCACAAACCACTCATATGAGTCATTTAAACAGATTATTGTTGTTGTTGTTTTTTAGGTATGAGGACCTGTTGAACACTTATGTTGGAGATATTCAGGTAAACTGTAGTGTAAGTTTAGACTCATGAAGTTAAGAGGCTCTACTTGAATGCTTAAATAACCTCCCTCTGAATTTCTTCCCCACCTACTGACTGAAGTTTTGTTCCTGTGTGTCCTGCTCTATATGTGTGTATATGTGTGCACGTGAGCATGAGCGTGCACGTGTGTGTCACCTTTGCTGACACTGTTCCCCACACTTACCCATCTGACAGCTCGTGATTGATTGGCTGCTAAATGCTCCCTTCACACACATGTGCACACGCGCACACACACAAACACGCGCACACACACAGGAAAGTCCATTATACATCTATCAGTGGGTCTGTCCTAATCGTAATGGGAGACAGATGTAAGGTGTTTGGGATTACCACTCTCACACACACACACAAATATAGACATACATCAGACACAATCTATTTTACACACGTACGAAGAAAGACGTAAACTTACATTCTGTTTCCTTCCTTTTCACATACACACACGTTTCCCTCCATCTCAAATTACACACACCCACGCACACACACACACCCTCGGACAGTGCGGTATCCATTTAACGTGCTTAGCAGTGGCTGACAACAATGATCAGAAGTCTCCTTGAGAAGGGTTGGTAAGAAGGTGAGCTGTCCCCTCCACTAAAACCACTCATTACTCAACTCACCGCCTGGATGAATGACCATGGTGTGCATGTTCCTAATGTTTGTGTGTGTGTGTGTGTGTGTGTGTGTGTGTGTGTGTGTGTGTGTGTACTTACATACCTATCCGGCAGTGGACCTATGCATTCACCAACAGGGGACATTTTGGGAGTCCACTGTTGGTCATATACCCAAAGTAGAAATCAAATAAAATCATGCTTTAAGTCATGCCAAAAACATGTCCACATGTTAAAAAAAAATGAAATAAAAAAACGATGCCCCTGTGGTAGATAAAACGTGATGAAATGCCCTCTAGGGTACCCTTCAAGTAGAGAAAATGTGATGCAGTGGTCTCTAGGGTGCCCTCCCAGTGGAGAAAATGTGATTAAGTGCGTTATAGGGTGCCCTTCCAGTAGAGAAAACATGATGAAGTGCCCTCTAGGGGGCCCTTCAAGTAGAGAAAATGTGATGCAGTGGTCTCTAGGGTGCCCTCCCAGTGGAGAAAATGTGATTAAGTGCGTTATAGGGTGCCCTTCCAGTAGAGAAAACATGATGAAGTGCCCTCTAGGGGGCCCTTCAAGTAGAGAAAATGTGATGCAGTGGTCTCTAGGGTGCCCTCCCAGTGGAGAAAATGTGATTAAGTGCGTTATAGGGTGCCCTTCCAGTAGAGAAAACATGATGAAGTGCCCTCTAGGGGGCCCTTCAAGTAGAGAAAATGTGATGCAGTGGTCTCTAGGGTGCCCTCCCAGTGGAGAAAACGTGATTAAGTGCGTTATAGGGTGCCCTTCCAGTAGAGAAAACATGATGAAGTGCCCTCTAGGGGGCCCTTCAAGTAGAGAAAATGTGATGCAGTGGCTTCTAGGGTGCCCTTCCAGTGGATAAAACGTGATTAAGTGCCCACACTAGTTTCAAGAAAAACAATCAGAATATGGTCAAGAGTAATATAATTTCTTTTCATTTAAATTAATCACTCAAACACATTTAACATCAGACTTTTAGAAATGTATATGCATTCATACAAGTAGACTGAGGACACACTTTGTGTACTGTTGGCTAGTACATAATGACACAAGGATGGAGAGCGAAATGAACCTGAAGTGAGTGCCTGAATGTGTTTCTGCATGGCGACCATATTGATTCCATTTCATATTACAGCAAAGACAGCCAGCTGGGAAAAGTTCAGGCCCTGCAGGGGTTTCTGTTCATAGCTTTTAGAGACGTGGGAACAGTCCACACTACAGAAGAATATGGTTTGATATGAGGGAAAATGATATTTGCCCTTCACTTCCCTTATCCTATAAACCCATTTTGTATAAAACAGGAATTGACAACAGGGATCACGATCTAAGACATTAGGTGTGTCAGACAATAGAGGAAATAATACCATTATGATGTTAGTGATGTTCATTGTTTGACGCTGTGCCATTCACTTATTTGCTAACATTTAAGGGCATAATCTGCTGTGTTGTTGCATTTAATTTTAAATTGTTCATGTGCTGCATTTATTCTGGAGGTTGAGGTGGGAAGAATTCAGTATCCTTTAGAATGAATCCAAGTCAATCGAATGCAAATGCATGACAATAAAAGGTAAAGCAACACCTTGTTCACAAAGGTAGAGTGAATTCACCCTTTGATAAACCCCGCCCCCTGCTGCTACTCCGTCAAGCTGTCAGAGCCGGTGCTATGCTAGGATTGGCCAGTCTGTTTGAGGGGCGGGACTTAGCTAAGGGTCAATTGCATTGCAGTGTTATTGTACACTACATAGTGTGAGGTGTTCATAATATTGTGTCCACCTTTGTATATTGTTATGAGGTTTTTATCCTTGTTTTTATCCTTATATACAATAGTTTAACTGACTTCTTTGTTTTATTTATCTGACTTACATATATATTGTATTTTTAATTCTTTTTCCTACAAATGTCCAGCAACATGTGTCAATTTCCACTCGTTACATGCACAAAGTCTTTTCAAAATAAACTTCCGTCTTCACAGGAAACAACTTCCTTAGGTTTAGGCAACAAAACTAGTTATTAGTTACTAGTTTATATTTTCTAAATATCGTGGTTTGGGTTAAAATATCTCCGGAAGAGGCGTTACTTAAGTACGTAAATTACATGACAAATAAATCAAGGTTGACTTCTGGTTTCACACCGGACGTAAACGCCGGTCTCCTGGGCAAAGGTCTGGTATTTTTTGACCCACCCATTCACCCCAACCTCCTCCCTATGTGGCGTTTGGCGCTTTTTATATTTCCAAGTTCACGAATACGTGAATTACACACAAATTGATTTTGTGAGATATACACGATTTACTGTACATTACTTTTCGTAGGTAAAGCTATGAACAGTGTATGAGACCAGCCTGGACACATTAAGACAGAGTTGGTGGCAATTACAGCCAGTATTGTGAAAACTTTGGCAAAGAAAACAGTAAATGTTGGAAGCCTAAATTGTGTAATAGCAATTAAATAAAAAAGTGTGAATAGTCAAAAGTTTGAAATATATCTGCGATGAACTGCTGCAGGCGTTTCAGACATGCTCACTGCTCAGTTAAGCTAGCCCCTAATGAAAATACTTGTATGTTACCACAATCAGCACATCACCAAGCCTTATAGTTCCCCTGTGGTATCACCTTAACACGCTGCGATAACGGGACAACAGCAGATTTTTTTTTTTAGAGTGTCTGTGTCCATAAATCCAGCTCTATTCTCCCATTCACTGTCACAAAGATGAATAACGCTCAGGTGTGAATATAATACTTCCCTGTTCAAAAAGGACAAAGAGCTGGGCTCTCTTAATGATCTGTCTCTGCATTAACGATCTGTCTGTGCACTAATGACTCAGCCTTCATAATGACTAACTGATGATGTGGGAGGAACAGAGAGGAAAATGTTAGCCTCCCAACGCGCTCAATATCTGCACGATTAAAGGGAATATCCACCCAAAAGAACACCATCCCAGGTCTGTGCTCTGTAATGACCACTTGATGATGTGGGAGGAACAAAAGAAGAGACGTTTGACAGTGAACTCAGTCAATACTTCCTGACACAGGGAGATTAACACTCATCTGTCTCAATCTCCAAGGGCTTAAAATAGAATTGGGTGAATGCACTCTTGCCTCTTGGTGCACATAAGACAATAATAAGATACAGAATTTCAAAACATTTTGTTCAGATTTATTACAGATTTTAGGATTTGTAGTGGAGAATCCAGTTTGAAGCCCATCACTCTAATAAATTTCTCTAAGGGTTAGGGTTAACCTTAACCTTAACTATAGAAACGGCTGCAGTAAGGTTTAGGCAACAAAACCACTAACTGGTTGGACTTCAAATAAGTACGTAAATTATGTAAAATAGGTACAGAAACAAAGAAGAAGTACAGACAACACGTTACAAACATCACTAACAAAACTTAAAAATAACTCAACAACACTTTGGTACACAAACACCGGTCTCCTGGTTGAAAGTCCTGTGTTTGTTGGACCCATCCACCTCCCCTCCCTCCATAAGCAGTCTCTCTCACTTTTTATTCTATGTCACTAGCTCTGAGCGTAGCATATGTACAGTACGTTGATGCGTTTACATTGCAGTCAATACAGACTACATGGCGTACAAGTGACACGTCAAAAGATAGAGCGGCGTTCTTATTGCACACCAAATGACTTGCATTACAGTGCGACCGGGCTGCTAATATAAATGATGCAGTCTTTTTTTTCTGCCAATACAGCCTAGTAAGCAGTGATTTGGTGATTTTCAAGTCAAAACATGTTGAGATGTTTAGGTTAAAAGTGGACTAAATCTGCGAACATTTTGTATTCTAAAGTGAAGCAAACAACACATCGAAATATATTCAAATGCAGTTGAAACAACGGTTAAATGTGGTCCAAAAAAATGCCTGGATTCAACTTAGAAATCTAGGTGTCCTTTCACCTCAATATCAGATTAGCCATTCTTTATGAAGTATCATAATTGCTTTTAATTTTGTGCCATCAGTCACTGTGTAAAGGTAGCTGTCACTGCTGTATGAGGGGCGGATATCTGACTTCCGTTTTCACTTCATCTCTTTCATTATTCAAGAAAAGGGAAGTCACTGCCTACTGTTGCAATTTTGTACGTCCATGATGGCTGCCATAATGTGCTCAATAACCTGATGAATGATGGAGGAAGATTGTATCTCGGGTCAGCCAATACCTTGAGTGATGGAGAGAGATAAATGTGTTTTAAATTTTGATTTGATGACATTTCTAATGAAATTAGTCACGATAAGAGAGTGTCATCTTGATAAAGTATCATCATCACCCTCAGATGTTGATTCTAAGACGCTGAGGTGCACTTTAAAGGAAACCTAAGGCTTCATTGTCCTGCAGAAAACTTCTGCCTTGCGGAGTCATAAATCATTAATCGATGTTGGGGGCAATGCCTGCATAATGGGCTGATAATGATGTGGGCAGAACAGAGGAGAAGGACCTTAACAGGCAATTTGGTCAATACGAGAATGATGGAGAGGGATTAAGACTTCTTTAGCAGAAAACTCCAATACTTCATGGCACAGAGTTTATTTCCCTTTCTTTAACCCTCATTTGACCATCCAGGTTGAGATTGTGTTACTATTCAAGATAACGGCCTGCGGGAGTAACTGTAGGAGGACTGGGGAAGAATTGATAGCGTGTTAAAAGCGTTATATGTGCATGACATTGACTTGGAAAACAAATTAAGCTGTTTTTTTTCACACACTGGAAGCGATTTAATGTGCGACCTTAGGGGAAAGTAAGCATTACAACTCTCTTAAGATAGATGATGATGTGGGAGGAGAAGAGAATATAATCTCCCAAGCTTGTCAGTATATGAATAAGTGACGGAACTTACAGCAGAAGGAATAAGTAATGAATTGCATCTTAGACTATTAAACTTTTCACACTCCTGCAGCACATGAACCCGAGGATCCAAGAGCTGACTATTACTGTACGTTTGCACTATTAACAGCCTATTTGCTTCTTTGCAAAGCAATGTAAGAAAATGAAAAACAATGTCAGAGGAGCAAATAAACAAATTAAAATGGCCAGAGCTGCAGTCAAAGCCTCGTGCGCAATTCCCTTTTGCATTGAATAGTGACACTTTAGTAACTTTGCTGATACTGTGGTGGAAGTTCAGGGTCTGTTACACCAGGGTCACTCTACAGGATATTAGTTAGATAATGGGCAGATACATCATGACAAAATGAAATCTTTGGGTGTGACAGTTTTATCCTGTGTGGTGTTGGTCAGAGTCTAATGTGCCACCTGACAACTTACAGGAGAAATTCAAGGAACCATGATCACCTAATCTGCACCTGAAGTCTGACAACGGCGTTAAAGGGTCCAAATTGGGTAATACTAGTTATTGCTTGGATGTGCATTCCACTCATAGACTGTATATATAAACATGGACATGACAGCTCCCAAAAAGTGAAGCCAAAACACCTGGATCGCCCCCTGGTGGCTTGCTGCTGTATAGGTCATAAATCCCGCCCCCTCCATTTTAGCGGATGGGACATCGGTCAAACTAAAAAATAACGTACCCATGAAATACATTTTTTCCAAAGTTGGCTCCTGTCATTTTAGGTAGTTCTTATCACGCAGTCTTAATTTTTCTGATAAGTTTGGTTTTAATGACTTATTTGATGCTATAAAAAGTGGGTGAGACGTCATGATTGGCAGCTGTGAGTCTCTCCCGATTGGTTTAGGCGGGTAACCTCTATACTGCGGCTCCACTGCCCGATCACTACCTACTTCCACCGCACACAACCTGCCGTGTTTGCTGGTTCGAAGCTTGGCAAGGGCATCTGATACCGAGGCACCGAGGCACCAGGCTTTCAAATAACTCAATGAAAAGCCATCTGCATCATTATTAGATGGTCAGAGCAAATGCCATAATTTAAATTGCAAGGAAGTCCGCAAAGGGCGGGAGCGGAGTATGAGGCCGCTCTCCGTTTCCCATGTGAAACCAAGGGAACATTGAGTTACTGCAGCGTAGTTTTGTTATGTAACTTCTGGACTTACGGAAGAAGCTTTGTTATTTTACGTAACAAACATACTTAGTTTAAACCAAACCACAATATTTTCCTAAGCCTAACCAAGTAGTTTTGTTGTGTATGTAAACCTAAAAACCAAGTAAACGTACATTGGAAGTTTATTTTGAAAGGACGCTATGCATGTAACAAGCGGAAACTTGACACGCCGTCCCTGACACGTCCAAAACTGACACTAGAGGGAAACCTAGAGCGTCATAGTTTGAAGCGTAGGGCCACTGAGCAGGCGCCGGTATTTGAGGAGTTGGGAGTGAGGACGGGGACTGCACATTTCAAATTGGGAGAAAATAAATATGTTGTGCTAAGAGTCAGCAGTCCAACGTTAAAGCTTGGATATTACCAAGCACCATGAAAGATAAATGCATTTGTGTGTGTGTGATTAAACAAGCTCAAATTATAATCTTCTTTGTGAATTCTTGCCTTTACTAGACAACGCTGTTGTTATGGTAGAAAATGTAGTGAAAGTCACATTGGAAAACACATATTCCTCATTATCCCTTGAACACAGTACTGACTCAGTCATTAGTATCATAGTCAGAGCTTTGCTCCAATGTGAACTATTTAATTTTAAAATGAAAGAAGATGTGCTCATTTTAATAGCGATGTGATGCCTATAGCATTGAAGAATTCCACATCAGGTTTGCAAATAGAACTGCAACAGGTTGAAAGCTGTTCCTGCCTACAGTGTCACTCTCTGTGTATATTCCTTTATTACATAAGCATAGTACTGTAAGTATAAGTACACATAGGACAATGGTAGATGTGCCTTTGAGGCTACCTATGTGGAATTAACTATTGAGTCTATAACTACAATGACGTACAGTAAACCTTGTTATTCATAGAGAATGACTGATGAATGGAGACGAGGAGCTTGTCAGCCAATGCAAACCTTGCCTGTCGATTGATAGATTCAGCTTAGTCCAGAATTTCACAATGGCAGGTCTTTGAACCTTCCATATATTATAATGAACCATTTTTATTTTGTAATTCTTAAAGTCATTACTAATATAACAGTTCCACTAAAACTTGTGACATTTTGAAATGACGAATGCTTTTTTTACATTGGCATCATTTTCCTTGATGCTTCAGATACTTTCAGATATATCCCAGCATGATGAGATTTACATATAAATTAAAGGTTTTTCATGGTGTTATCCAAACAAAAATAAACTGACTGAGAGTAAAGGTAGACTAGTTTTCTGTCATATTATAAGCAACAAACAAAGTGCAAATTCCTGACCCTTGAATGATCATGTAGTCTGAACAGTGCTGGGAAAATAAATACAAATACTATGACCAAAGACTAACTCCACTTGAGTGAGAGGTAGGCAGATGTGTGAGTATAATGGTGGGAAATATGAAAGGAGGGGTGAAGAGGGAGGAAACAAGCGTCTCTTTATGTTTGCAAAGTATCACTGTTTATCTTTATTCTGACAGTTTATGATTAATGGTGGCGTACATTGACCTGCAACTCCAAAGGAAATGGGGTTACACTTCAAGTGGGCTCCACATCTAGTTGTGCTCCCTGCGGCATGATCATTAGAGAATAAAACATCTTTTAACCCAACTACAGGGCACTAAGACTCTGTCCGTACATTACACACACACACACACACACACACACACACACACACACACACACACACACACACACACACACACACACACACACACACACACACACACACACACACACACACACATACACAGTACAAAGTTCAGTTCTGTGCATTTAAAAACAGGCATGTGTTTATGCATACAGTAGGTGGTTTCTATTTCTGTGCGTACAGTACATCTGTGCTCTTACATGCCCGTCTGTCAGTCAAATTTTCACAATCGTAACTGACCACTTCACTTTTAAACTGTGATCTGTCGGCTTTATCTTCTATCTTTACAACCTGTGGGCTCCATGGTAGCGCAGACGGCTTGACGGAGTAGCAGCGGGGGCGGGGCTTAGCAAAGGGTTAATATCCATATGACAGTGTGCATGCTTTTGTGCGTACTGTGTGTGAATGAGTGTGTCTATGAAGGCCTAGTGTTGTACTCTCTCGCAACCTCCTAAAGCGCATAGAGAGCTGCCTCTAATTAAAGCAGTGTGATGACTTCTTTCTCGTGACGGTGAAACACACACACACGCACGCACACAAACACACACACACACACACACATAGCCTGTGGTCCTGGGTATAATTAGTTCTTATTGTGAGTGTGAGGCAGCTAAATACCTACTGCAGCGAGTTCTTCATGCTGAAAACAGATCCTTGCTTCATTTGGGTTTCAATGCTAAAACCTCTGAGGTTCAGAGCTGGGTATGCATACAGTGTGTGTGTGTGTGTGTGTGTGTGTGTGTGTGTGTGTGTGTGTGTTTTGAGTGTGTCTACATATGTGTATTTCTATGCTTGTTTGTTGCGTGTGCTCACATCTGTGTGCCGAAATCTGTGTGTCTAAAATAAGTCATCAGGAGTGTAATAGCTTTCTGAATTCCTCATCCAGGCTAAAATTAAACCTGCTATTTTCCATTGGACTTGATCCTTGCACTCCTCCAACCTTTTGTGTGTGTGTGTGTGTGTATGTGTGTTTGTGCCAGATACCAGATATCACTTTCTAATAGCGGGGTAGAAATTGTTCCCCATCCCGGGTAATAATAATGCTTCGAATCCACAATAATGTGCAGACTTTAACCGAGGCGAGTGAGCTGCCATTGGCAGAAGAATGAGGTAATACAAATGCTAATGTCGGCTCCACTCGTCTCCTCGTCCTCTATCTTCTTTCTGCACTTCCCTGTCCTCTCCCGTCCTCTTCTTCCTCAGATTAGATTAGATTAAAGCTCAATCGTCCCAAGGGGGAAATCAGAAAATGAAAGACAAATTCAAACCGTGACATTACACTGGTTTTACTGGTAGACTTTGTTGACATTTTCCTGTCATGTATCGTGTGTTTTCATTCCTGATCTCTCCTCACTTCACTTTCCATTTTGTGGATTTTTAATCACCTCTCTACCCTTTCTTTTTAATTCCCTTCATTTCCTCCCTCTTTAGTTCCCCCTCTCTAGTTTCTGTCCTCTCCAGCTTCCAGCCTAATAGAGCGTGGCCTGTATTTGCCTCAGTGTCTGCTCCACCTCTCCAACAGTCACATTGGTCTACCAAGGCCACGAGGAGCTGCCATTCAACCTGAACCACCGTCATTAGTATTGGTGACGGGGCCGGGGTCAATTCACTTTTACCTCAGTCATTTTCAAACTTCAAAGGACATGTTGAATCATTTTTAATGGCGGCGTTCATTCTGAATTATATCTCAATTTGGCGGACACAGCAACACATGAGATTTTTTTTTAATCTCTGAATTGTGAAGGAGACCTGCTTCCCTGAAAGTTAATTGAAGCCGGCTGTCATTGATTTCATTACAGAGTTATAGTTGGTCTAAATGCTGCTTGGAAAAATTTCATTAGTATTGGCTTCAGTGTGAGATTTTTACTGCCACATGTCATTTAGAAGAAATTCATTAGTATTGGTTCCAGTGGAGAGTTTTAGTGCCTCATGGTCTAAATACTTTTTCAGAGGAATTTCTATTCGAGCAACAAAAAAGGAAAACTGGCCACTTTTTTTTTTTGCTGCAGCAACACAGAACCTGCAAGAGTCTTACACATAAGCACACACATGAAAAAGACAATTGTATGTAGAGTTGATTTCATTTTATGTGCCATATTGCATGCTACAAGTTTTTTTTTTTTTTTTTTTTACTAACTATAATACTGAATGTTTTAAAACCGCCTTCACATCCATTCCCAGTTAGATGGCAGAAAAAACAAAATGCACTTAAAAATTTTGCGTCATTGCGACATTGTAATCATTTCTACAGAGATTATGTAGAAGGTAAAATAATGTGCCCTTCTAGGATTTGAATGCCCAACCTTCCACTGTAACCTCCTGTCTAAGACTTTTTGCAGCAGTATAACAATGTCATGTTGTGTCAGCACAACAGAGGAGAGTCTTATTCACACAACAGCAAGAGGTCACATTAGAATGAGTCATTTTTCTGGTGAAGAAAGCCTCACATCATATCCAAGAGAGATGAGCTGAAGTGTTCTTCCTCGCCAGGCCGTGTGATCATGTGCATTATTGGGTGAATATGTTCAGGCCTGCTGGGAAATCATTAGTGGCCTTCTAAGGCGCAGATGCTCAAGCAGATTATTGTCCTTATGTGCCGCCATACGAGCACGAAGACACACACACGGGCACAAAAACACACAACCTCCTACGCCCCGGACACTATCAGACAAAGATCACTTCCAAGTCTGAGGAGCTGCACCGACCCCACACACATATTTTTTATAGCTCTGGGGACATTTATGATATTTCAGCAGATACAGGGTTACAGGTTAAAAAAGGCACAAAAGGGCACAGAAGAGGAGGAACGAGAAGAATAAGAAGTCGAAGAGAAGGTGATAAATTAAGAGGATAGTGGAAGTAGAAGAAGATAATTCCAGGAAAGGGATGAGAAAACTTGAGAGACAGAAGAGAGGTCGATATTTGATAAGAGGAATTTAAAAGGGGAGAGAAGAAAGGGAAGAGGAGGCCACGAGAAGAGGGGAGGAAAGCACATTTCATATCAGCTTCTGACCTCCTTTTAGCTCTGCTAAATGAGATGTTAGATTAAAGACACGGCCAGAGCGCAGTGATCAGGATGACTAGCACAAGAGAGAGAGAGTCTAAAAGAGAGAGAGAGAAGATGTAGCAGAAAGAGATGTTTTCAGCCTAATCTGAACAGCACTTCCAATTTATTCGTGTAACTGATGCATTAGGCAGATATTCTGGCTTCTTAATGAATGCTTAACGAGATGTCAGGAGAGACATGTTTACGTCCACACATGCAGACACACACACGTGCACACACATACACACACAAGAGCAATGAATAAAGAGGGAACGGGGGGGGGGGATTTGTTTTGAGACACATTTAAATTTCCCGTTAAGGCACAGATAATTGGCTAATTTTGCACTAGCAGTGGGAAGCTACTGGGGCAGAGTCTTAACACAGATGCCTGACTATAAATTTGTGTCTTAAATCAGCAATCGACTTGGGAGAGATGAATCCATAGAGCTTTAACACATCAAATAACTTCGTTTTAGCCTGTTTAGAACGCTGATATATGCCACTATAATTAAAACTAGACAACAATCACAATTTGAAAGGAGATTGAACATGACTTTTGTATGTCTCACAACATTTTAGAAAATAAGCACAAT
The DNA here is from genome assembly GCA_916701645.2 of Sebastolobus alascanus. NCBI lineage: Eukaryota > Metazoa > Chordata > Actinopteri > Perciformes > Sebastidae > Sebastolobus > Sebastolobus alascanus. The sequence goes on along the minus strand of CAKAOJ020000201.1, from coordinate 1,328,734 downwards.
TTCTCAATTCAGTTCAGAATAATTATGATACAGGAAAAGGGAGACTCTCTCTCTCTCCCATCAAAGGAAGAAAAAAGTCCTGACATTCAGTCTTGCAACCTTAATCTGATTGGATCATATTATTCATTATTTTGGGCCCTCAAATCTTGTTTTGAGACATGAATAATAAATATGTGACAGAATCACAACAATAACCTCATGAGAAGGTTTGTTTGGCAATTTGAAAGTCATTTCGCGTGCACTAACAACATCGTTCTTGGCTTGTCATTGTTTTCCACACTTATGTTTATGTGCATATTTTACTTAATTTATGTACTTATATTAAACCCAACCATGATGTTTGTCCCAGTGGTTTTGTTGTCCAAAACCTAACTGCGGACCTTACCATAGTTTTGTTCCCTAAACATAACCGTGGTGTTAAATTAAGGCTAAAATACGTTCTCATGACACACAGAATGTCCTTAAAATATGCTATTTATACGCCTTCCCATGAGATCAGGTTGGTCCTCCCAAGAAGGACAACAGCAGTTTCAGCAAGTGCCTAAAAATTACGTCTTTTTCCTCTCAGGTGACAAAGCGCTCTAGTGGCCGTATATATAGTATAAATCATTGTAGACCTTTATTTGTTTCCCGTTTATGACCGACAGACAACGTTGTTTTGTAAAGCATGACCACGGCCGTTCTGTGACCTACGTAACGGTTTTGAAAGGCACAGACAAATAATGACATCCTGTCAATGCTTATGTGTGTCGTTCTAGACAAATAATGTATTTTGCCGTTTAATTTGGATGAGTTTATGCAACTAAAACCTTTGTTAAAACTAGCAAAATGTCTTTGTTGCTATGAAGGAAAACTTTAGTCTGTTGTGCCACTGAACTATGGCTGTTTGAGCTACTTGTGAATGTGTATTTCCATTGTGCTAAAATGCCACCTTATGTTCTCAAAATGATGCTTTTTTTGTGGTTAAACCCTTCGCTTTTTCTTTGTAAAAAAAACAACAAAACATACTATTAGTCCCAATGCAGCACCCATCTGGGACTGTACTGCTACATCTGGTCTGGCAGAACGTTTCAACCATATTATGTGTGAATTCTTAAAGCCTCAACTCTGGTATGGAGTCATAAAAACCTGCATGGAGCTGCAGCTCATAGCAACGAAGCACAAGTGTTGAATCACGAATGGCACAGCACCATTGTGACTGTTTCTCCCATTTTACCCTGTTGGCTCACTGGAATTAAGTCCAGGTGGTGAAACATAGAGAATGTATTTGTGTAGAGAAATGTGAGCGGTGTGGGTGGACTATTCCGCTTTCATAAAGCTATAGTGACATAATATGATTAATTTTGAAAGGCAATATTTGCACCACGTGGTGTATCTGTATGTTTAGGTTACACGTGTGTCATGAGTATGATTTAAAACACAATTCAACAACTTTCGAGCAGCTACATGGTAGACTTTTAAATTCAGATGGTAAATGTAGAAATAAGACAAACCAGGAGACCGGTGTTCGTGTCACAAGTGCGTTGAGTTATTTTATGTTAGCGATGCGATTTTTGTATTTTACTCATTTGAAGCACAACCATGATTGTTTTCCTAAACCCAACTAAGTTGTTTTCTTTGCCTAAACCTAGCTGCGGCCGTTACCGTTGTTTTGTTGCGTGGTGTAAAAAATAACACACGAAAAGACGCGTATAAATGACACGCGAAAAGGCTAAAATGCATTCTCATGACACACAGCATGTTCTTGTAATGTCGTGCTATTTATACACCTTCCCATAAGGTCAGGTTGATATGTCACCAAAGTTAATCAGTTTCAGTCACTTTTATTTTGACATTTTTACTTTGTTAATTCGATATACTTCCACTGCTTTGTCACACGTAAATGGAAAATAGCAATAGCGTCTAATGAATGTGACATATGCATGAAATCAATATGCATATGATAAGGCCCAGTTCATATTATGTTTCACCATTGAATCAAGGAAATGTAATGAGAAAGTGGTCACTCATAAAAAAACATTCCTTAGCAGCGCAAACTAGTAATGCTATAAAGTGTATGTGAGAGCATGTTTCTGTCCATGAATGTGTGTTTGCAGACGTGCACGCATATGGATGGCTGCACGGCTCTGCATGTGAGTGTGAGCTTTCATAACCATGTGTCTGCATGCATGTTCTGTGTGTGTGGGTGTGTGTGTATGTGCACACACTCCGGGATGCTGGGGTAAAACAGATGACTTGTCTCGTCCGTCTCCCAGGAAGTGCATCTTCATTAGTAACCAATCAAAATCCAATTACAGCCAGTATCTTGGCATATTAGGGCCCTGGCATTAAAATGATATGGTGCGCGGATATATTTCCAATCACTGCAGACTTTAATTACCAGCGCGTACCACACAGGCCACTCTTTAAGGACGGGTGGGAGTGGGGAAGTGGTGGAGAGGGGGTGGAAAATGAGCATGAGCGAGAGAGAAAGTGTCTTTAAGAAAGAGTGTGTGGGTGTGCATATTGTTCTTGTGTGTGTGTTCAGGGGATTATGCCACACTTGGCTCATTTCAGCAGCGCACTAGAAGAGTATTACAGTTGGATTGTGGATATTGTTGCTAAAGTCTTTGCCTCAGGCCTGTTACCATCAGAGGCTGGTTGAACATGGCCCCCCACAGAGCGTAGTTAATACACGAATAAGCCACTTATCTTGACTGACAGCTGTGGAGACGGTTCATCAGTCACACGGCGAGGAAGCAAGGTCGTCAGTCACTTACTTTAATCAGTTGATAAGAGCTGAATCAGTTAAAAGTCAGTCGGTGAAGTAATCACTCCGTGGGTTGCTCGGGCAGCCGATCAGTTAACGGATGAGTCCAACCGCCAGTCAGTCAGATGTGTTAATTAATCACTCAGTTAGTGAGTCAGGCAGCCAGCTAGTTGCCTATTAAGAAAGTAAATGAGTAATCAGTCTTCCACCAACACAATTGGTTATTTTTCATCTTGTCAGGCTGTCGGTGAATCAGTTGATCTGATCAGATAAGCAGCAGTTGCATGAAGTCACGCTAGTAAACCACTCAGTCAGTCACACAACCTGCAGTCACTCGCTGCAGCCGTCCGCACACTTACAAACATAATCTGCGACAAAATATGTTTCCTTCCAAACGTAATTGAGAATGTAGTTTAGTTGTATGGGAACTTAATTTTTAGTTGAGACAGAGCTGTAAAATTTCCATTTCTTTCTTCTCGTCCATGTTGGCAAAATACTGGTATGTCAACTGCTGTTTCCAACATCAAGAATGTATATGAACATGGACAAGACTTCCACAACCACTGGGCAATTGTATCTGCCGATGAAGCTTATTTGATATGATCAAAAGCTGCTAAATGGACCTTGAGGTGAGATAGTTTTATCAACTGATCACAAGGTCAATTATGAACTTTGAAACTAAAATATAACTGATATGGTCTTCTTCACTGAGTAGTTGTTAATTTGCCATTTTCTAATAATATGTTCTATAATATTTACAGATATTTACTGTAGTTATCCATGAATCAACATTTAATCTAATTCAACAATAACTGACACATTTAACACATTTAGAAAAATTGCTACCGTTGAATTACCCAACAATTATTCAAGAGACGATTTTAACCTGAGAGACGGAGACATGCTAATTAGCAGTTGAAGAACGATTATTTCTCTGCCAGGTTGTTGATCTCTCTTTCTTTCTCTTTCTCTGACGTTGCCCTTGAAGAAAAAGCTGTGCTCACGTAACAGTATTAACAAAAAAATCACTGTGTTGGCGGACAGAGGACAACATCCAGCATGCAGTGCAGCGGTGTAGTGGCAGATGTAGAGGTGGCTTCATAATCATCCCACCATCCTCACTTAAAAAATTACATAAAAACATCAACAAGAGAAATAAAAATGAGGAAGAAACAGAGAGTGCATTTACATATAATGTATGTCAGTTATTTCCTGTCTTTCAGGATGCCCAAGCAGGTGAATATTACCTCATCGACACTCAAAAATGATGCATTCTGCAGGAAGTTTTCCGGCTATGTGTAACTTTATTTCCACTGTAACGTACAAAAGACTATTCAGTATTCAGGGACATTTTGTAATTGAAATTTAAGGATGCATATAAATTCTTCTCCTTGAATATGAGCCCAGTGCTTTGCAATACTCTGGCATACAGATTTGTGACTGTAAGTCATCAGTTTAGTGAGAGAACCACGTTTTATCTCTCTGTAAAACCCACTGTTCAGCTGTCAGAAGCTGTAATTTCTGTATATAAACGTTCACTCTACAGCTGTGTGTGTGTGTAACGTGTGTGCATTATGTTGGTGCTTTTACAAGCTGCTGTAGTTTGGATTCACAGCGATAATCAATTCACCAGCATCAAATGATGCAAACATCACTAGTGGAAATGGATCCGTATCTCCTTCTTCAAGTTGATTGCTTATTTGTGGCACCAGGGAGCCACAGCCACCCACTAAATCTTGCCCTCGAAGCAGAATAAATGAAACACTCAGGCATTCATCCAAACTATACGCCGTGCTGCATGAATCAGAAATAACAGTGATGTCGGGAGTCTAGTGCCAAAATATCGCAGGCTCTCAGTGTGTCTCCAAAAAATGTCCGATAATAACTTAACAGCCTATTTCAATAGTAAAGTAATTAATTAGTGATAAAGTATTAACATGAAGACCCCTCTGAGAGCATGCCATTATTATGGGAATGATGTGTTATAAATCACTGATTAGCTGCCTGCTTTCAACAAGCATTGGCATGGCTGTCTTGGAGCATCTCTTTAGCGGATAAAAACGTTTGACTGAGACATTTGAGCATCAGCAGATGCACCAATACTCAACAGCCATGTTTACATTATCATATTTTCATGCACATTATGGCAATAGAAGAGCTAAATGGAAACGATACACTTTGATAAAACTTCCTCAGCTGTGCAAAGAAGTTTTTACGCGTGCTTGTTTCAGTATTATTATATTATTATTAATATATTACATTAAATAATTCAGTAATGTTATTTACACGATTTCTATGTATTGATCAATAATTTTATACATAGTAAAACACATTAAAAAACAGAGACAGAGTTTAGCAAACTACTTTACAACAATGCATCCCATAAGCACCCATCAGTTATGCAAATAGTTGCTCAGACAAAATAATTAATTTGAAGGAATTTTGATGGCCATTTTTCATTCATTTAGACTAAACACGGAAATTATATATTGTAACAAACAAAAAAAATAAAATAAAATCTGTAGATTAATTGATAAAAAGAATCACTAGTTGCAGCCCTGATGTAGATATACTCTCAGTATTCACACCTATGGTATGTCAAGAGTACAGACATACTAATTTATACTGAGTTGCACATTCGATGCAGACTAATGAGTTCATAATTGGTTCACGCTGAAGTGATGTTGAATAGAACAGAATCTTGACTGGATAGTAAAAAATAATATATCTATGATGAGCGCTGAATAACCTTTTAATAATATCACTGCAAACCACTTAATTTAGTGAAGACCTTGACTGCCGGAAAGGCTACGAGGGAGACGGATAGAGGCAGAATCCTTGAAATATTAAGGAAGAGAGAGAGACAGAGGCTGAGGATGATGAATGTGTCCCTCGTTCACACACTCTGGACCCATATTACCTTCTTATTCTACACGGGTCATTGGCAAAATTACTTAACCCAAGGATGGTGGAATGGTCAGAAATAAAAAGAACAGTATTTCAATATTACTGAGTGCACACCAAGGCCTCACACCAAGTCACTTAAAGCTACTGGAGAATATGACTCTTTGGAGTCCTTGAATGGAAGCACGAAAAGGCGGTTAGAAATCTTTTTGGGTGAATTACAGTTTGGAATGTCACATCAATAAACTCTGTAGCCTTCAAACACACATCTCTTGTTTTCAGTGCAGGTGGATGCACTATGTACAACACAGTCTCACGGAACTTCATCAAATAGTCACAAAATTTAATCTGAATTTAATCTCTTGTACATAGACACGTATTTATCGTGAGTTTTCCTACAAATGTCCAGCAACACGTGACACACATGTCAATTTCCACCCCAGTCTTTTCAAAATAAAACTACTTAGTTAGCAGTTTGGGTTAAAAGAAACCCATCTAACTGTAACTTAAGTACGGAAGTTACGTGACAAATAAATCAACTTTGACTTCTGGTTTCACACGGGATATGAACACTCGTCTCCGGGGCAAAAATTCCTGTGTTTTTTTGCTGCTCTCAATCCACCTTATTCTCGGGGGCATTACTGTAGAAATTATTATGGGCGTAACTTCCGGTGAGGTAACGGAAGTAGCAGTTAGCTAGTTAGCTAGTTAGTATCATAGGCTAACCATAGTGGCTAACTGCCACATACCATAGCGTAGCGTTACCACGGAAAACGCTGGTTCCGGTTCAGTGACATGACACGCTGGAAGTTGTGCCCATAATTCATGCAAGGCATCATGGGGGCTAGGAATAAGGAGGATACTTCACAGTTAACAATTACGTGGATTACATACAAATTGATTTTGTGCTGACAATCACAAAAGAAAAATGAAATTTGTGTCTATATACACAAATCAGTACATTAAATTTTGTGACTATTTCCCAAACTGCTGTGCTACTGAGCTGCTATGCGATATGCTGTACTTCAAATATCACTTCATATGTTCTCTGTAGTATTTAAAGATGTGATGCGGACTCATCTAACTTTACTTACAAATCTTAGTATCAATTCAATGGTGGCGAGGAGGTTAAAACATCTGAAGACTAAAGGTGCAGAGTGTAATTTAGACTTGACGAGATATCAGTCAGTTTTTCAACACGTCTTCATCAACAAAGTTAGCACTATCACACCTGGAGGGTGCTGCATGTCTTAATAACATCTGTGTGTGTCTCAGCTAATTTATTTCAGCAACAAGAAGTGCAGTTAATGATGCTGATTTCACTCTAGTGAGAGGAAGATGAGGTTAAGGAAGATGAATGAGTTCAAGGCAAACACTTGACTAAATTAATTTACATTGAAAACGATGAGTAAGCTTTAACCACTCTGTGAAATAAAAATTTGAGATTGAATAGTCAACTTACAAAAGAAAACCTAACGCTGAAAAATAAATGTGACCCGACGTGTTTTCTATTTTAAAAAAAATTAATAAATAATTCTAATATTTTATTGCATCTGCTAATAAAATGGCTCCAGAAAACCTACCAAATGTTCAAGAACTGAGGAGGACATTCAGAAAAACTAAAAACCACATGCACATTACTCAAGCATAGTTATTAAATACATAGTTCATTCGGAGCCTCTCTGCAACACAGCATTGGTTTTAGCAGCTGATCTCGGTCCTGCTCAGAAACCTCTGCAGCCTTGACATGCACTGATCAAAAGCTCCACAGAAGCCGTGCACCAGGCTTATTGCTCACACACACACATATTCAGATGAGCTGCAACTGCCCTGTGTTATAAAAAACACTAACTGATGATAAAAAAAAAGGATGGAAGGCAGAGAAAAAGAGTTGTGGGATAAATGGTTGTAATCTCTTTTTAATTAGGCCTTTTAAGAATACGTGCATCTTTTTCTCTTTCTTTTCAAGTGGAGATAACATCATAAACACGATGTGGCAGAACATTCAAGGGCAAGCGTGAACACACACACACACACACACACACACACACACACACACACACACACACACACACACACACACACAGTAGATAAAGATGGCCTTATTGTGCTGACCATCATGACCTTGCAGATGCAGAGATATTCTCAGTGTGTGTGTGTGTGTGTGTGTGTGTGTGTGTGTGTGTGTGTGTGTGTATAGACACTGACTACAGTCAGCACAGCGTTCACTAAGTCTGATCACCATTTGCAGCCAGTTTTAACGAGCAGCTCGAATCTTTGTACATGTCTGTCTATGTTGGTCTGGAGTCCTCCAAAAATTCACAATATTTTGTCACCCAAGGTCCTCTGGCAAAAGGGATTACATCAAACATCAAGCATGTACACACACGACCACTACCACACAAACACATTTTTTTTTAATTTATGGTGTTTACAGTGATGTAAAGACTTGCTTCAACCTCTAATTTTTTGCTATTTCTGCCTCTTTCTGACGTAAATTAAAGATTAAATCTATACTCTGTGTTCATCAACCTGTTCTCACTACCAACTCGTCAAATACCGCCGTTTGGTCCGTGCCCCTCGGCATCGAAAACCGACGCACGGAGGCACCCTTTAGCAACAGTATCTGATGAACCGGGCTTTCAACTAACTCCAATGTAAACCCACGCACAGCGCTACTCGACACTCGGAGCGAGTGATGTAGTATTAATAGTGTGAGAGTCCGTTCAGGGCGGGCAGAAGAGGAGGTGGATGGGTCAAACAACTACAAGACTTTCAACCAGGAGACCGCTGTTCGTGTCCCGTGTGAAACTAAAAGTAACGTTGACCTAACTTCCTGTGAAAACGGAAGTGTATATTGAAACTATGCATGTAACGAGCGTATATAGACACGCTGTCCGTGGTCCGTCTAAAAGTAAAGCAACAGGTGAACACTGTGCCGAGGGGCGCTGACCAAGCGGCGATAATTGACGAGTTGGTAGTGAGAACGTGCTGAGAGCCAATGTCGGTCAAACTACAGCAAACATGGCCGACTTGTGGAGAGTTATGTGGAAACCTGCTGTTTTTGTTTTCAGAATCCGCCACGGCAAACTGCTCACAGAGTAAGATATCCACTGCAGAGCTTATGCAGTTGATTTTGACATGTGAAAATCCAAACGGTGTGAAACTTGTTTCTTCCAGTTCACTGGCTCTGTCTGAACAGACTTAATTGGCTTTGCTAGAGAAGGAAACATCCTGACAAGCTGATCAGCATTTCCAGAAGCAGAGGAGAGCATCTCCCAGCACAGTAAATGGACCGTTTTTATAGCCACGTTAGCGGCGGGGCTCTCGGGATGGGAATGTCGGTCTTTTGGTTCAGACTGAAATATCTCAACAACTATTGGGTGGATTGCCATTTGTACAAACATTAACTGTTTACTAGACAATGTATCCTCATAACATTGGTGATCCTTTGACTTTTCATATAGCACCATCTTCATGTCAAACGTCACTGTCAGGAATTTGCAATTTACAAAAACAAATATGTAGATCAATCAAGTTAATTTGTGGAATAGTTTTAAAAAATAAATGAAAATGTCTGATACACCTAATAAAAAATATATATTAAAAATATGATGATTAACACATATAACACGTATTAACTTGTTATTGTTTTGTATACATTTTTTTATGTGTATTTGAGTTGCATAAGTTGAAAAACGACGAAAACAAACTTAACTATACATGTTAAGCATTAGCATGTAGCAGAGTTGCTCCCCTCACTTCTACATCTTTCTACATTATGTTACTGCCTACAAAATCTATAAACTAAATGCTTTGAAGCAGTAGAGTGTAATGTATTTGTAATTTCAACCTCTGCTATGGTAAATATCTCCACTGTATCATGGTCTACACTGGAGGATTAGTATACTGTACATTCTAGCTTGGCTTCACTTTAAAAAGGAAAGGAACAACATCATGGTTGGGCTTAAATTAAGTACGTAAACTAAGTTAAATACGTACGTGAACAACGTATCAGAAGTACGGAAAACACATCTTAAATGTCACTAAAAAACACATCACTAACGTCACTAATGCATACTCGCCAACCCTCCCGATCTTACCGGGACACTCCCGTTTTTCATCGCCCTCTCCCGGTTTCCTCCCGGGGTCACAATTCTCCCATATTTCTCCCGATTTATGCCACATTTTCCCATTTTTTTTTCCTTTTCGTTATCTTAGCCTGGTTCTGAAACTGAACAGTGTGTATAATCCCTACTGTTTCCACCCGGAAGACAACAGAGCTACACCAACTGTGGTTTCCCGGCGGAAGAGAGCAGTCTATGCTCACGACACAGCGAAGTTTGAGCTCATGTTTAAGCTGCGCTCGCCATAGCGTGCAGCGCCCAAAGTTGAAGGCGAAAAGCCTTCGCGGCGCGGCGTAAGCCGTTGGAAATAATGCGTTTCAGAGCTCAGTGGTGGCGTTGTCGCTGTTGTGTCTGAAAGGACCTTCAGTGAGTGAGAGAAGGAGAGAGAAATGGAGAGAACTAAGAGAAAGAAATAGTCAGCAGCAGGAGCAAAAATATTAGTTTATGCCAGAGATTCAAACACCAAGTTCACACCAGAGGGGAGAATTATTCAGTTTTCTTTCCTGGGAGTTAAAGGTAAAATCAAAAGTTTAACATAAAAATGCTGCTGCAGTGTACTTATTATTTTGTTATTTTTATTCATTTAAAAGTCTCCAGAATGCAGGAAACACAGTCTCTGAAACTCTGACCCCCCGCTTTGGTTTTAAAATCCTCCCTTTTTTAAGTATGCACTAACTCAACAACACTTTGAAACACAAACACCGGTCTCCTGGTTGAAACTCCTGTGTTTGTTGGACCCATCCACCTCCCCTCCCTCCCACCATCTGCAGTCCCTCTCAATTTTTATTCATCGGCACTGACTCTGAGCGTAGCATATTTACACGGATGCGTTTACATTGCAGTCAGAACAGACTACATGGCGCACGAATGTCATGCCAAAAGCAACAATGGTGAATTACTGTCATTCATAGGCCGAGCGACTGATCTGACCAACCAAGAAGTCGTGTATGTCTTCTCTGGTATTTGCAGAATTCCATCAAACTGACTTCTAGCTTTTGGTGATTCATTTGTTTTCTTCACACAGACAAGACCGAGAGTCTTTTGGCTGATTTTGAGGGATTATGGGTTTTAGTCAAGGTCACTCTGACAATAGTTAATGAAGGAGGAGAGAGTATTTCACATTCACAGATCACACTCAGACCGCCTCAGCTAGGGAGTTGAACCTGCAACCTCCCACAGCAAAATAACAAGTCTAGGTATGAGATTACACTTTGAGCATACAGAGTAGGGTCCTTATCTGTTTGAGCTGGGAGAGATTATTACTACTAAGTCATTATCTCTCCTTTCAGGCTTATACCACCACAGCTGCTATTACTGCCACGATGGCCTTCAGCCTGATGCTGAGAATAGACTCATTTACTGCAGTTTTTATTACATTTCAGATAGCAGCAACTTTATCTCTGCGTCTGTCCATCTGTCTTTATGAGTGCATGTGTGTGTGTGTGTGTGTGCATTGAACCGGCCAGCACATTACTTTATCATCTTTGAGTTTCATTTTTGAGAGCCACAACTTCATTATCGCTCAATATCTCTCCTTCTCCTTAACAGTTCCCAATTCTTGTCCCCCGTAACTATCTGTATTTCTCTTTCATGGCTCTCTCTCTCTCTCTCTATCTCTCTCTCCTTTTAAAAAATATGTGACATTAGTGGGGCTTTAATTGTCCACCGCCGACAGCAGAGATGAATAGACAAAAAAACTCGGAGGGGGATTGTCTATGAGAATGAGAGAAAAACTGCAGGATGATAAAAAAGGTTGCCAGACAGACAGGAGGAAGTTGTGCAATTTGTGCATTAGCACTGCTGCATCCCAACATATCTATCTGGAGTATATCCTGTCACCTTTCATGTAAATCTGGCATTCTTTGCTCTGAAGAAAGTTTGGTACTAAGGGGGGGAGACCACCAGTGAATGCAGAAATATAAAGTTCAGTCTTATCTTTGAAATTTAGTGTCAGACAGTCGTGACAATTTTCTCAGGTGTTCTTCATGCATGTTTTCTTGATCATATTTAGCATGTGTTAGACATCTAGTAGGCATATACAGTAGCATAGGCAACTAAAGGCCCTGACACACCGAGCCTATACGGTTGGAGTTTTTTTGTCCGATTCATCTTCATCTCATCTGATCATTCCAGATATTTTCACAGTGACACGAACATCTGGAATGAAGCTAAGTGCTGAGTGAGAGTGGTTTGAAAATGGTCGGCAAACGCCGCTTTGTTTCATGTACGTATCATGAAAGCTGCGGCTAGAAGTCCTATATACGTTGCATCGGTTGCACTTTAATTAAGTGTAACAATGCCTACATGTATCGTCCCTGTCAAATAAATTAATAAATAAATAACGACTTGAATATTCGCCGTCCTCGGTCTTCCGGTTCCCCTTTTTGAATGATGAATACAGACTACCGCCACCTGCTGGTAGGGAGAGTTATTTCATCTCATGCAGGCGCAGAACGTAGCACAGAATAGACGCTCAGCGCCTCGTCACGCTGCTGCCGTTTGTAGCATAGCGTAAATACGCAGCCCTTAAAAAAATACGATTGCCTCAGGAAAGAAAAAAGACACGGCTTGACACGGCTTCTTAGTCTTAAAAGTCTGCTCTTTTCCATTTTTCTTTACAGGAAATAGAGATGGAATCGCAATGTTACGAGCCAGTAGAGCCATATCAAGGTTTCTGGCTGACACTTATAGAAGAAGGGAGGCAGTGTTGTCCAATTGTGCCCAAATCTCCTGTATATATATATATTAAACCTAAATGATTAAACTGAGAGAAAAGAAAAGGTGACTCTTATAGACTTTTGAGTGGGCTGAACTGGCTCCCAATTCTTCATACCTTCACATCTCTGATGATGCAACCAAAACAGAGAGAGATGCCGAGCAGAGGAAAATTTGTCTTTATAAAAACACATTTTAGAACAGTGACATTTCAATATAGAGACACATAAACTGCAGACTGGGCTGAATGTTACTGATGACAAACACACACACTCACCCCATTGCCCACCATAGTAAACAACACACACACACACAAAGATATTGTACTGTAGTGAGCAGTAATTAATAACTAAACTATCATGATGTACTGCTTTGGATGTTCTTCACACGTTGTCTACATTCACTCCTCAACCTCGACCTGTAACCATTAACCTGCAGCTTTATCTTGCCATCACTTTCTCACGTGGCACCATCTCCTCACCACCAAACAGACCAACAGGTGGCCACTCTGAATGGGTAGAAAAGAGGAGGTACCAAGAAGAAACAATGATCTGTGGACATTGAAACATCCCGTGCTGCTGTCATGAACAGTGTGAGGTCGGCAGATGGATACGGCTGCAACATAAAACCATCACTTCCTTCTTTGTGGTATTGTACAAAAGGTCAATACACACATTAACAACTCAATTATTAGTTTTCCATGTGAAATAGCAAAGATAATCCAAAAAGAATAGTGCAATCAATGGATTAGTGTTGCCTTCATGTCCATTATGGGAGAACCCATTATTCACTGCTGGAGGGAAGACTCTTATTAATAAGGAGCGGAAAAGTCATAATAGGAACCGGGGCCAAATTGTAAAGCAGGAGAGATTTAATGAGCTTAAAGCTAATTTCCAGTTTAATGATTTGTGTTTTCTGCAGCGTCTACAGCTGAAATATATATTGCAGAAACTCATTTCTCAAGGCACAACACTGGCCTCAGGTAAAGACAGATAATGGATTTAATGAGATTGTAACAAATACAAACAAAAGATGTAAACTTCTGCAGATACAGAATATATGTAACTCCACAGAAGCAGAATAAAATTAATTCTAGCACTGCCCAGAAAGGAGGCCAACATATGTGTATATGTTCACTATTAAATTTGTCTGTAGGGAGTTAAATCTGCAGTAACACATCGCCTGATAACATTGACATTCCTTTCTGTGAAGAGGATCATTCGTATGAATTGTTTGAATTACTGGCTAAAGGACCTTATAGAACTGATAGTGATGAAACTCGCAGCCTCAGCTATGCAGGGGCTTTTTATAGAGATAATGGCTTAGATGATGGACACTTACAGTATAAAAGATTATATAAATAAGAGACATTTAGTTTAAGAAGTGTTTTGACTTTTATATTTAAGAAATAAAGCCAGTGTAATGTACCTTACAGGTGCAGTGTGTAGGATTTGCGACATCTAGGTTGCAGATTACAACCAACTGAAACTTCTCCCGTGTGCCAAGCGTGTCGGAGAACTACGGCGGCCAACGCGAGAACATGAAAACGTTGAATGTCCCTCTCTAGAGTCAGTGGTTGGTTTGTCCATTCTGGGCTACTGTAGAAACATGGCAGCCGGCTCTGTGAAGAGGACCCGCTCCCTACGTAGACATAAACGGCTCATTCTAAGGTAACGAAAACACAACAATTCTTATTATCAGTTGATTATACACTAAAGAAAACATACTGAATGCTACACACTGTTCCTTTAAACCTTGTCAGTAGAACGGAGAAGTCCGGTCAAGAAAGATTGGTGATGCAATGATCTCCTAAGCAAGTAAATTACTTGTGTTGTGTATTTGGTCTTTATCTTTTGTCTTTTTGTTGTTGTTTACTAATCAAACTGTAAATAAAAAGGGAAGAAATAAATACATCCAGAAAATAAGTTTCCTGACACATACTGTACATGTTGTGTTAGAATGTATAGAATATAATATTATATTCTGTTTGTTTTTAATCACCAACAAATACATGTCAGAGTGTTTTATGTGGAGCTAAGTTTAGATAATTTGTGTACTACTGGGTGGATTAGTAGTATAGTTCTGCATCATATCATAAAAGCATAATGTATGTTTTTTATGTAAAAAAAATCCATCCTTATTTGTGTACTTTTCCCAACTGTCTTTAACCATTATTCACAACTTCTTCTTTGTTTTTTTATAGTTCATTAAATGTCTTTTATCTAATCAGGCCACAACAACAACAACAAAAAGCTACTCGCTTAGTTTCAGTAATTTTCTACTTTGTGTTGGTGAACATTTAATACAATCAAATCCAGTCATTTGTATGTAATTATTGTTGAGCTGTTACATCCTATGAAATGAGGTTGTTTGCCATTTGTTGCTTTCATCTGTTTTCACTGACTAATAAGATGCTCCAGAAATGTCTGCTTTTGTTTGCTGCCTATGTCAGCGAGATAGAGACATCACACACACATTCACAGATGCATGCACACATATGCACACACACACACACACACACACATTGTACACACAGACTGGGCGGATTTGCGTATGGAAATTTCAGCCTGCATTAAGTGTCTTTTTTTTCTAAAATGAACAGGCTGCACAAACAAACACAGCGTCATCTAGCTTGTCGAAAATGTGATTTAAAGACATGAATTGCAAATCATGTCACACACACACACACACACACACACATGCAGGACTGTGAGCTTCTCTTTTGGAGAAAAGCTTATTGAAAACCACGATGACTCCAACAACAAAACAAACACAAATAGCATTTTACGTCTTGATTTTAAAGTGTTTTTTTACAGTTAAGGTAGTTTCTCTGCGAGACACACACACACACACACACACACAGCGACACAATGAGGCAGAGGAGTAGTGAAGAGACGGAGGAAAGAAGTGGTGAGAAGAACTGAGTCAGAAAAAAAAAACTGTTTAGCAGCAACAAACAGTGAGCTAAATGTCACGGAGCGTTAACAAAGACAAATCTGTTTGCATTGTCAGTTCATACTTTATTTCCTGTGCGACTGTGTGAGAAAATATTTGGCTGGCGGAGAAAATGTTTTTGTTTTTTCTGAGTTCTTAATGTCTTCTTTTACTTCGAGTTTTAGATTTAGATCTTTGGAATAAAAAAAATGTTGTGATTGGAACTCTTTTGACACATTTTCTCTACCTCATAAACATGAGATTTTGAAACAAGGACCATTAAAGTTATTATTCTAAATCCGTCTCATGGAAGCAGAGATTTGCATGAAATTTTACTTTTTGCAGAACACACCTTGCATGTACTATTAAGATTAATGCTCCAGCAGTAGTGCAAGTTGCAAACTACTTTTTAACGCCCCACTGCCTAGCTCATAGCCGCCGCTCTACACTGCGCTCATACGACGGTTACAAGGCAATGGAAACGCTCTGAATTTCATATTGGGCACCTTTTAACTTATAATTTATATGGGGACCTTAGGAAACATTTCTGTGATGAAAATCTCACAATGAAAATAAGGTCAAATTAAATTAAATTAAATAAGGTCTGTAAGAGACGGGCCTGCTGTATTAGGAACAAGAGAGACACAGAGACACACAAAGGGGATTCAGTGTGACACTGCAGTGATTTCATGTGTACATGACATGTGCGTGATGAACTCCGGGACACACGACTGATTGTTGGAAATAATATGATTATGCCTAAGGCCCAAGTAATGTAAGTTCCCTTTGATAAATTCTATTTAATTATCTTGCAATTAACTAGTCCATTAAAAGTCTATTGGACAAGATGGCAGTGAGCACTTATTGTATTTCCTCCCATATAGGAAATGAGGGAGAGGGGGGGCGAATGGGCTGCTCATCTGTTAGACGTGTGTGTGTGTGTGTGTGTGTGTGTGTGTGTGTGTGTGTGTGTGTGTGTGCGGTTGTATTAAGTATGTAGACACAAAGATAGGCCAGAGGGCTAACAGCTCTGATTGTGCTTCAAAGTGTATGAATCTATCTTTCTGAATGAATGAATGTGTGTGTGTGTGTGTGTGTGTGTGTGTGTGTGTGTGTGTGTGTGTGTGTGTGTGTGTGTGTGTGTCTGTGTGTGTGTGTCTGTGTGTGGGCCATAAGTCTAAGAGCTCCGAGCAGATAACGTAGAGAAGATGAACAGGCACATTTTCATTATTAAAAGCTAAGTTCTCCCCTCTTTATTCCGACTCATTAACTATGAATTGTGTTAATATTTCCATTTGTCTTTGTTAATGTCATCTCCATCTCTCGGCTTCTCCGTTCTCTCTCCGCCTGAGTCATTACAAGTTTCCACCGAAGCACTCTATACCACACTGTAAAGTCATTATTATAATGTACTCTTATTGTGCTTCACTGCCAGGCTATTGTGGCAGGTAGCAGCAGCGTTGTTGTTTTAAAGGCCTGACACTTTAAATCGGGATGTTAGTCAAGAAAAAAAGAAAAAGAAAAAAATAATTTATGACAACCATCTGGCTACATATCAACTCTCGTGGTGTCCTGTCTTCAGAAGAGGCTGTTTTTATTTTAACAAGCCATTCGCCTTATGCTCTGCGAACCACCTGACATGACTTTTACCCTGGAACAGCTACAGCCAATGCTCTCTTTTTCTGTTGTTGTTGCTGACATGCAACAAAGGTCCCCGGTTGGATGTGAAACAGCGAAGTTAGGGCTACATGGACCTGAACGGCAACACACATGTGCTCCGCGTGGAGCCATTTGTCAACTGTAGCACACCGGACACGCCGGATAGACAGAAGAAATAGTCAAGGTAGGATAGTCTAGATGTGGAGACTTGGGCACCAAATGTCAAAGTGTTTCTGGTGTTCCAGAAAAGCTTTCGCCAATGTGTGTTGCCCTTTATACCAACAGGACTCCAAGGCACAAGGATGATTTTTAACCCTCTGAGACCCACAATAGACCCATTTTTGTCCTTTTTTAGGGGGGGTACAGGGGGTCTTTAGGGGGAGATAGCAGGTCAACAGTAGATGTCACATAGAAGTGGTGTACATCATCTGAGAGCTGGGAACCTGAAGACTAATTTGAGATGCATATGATTATCATAAAGTGGGCATGCCTGTAAAGGGGAGACTCGTGGGTACACATAGAACCCATTTTAATCCACATATCTTGAAGTCAGAGGTCAAGGGACCCCTTTGAAAATGGCCATTCCAGTTTGTCCTCGCTAAAATTTAGCCCAACTTTGGAGTGTTATTTAGCCTCCTTCCTGACAATGAGGTTGGTACCAATTGATTCCTCAGTTTTTTTAGTTTCATGTGATATCTGTAGCTTCACTCTAGACCTAAAACTGAACCTGCTAGAGCTTCTGAAAACACTAAATTCAGTCGGGATTGCCCGCGATCCCACGGGTCTCAGAGGGTTAAGTGTAAGTGTTGGTTTTAAATAGATTGTCCTGATTTGTCGTGGTTTTATAGTCTATGATAGATCTTTTCACACATTAAATGTGACAGCTGTAGACCCACTTAACAATCAAAAGCTTAGAAGTGGCTTTTATAAATTGCTTGCTAACAATTAATTGCAAAGTCGTTATATATCAAACAGCAAAGTTGGCCAAAATGCTGCTGTCGATTTAAGTAACATCAAGACGAAGGAGGAAAAAAGTTTCAGATGAAATGAGTGATGACTAAAGACAGAGTGAAGTGCAGATAGAGGGTGTCCAGGAACCAGCTACCAGGAAAGAAATCCATCCAACCTCCCTGTCCCCGTGTAATAAAAGGAGTAATAATTTGAAAACAGGCCAGCCAGTCTGCCCTTCTACTGGGAGTTGAAACATGGCCAAAGTTTGCCTGATAAAAGAGGGATAAACTATTAGGATTGAAAGCTGGCCAAACACTCCACTCCTCTCTGTGAGGAGCTAGCAGTCTGCCGCAACAGAAACTTGGCCAACCTGTCGGCGTCTCTCGGAGGGAGGGGGCCAAACCGGTAGAAATTAAACTCAGCCGACCTCTCTGCCCCTCTCAGCTGGAGCCAATGGATCAATCTCACTTTAACAGCTCTGCCCGCTCACGCATGTGCACAGACACACATCCGTGCACGCACAAAAACACCCAAACACACACACTCACACACAGAGCAAGAGTGAGGTTGATTTCATTCTAACAGCTCTGACTTTCCATCCAGAACACTCAGTGAAGGAGAAAAATTCAAAAAGACTGCAGGCGAAGGAAGAAAGAAAGAAAGATTTGAGAGGTGGAAAGCAAAAGAAACAAGAAAAGACAAATGGAGAGGAGAAAGGAGAAAGGGACATGGAGAAAAATAAAGACATAAAGAGAAAAAAGAATAATTGGTGGTGAAGGCTGTGGGTATAAGGGGAAAAAAACTGATACCAAACTCTGTAAATCCCTCCACTGTTAGTGTTTAGTACCATTATATTTCAAATTATCACCACAGTCTGGAGGAATTATGTGCATGCACCATACTGCTCGTGACATATTTCACGCCTTCCTTATTTCACGCCAATTCAGAACACTCACCACCACCCAATAACACCGACGCCTGAATGCACACGGCGTAGGATCTTTATATAAGCAGTTTGTGAAATCACATCAAGAGTTTTTTCGACAGATGGATAGATAGATAGATGGATGGATGCTTTTACAGTCCGTGATGCATTTGGAGATGCAGATAATTGGTTACCTCCACACTGTATTGTTAACAACAGGCGTGTGTTATGATGGGATCACACCAACACCCGCTGCTCGCAGCTATCAGTAGGAAGGTGCTAAGAGCTCAGAGATGTTCTCGACTCCTCTATGATGTGTTATGAATGACAAGTCGTCCGTGGCTGTCTGCCGAAGCAAACCAATAACTGTCTTTATGGTATTTTAAACAATGTTTGATCGTCACAGTATGATGGGAGTTTGTCTCAGTGACACTAGCCGTGTCTCTATTCACATATTTGTATGCACATTTTAGAGTATCGCATTAGAAAAGCTGTACGGAAACGTCAACATTCGCTAAAACCTCCTGAATTGCGGGAAAAAAAATGTTTAATTCTTGCTTGAGGTGGTTTCTGCCTTTGTCAAAAAAAAAGTTGATGCACTAAATGTGATATGGAAACAAGTCTGACGAAGCGAACATTTAAAACTGAGCTGTTTCCGCTATCGGCGTCTTCTCAGATATTCCCATAACATGTAAATGCTTGTCTTCTTCTCGGTACGGTATTAAACATATTAGCCAATACAAGTTGACATGAAAGAACAATTGAAACAATTCCTGAAGACCTCTCTCCATTATTCTCTCGTAGATGGTTAGATGGCTACTTCTTTTGTTTCCGGTTTGCATTCTCTTCTTCTTCTACACTGTTTACTGGCGGATTACAGCCATGCGTAGCCTATAGCGAAAGGAAACACGATTACTGACGCACAGAAACTTGTGTATTTGTTCTGTAAATGTATTCTGCAAATTGTAGAAACAGGAGCTCTGCATGAACAAATCCTGTCCGGTAGGCCTACACATTAAAGGGCACATATCATGCTCTGTTTCAAGTTCATACTTGTATTTTGGGTTTCTACTAGAACATGTTTACATGCTTTAATGTTCATAAATCACATTATTCTTCTCATATCGTCTGTCTGAATGTTCCTGTATTCACCCCAGTCCGCTCTGATTGGCTTGCGAGACAAATACGGTGCACATTTGCAATGATAGTTCTCAAGCTGTGGGCGATATATTCTAATGAGCCTGTATGTGACATAGGAAGGGGAGCCACATCTGAATGGCTTTTTGAATCACATGTTTTCTGATCTAAACAGCCCACAATAAACTGACTGGATTTCACAGTTTGTGGGTTGGTAGACACTTGGTAGAAAAAGTGACTTTTTCATGATATACCCCCCTTACAGCAGTCAAGTATCTAGACAGGACCTTAATCATCGGAGGACCAATGAGTGTGCAAAAAACAGAGTAGATGTTTGAGGCTGTAATTTAATCTCAGGAAAGGATTAACATAATACACTGAACAATGCATGGGAGATTATAATCCCCCCCCCCCGAGACACAAATACTGTCAGAATGGAGCTACAGGCATCCGCTGTAACAGTGTTATATTACCAACTCTGCATAAGTAATCCCATCATGACTATGACTATGTTCATTACAGTCAAGACCACTGGGCAGAGAGAAAATACCAATCACCAGACCTCCACTGTTAATGCTCATACCACACAGATGGTCACGCTCAACTTTCTACAGAATAATAGAATCTTAGCACATATATAAGACCATGTGTTTATCTACGGATATCACAGAAAGTGGTGTCGTCTCACTGCACATGCGTTCCTTGTGTCATTTTGTCTTTCTCGCTGACTATCACTGTGTCTCACTTTCTTCATCAGTTTAGGGGAGAATAGCTGCAGTCATGCGAGAAAGTAGCAGCTACCTGGATGTAACACTTTCAAGAAATGAACCACTTTTATTTTTAGTTAAATGTGACAACAAATTAAATGCAGAATAGTCTGCTTCCCTTTCTTATTCAAAGGGTTTTTTATCTCCTGATAAACCAGGTACAAACAGGGCAGAAGCAAATCCATTAGTCCCGCAGTGCACCTTTTAATGTGGTTACTTTCAAGAACTGTGCTTTTTTGTATAGTTTGCTATTGTGGGATGACTTTGAACTACCCATGGTCATATCAGTCCAAGAGGCTGGTTTCGTTTTTACAGGATAATAGTAAATATTTAAACATAGTGTAACAGGAGTGAAGAGTCACACACTCAGTAAATTATAATGTTGGATACACAGCAATATCTACCTAAAGTTAGGTAACATTGGCTTACATTAGTCATCATTAGCTATTGGTCATACCAGACCAAGTATCGCTGTGGCAGCAAAAAAACTTGAGTGTATTGATTGAGCAAGTATGTCTTTTATTATTACGTATTATTATTTTTATTATTAAGTCTATATTTAGTTTATCGCTTACTAAACTGCACTCAGAACACCAGTGGTAAATTTTTAGATTGTGTACTTAAATAAAGTAGTACTACAGTGCAAGATACTATGTTACATGTAAAAGACCTAAATTCCAAACGCTACTCTTTTAGAAGTGCACAAGTATTAGCATAAAATATATTTAAAGTACCCAAAGTAAAAGTACTCATTAGGCAGAATCACATTATATTATTGGATCATAATTATTGATGCATTAATGTGTTCATCACTTTAATGCTGCAGCTGGTAAAGGTGGAGCTAATTTTAATCACTTTAAATACTGCTGCTCAGCTAAACCTATAATAAAATATCATAATTTATTAATTGATTTATATAAAAATAATACAAATCTGCAAATTAACTACAGCGACCAAGGTTGTCAAATAGTGAAAAAAGTACAATATTTCCCCGTGGGATGAGTAGAAGTAAAAAGTATCAAAAAATGGAAATACTCAGGTAAAGTACAAGTACCTCAAAATTGTACTTAAGTACAGTATACTTGAGTAAATGTGCTTATTTACATTCCACCACTGCAGAAAAACACAGTGCAGGTTCACTGTGATGTTGCACAAGGGATGACATGCTGCAGTAGGTGTGTGGTGGAGATGAAATTGGTATATTAGTGTACGATAGAGACAGAGTGAAAGAGATTGCTAGAAAGAGAGAGACGGGAAGGAATCCCACACGAGGGAGAAAACAGAGAGAGAGAGAGAGAGGGAAGGAGGGAGAGGAAGGTGTTAATTTGGCTGCAGACTGAAATGTCTTCTGTTAGGGCACCTAAGCCTGAAGGCACAAACCTCACTGTGTGTGTGTGGGCGCACGTCTGTGTATGTTTCTGTATATGAGTGTGTATATTTGTGTGTATATTGTGTACACAGGCCCTGTTTTGTTAAACCTCTTTAACATTTAAAATCTCATGCAAATTCCCCCTTTGGTTTGCTGGATTCAAATGAAGGCTTTAAAACGTGTGTGGGATGATGTCTGCACTACACATCCAGTCGTTGTGAAGAGAGGAGAGCAGAGATTAAATCAACTGAGTTCCCCTGACAGCTCTCTCTCTCTCTCTCTCTCTCTCTCTCTCACACACACCACACCTGGAGAGCCTCAATCTAATCTTCTCCAGGTCAGACAGATGTACACGGAGCTATGAGAAGCGGGGGAGCTCCGTGTGTGTGTGTGTGTCTTGTAGATGGGGATTTCTGCCATGTTAACCACCGCAACATGACGGATGGCAGGGCATAGACACGGACATATACACCCATTTTATAAAACCAATAACCTGCTCTTGGTTGTGCTGCATGGAAAATCTATCAGAGCCGAGGCGGCGGCGTCATAACTCGCCAGCTTTAGGAGACCGCGCTGTGGCGAAGCATCTCTTTGTTCCATAAACCGGCGAGCGTGATGAGAAGTTGAGATAATATGCTGAAACAGTTTGGAGTTTTCATCTGTCAAGCAGTCGGCACACTTTAACTGAAATATGATTTCCATATACCGCAGCCTGTT
The DNA here is from genome assembly GCA_916701645.2 of Sebastolobus alascanus. Classification (NCBI taxonomy): domain Eukaryota; kingdom Metazoa; phylum Chordata; class Actinopteri; order Perciformes; family Sebastidae; genus Sebastolobus; species Sebastolobus alascanus. Next base: position 1,305,780 of record CAKAOJ020000201.1, on the reverse strand, counting down.
GTGGGTTATTACGGTAATAATACCTGAGAGGGCATTCTTTATTGTGATTATGGGTGTGACAGTGATTTAGAGACGTACTCGTACTGTCAGCAGCAACAAAGTACCCACAACAGTACTACAACATCCCCTCCTGGGTATCATGGCTTTTATGCAGCAGTTACCAGCACATGTGCTCAGTGAAAAGCGTCCTCAGGAGGAAGCTTATGTGTACATGACAATAAAAGGCAGGATAGAGCTAGGCAGATCATAAACTAGCCCCCTGGTTACTAAAAGCATCTATTAAAACACAGCTAGCTCCGTTTAATGAGACCCATCACTATGGTTTGAAAGCCTCTTTGACCTATCAGATTGCCTGGCTGAGAGTGTGTAATGCTCGGTGTGTTATAATCACTGCTGAACAGAGATAACGAAAAACCTACATGACAGACTTGGGTTTCAGAGCCAACCTGGGCTCACTGGGGAGCTCTCAGTGGGTCCAATGATGAATAGTTTACAGCTGCACCAGGTTTTTACGCGTCATAGCCGCCTAAATCAATAAGGATTGATGCAAGAGACTTTTAAGATTAAGGGAACAGTTTGGAGCATATTTATCGTGTTAATATCTGCAGGCACTCCTTGGAAAAGAAACTCAGGATCAACCTGAGATGAATTTTCTCTATATTTTAAAACTTTATGGCGCTGTGTAAAACTGGAGTCACCCTAAAGAATCTTGTATCTTACCATGTCCTAATAAAGTCTTATTAGATTTTGTGTAAATGGCAGAACACCGTCTTAGACTCCATTTTCACAGACCTTTTTACAAGGTTCACTGGTCGTCATATTACTATATATGATGTGAATATGGAGGCAGACTACTGGGAGCATTTTGATGTGGATCACGTGACATTAAACTCTCTCCCTCTGGTTCTTACTCTGGCCATAACTTCACCAAACCCAATTCAAAGCTCAAACAATTCAAAACTGATGAACACAAGTAGGTTTATTTGAGCTGAAAACACCCATTAATCGTCTGTAATTCAACACTGAAAGAGAGACTTTTAGTTTTGAACCTCGGGTCACAAGCAACGTAAACCACCCAACATACCCATCATACCACAGAGCCCAGAGGACAAGTCGCCTTCTTAAACAAATATGACCTTTAGCTTTTATCCCCGACTGAGGATCACATGACTGCTAAAGGCGACTGCATTGTTGACATTTTTTCTTTATACCTGTAATGTATCAACAGCTACCGCCTGCACACACTAACCAGCCTCAGTTTCCAATGTAGATTATATTGACTTTTTCTGATCTTGATCGGACTTCGCGAGTGACTGAAAGCTGCTCAGAGACAGCAGCTGGACGGCAGACTCCATCTTGGCTCTGATTGGTTGTTTTTTCAGGTCTGTGAAATCTTGCAGATGCCGTTAGGAGCACCGGAGTTACACAGAGGAACATGATTTTTTTCAGATTACCTATCTCATGCACTACTGTCAGGATATGGTGAACGTTTTATAAAAATAAGTGCGCTGTATAATTGCTGTTTTAAGTACGGAAGTCACGTGACAAATAAATCAACGCTGACTTCTGGTTTCCATTCACCCTGACCTCCTCCCTACGCGCCGTTTGTTGCTCTTAATGGTTCACGGTTATGTGGATTAAACATGCATTAATTTCATGGGATATATATACAAATTACAGCGCATTACTTTTTCATAGGTATAGCTATGAACAGTGTATGAGAACAGTGCAAGTAGATACAGAATGCAGAGAGGCCAGCATGCAGCCAAGCCGTTGCATCAGTCTGGCGAGCTAATGGTCAGTAATGGGTGAAATAAAACAAAAATATAGCTTCAGTTCTCGGGTTGAGTTTTAAAGACGCGGTGGGACTTCTCAGCAATGAATGTGTGGTATGATAGCATAATAAAAAAGCTCTTTTGCTATACCATACTGTATTAATTCTGTGCCTTAGTATACTATAAGGGTTCCATGTAAAAGTCGATGAAAATGCTGAACATCCCTTTTCCTATAATGCTGCATATACTGTATCTGTGCATGTTCTTATTTGTTAAGGCCTATACACTCTGGGAGTGTGAAAAATAAACGACATGAAATGTGTTATACTCGCCTGCGAATATTACGCATCCAAACTATTCATACCGGCAGCGATAGATAGATAAATAGATTCTTGCAGGCCGAGGACCGTACAGTAACTACTGACATCAGAAATTGAAAAATAAAAACTCTATGACCGGCCCGGAATGGATCAGATGGTCTGGAGTCTTCCCGATGCAGTCCACCCTGCTATATAGTGAGCAGACTGTTTCCCTCAGTAACAGATAATGGTGTAGACCTACGTCTTCCTGTCAATCTGTCTGTGTCTGTCCACCCGTCTGTTTGTCCATCTGTCCCCCGCCCATCTACCCGTCTGAGTGTACGCCTGCTCTATATGCAGATATTTATGTGTGAACGAGGAGGGTTTTTCACTCTCCATTTCTTAACATCCAGTTTCCACACCTCTTACTCTGCCAGCCCCCCCCCCCCCCCGCATCCCCCCCCTCTCTCTGTTCTGCCGTTTCTCTTTCAGAGTCTCTTTGCGTCTCTCTGCGTTTATCTTTCTCTCCTTTCTTTCACTCTTTTTTTCTCTTCACCTTATCTCCTTTATAGTCCCCGTCCTCTGTTGTCCTTTCTGTATTTCCATCTGTTTGTCTCTCCTCGTCAATGACAACTGCCACTCACAATCATGCATGCGGGTTGCTATGACAACGCACCTGTGTGATCAAATATTAAAGAGTCGCTTCCTTTCCCATGCACATAATTTATTTATTTATTGATATGATGGTAAAGCAGATGGGCTGGTATCTATGCTCCTGCCCTGTGGTGCAGGCTCTGAATTGGTTGGTTTCCAGAATATTTTCAGAATTGTTTTTTCTTATTTCAATTTTGTATCTATTTGAGCAACATTTCAAAAGATGATATTCCAATAATTTAATTTGTGGCTTCACGATATATCAGATTCCTTGATTCTGATGCAGTATTTAAAATAAGTAGTTTGGTATAACTCATCAAAGCAGTGCATTAAAACACTGGTTCAGCAGATCAGCATGTTATAAAAAAAATAAAAAGGTTTCCTGAAGCAGCCAAATAACTTGTTATTAAACTGCAGTTAGCATGTCAGCTATTTTTTTTTCTTAAACACATCCAACTGTATTAGTGTCCCATTTTTCAAATTCACTAGCAATGAAGTGTCCTCATATCTCACTGCCACAGAATGCTGTTGTAAGGCAAATTAGAAAATTCTCAGGTAGAGAATCAGTAAATAAAGCAATTAACTTTAAAGTTATCTTTGACGTTGTGGAATACGTCTCACTGATTGGTCGTGATGTAGCACAACTGATTGTGTTTGCTTCATCGGCAGTTGTTATGTTGTTTTCAAAGACTATAATCTCTGGAGGTATAATTATTCCGTTGTAAACTTACAGAGTAAAGAAGAAAGTGGCTGACAGTTTTAATCTTTAAGCAACTCCGGCGTCACAAACATCACAAATGAAAGGTCTTTATAGTCTTGTACTAACTTTAAGCGACGTAAATCCCAAATATGCGTGTGTGTAACTTAATGAATATGAGCTGTTCCTAATAGCAGCGTGCATGCTCAGCAAAGCTTTCTGGAAACGTAGAACTTTAATAAGTAATGCTCTGTCCCCTTTCATCCAATATTTTACCACAGTAATTAGTATGGGACTTAGGTATACTGCATCTTCTTTAAATGTTAATCAGGCCGAGCAGTGGGTGCATTTACAATACTCAAAAGATGTGGCTGTGCTCTGCACATGTGCATATATCTCTCCCACTATACCTGCCTCTCTGAGTTAGCTCCCCAACACTCCAGCTTCATCATGAGGGATTCTGTAAAGCCCACAGGTCTGCTCCCCTCACAGGGTTCGAACTGGATCCAGTCAACAGTGTACTGCACAGTTCTTAGCTATAAATCTGTGGACATCCCAACAGTTACTGCAACCATTATACTTTAGTACGTTGTCTGATACAAGAAAGCTGGCATACATTTTCTAAATTCCACAACAGCTAATAGCAGGCAAAACATTGGATATTATGCTGAAAAACTATAAATGTATGTTTATATCTTTAAAGCAAGGAATCTCTGTGTGTCCTTCACATATCTTGAGAACCGTTCTTCCGATCTACTTCAAACTTCGTGGGTGTATTGCGGGGAACTAAGGGAGTGCTTTGTTGAATTTGGTACAATTTGGACTCGCAACACAATCACTATAATCTTTGAATAAACAAGCGCTCTGTTCAGTAGCGGGGTCGGGGCTTCAGAGCTCCGCAGACTGTCCAGCATGTCCTCTGCAGCGGGACTTTACAGTCCGCAGCTCATTGACTGCTATTCAGTTTTGATGCTGGATGCTGGATATACTAACGTTACAACCAATCTTTGCTTCATTTGCCTGGAGTCAACATGCAATGAGCATTTTTTGACAATGCTGCAAACAGCATTTACGGGGGGCCGCTTCGAACGGGCACGAGCCCCCGACAACACTGCAAGCAGCAATGGAAGCTACCGGGAGCCAAGCAATCAGCCTGTTCCGACCAGGCACGTGCTCCGAACGGCCACTAGTAGAAATAGCGCATTGCACTAGTTCTACTAATTTGCAGAATGAAATATGTTTTGAAAGAAGCCTCAAGCCGACCAGATTATGTTTTTGCAAAGAGGCAAAATGTCCATGAACTGCCTCTATGTTTCATTCTATCTGAAACATATTTCATTAGTTTTAATATCTGCTGATGGCAACCAAACATTGCTATGTTTAGGTAACTCAACACACTTGGTTCAGATTCGAAAAAGATCATTGTCTGAAGATAAATGTCTATAAATAAATTATACCAGTCGTGTCCCCCAAACTCAGGGAGAAGGAGGCAGCATTTTCCTGGACGCATTTGAAATGGGACAGGCCTCGTCAGCCTATCAACATATTTGGTCAAGAAATGCAGACTTCAAATGATCCAGCCACTGAATTAGGATGCGGGTGACATGTAATCGGACCGCCGTGTGCTGACATTTCTGTTTTGTTTTATGTTTGTTTGCTCAATCATCCAAATATTCTGAGAAACACTTTTTTTTTTATTATTTTGGGAATTATTTTGCAGATCCCGATGGTGATACATGAGCATAACATGACTCAGCGGTACACTGGTTTAACAGTTATTTACGGCACAGATACCTGGGTCATAAACTACTCTCTCACGTAGATATTTGAATGATTGACAACCAAACGTTTAAATACATTTCCATTTGTATGAGCTCTATAATCTGCAGTTCAACCCTCCGTCTGTCTCTCTGCCAGCTCGGTGGCTTTCCAGTAACCGCCTCTTGAATTTCTCTTTCTCTTTAAAACAACGAGTGTTTCCATTCCTGAGCACAATGTTGGAGGAACAGCAGTCGCAGCATTCTCTGGGGTGTCGCTTGGCACATACCTGGATGACTTATTGGACATTTTGCTTTTTTGGACAGCCATGAGAAGGCAGCTCGTTTTTATCTTACATATATTTTGAGAGCTCTTCTAACACATCCACTCGTTTGTGTTCTCTCTTCATCTTTTGCACGCATGCACAAACACACACAATCTCTCACACATAAAAAGAGTGAGAGAGGGTGAGATGTTGGATCAAACAGACTCATTTGGCCTTGGTGAGAAAGAGTCCTCTTATCTTGAAACAGCCATTTAGTGTTAATTAATCCTTTTGACTGAAACCTCCCCCTACAACATATTCTCTTTGGTTGTTAGGCTTTCATGCTTAAAGTGCTCACACTACCTCAGATAGCCAAGTTAATAAAAAATCCCCAAATCTGATTAAGCCTGCACTGCCTCCTCTCTCTGTAGCTATCTGGCACACATCAACGAGTTAATGTGCCATTTTCTTTCATGCTTAAAGAGCTATCTATGACGTAGAGATTTCACTAACTGCCCATTGTGTCTTTAGCTTTGCAGCTTTAAACGGACAAGCTGTAAGGCTGTAAGATATATCAGATATACCCCACAAACACAAACACAAAATCAATGGGGTATTGCCATGGGTGCCGAGCCAAGCCGTGATGACATGCGTTTCCACCGCTGCCTCGCAGCAGGAGGAAGCAGCGCTGCTGCGGTCCAGCTTGGTAGCAGCTGCGTTGCTTTCTTGCTGAAAGTGCTGACTGCTCTTCAAATAGGTTTCTCTTTCTTTGATATGCTAAAATTGCTTACATTTGTACACCAAACCTCCGCGTCTGAACAGAAGAGCCTCTCCTTTGTAATTTGGCTTCGTTTCTGTAATTGCCATTCCAGCCTTCAACAGACGCAGGCTATCTTTTGCTGCTTAGCTTTCATGTCGTGATGGCCAACTGATAAGCGGTTAGAGGACTGCTGCACTCATGATAAAGCTCAATGGCCTGCACTCAAAAACAACAAAGAAAGACCTATTTCTTTTAGTATTTGGCTTTCAATGTCACACAGCTTGCACTCATCAAGCCTCAAATACAAATAGCACTGCTTTGTGTTTCAACAACACTTTGACAGTGTTCTCTACGGTGTCTCTTTCATGCTTAAAGGCCCTTTGGGGTTAAAGCTAAAATTCAAGAGAGATTCTGTTGTTGGAGTCGCTGCCTTGCAGTAGCATGAAACCTCTTTGTGTCTCTTTCAAACCTGTTTTTTACTCCTAAGATAAGCATCGATAAAATACATGAGAAAGAAGGGGGTGAGGAGAAGAGAGAAATGCAACTGAAGCAAACAAATCACACAAGTGATATCTTTCTCTCTCTCTCACACAAACACAACCTCTTATATTCTTTCAGTCTGGAGTTAATGTGAAGTGACAAAGTAATGATTTCTGAGTGTTCCCACGCTTCAAGAGTCTTGTGCAAGTCCACCCAAAGACTCACCGGCTGCAGCTCTGTCAGTCAGACAAAACACAAACACAGACAGTCTTTTGGTCCTTCTGTCCCCCCTTTGCTTGACTCCTGCTGTAAAAACACTCCTGTTACACATACACTGTCTGCCTATCCAGCTAAACACCAGTCAAAGCTTTGTTGATGTTTCACAGCAGAAACAAATTTGTCATTGAACTAGAAAAAAACTGGAATCCCCTTTAAATGACTGCAGACAACTCCTGGTACAAAAATCAGAAAAGAGAGTAAACATTAATTTCATCCCTAAAATATATCTTTGGAGAGCGGAGCAAATATGCAACAGGTTAGGCGAGGAGGTGTAGAGTAAGATGTGGTTATGACTGCACAATACTGATGAATTACAATGGAGTATAACACTATAATATAATATAATACTCAATCAGAAGTAGTTTGCATGATGTGTCAGAAGTGTCAGAAGTTAAAAGTGTTTATAGATGTTCCGAAGCGATACTGTATAAATATGGAGATAACTGCACATTTCAGCACTTCTCTCCAGGGAGACATTCGTAGTGTTGCACTTTTTTTGGTCACATGAGAAGTGACAGAGCTAGAGGGAGAAGTTCACACTCCAGGCGTCTTTCTCACCTCTGCACAGCTGGCACGACGTGGTGTGAAGTGGAATGTTGGATCGTTGGTTTTGGAAAGTTAGAGTTATGGTGGGAAATCGGAAAGTTGTGGGGGGCAGGGACGTTGGGACTGTTTTCTGCAGGGAATGGTGTAAATATGATATGCAAATATATAAATATTTATATTGGTTAACATTACAAAAGGTTGCAAATAATGTTGTTTCAAAGCGCCTTCCCTGCTGATTTAGAATGATTCTTGTGAGTGCTCTAATAAACTATTTTTGATTGTATGCATCAGGGTCAGGAGGTTGTGGTTTAAGTCAGATGAAATGTATACTGTAGATATGCCCTCTGTCTTTGTGCAGTTTATTTGGATCTTTAGAGCGGCGTCCTTTCTGGAAATGTGTAGTTGTGTTGGATCAAAACAACTCTACATGCTTACTTCAACATGCATACACTGTGAGCCTCCTGCTGACAGATGGTGGGGAGGATTTCTTTAGTAGAATGCTAATAGCAAAGGTTGGATTTCGCTTCTTCCCCTGATCTCATTTACAAAACTTGACTCTGTAATCGTATGCATTTTATTTATCAAGTCGGTTGGATTGTTGTATAAAGGTTGCTAATATGTACAAATACATGTTTGGAGCATGTGTCTGTTTAATCACCCGATTCAGCTGTTATCAGGCCTTTAAATACAGTAGGTGTTATCAGTCACTATAAGCACCATAGATGTGGATCATTAGGGGCCTACTACACCTACTAGGTTGTAAAAGTTAAAGTGAAACTTAACAGCAAAACGTTCTAACATTGTTGTAAAACTGAATGACAACTTCTTTAAGTTTATGCAGCAAAACTATGACTTCTTTAGGTTTAGACAACAAAAAAGACCAGTTAGGTTTAGGCAACAAAACTACAACTTCTTTACGTTTAGGCAATAAAAAAACACTAAAGTTTAGTTAAGTTTAGGGAATAACATCGTGTTTTGGGTTAAAATAACTACGAAAACAAAGACAACGACACATTGTTGGTTTCAAATGGGATGCAAACTTCAGTCTCCTGGGTGAAAACCCTGTGTTTTGTGTGGAGTTTCACACTGTCACAGCACCTGACTTCCACTTCTGCTCCTGTCATAATTACTACGGTCGCTCAAGGTCGCTGTCGTGTTCTTTTATACCTTCTTTCGGTGATCTAAAATGGCAATAAATGATAAAACCTACTAGTGAGTGTAGTAGGCCCCTACTGACCCATATCTATGGGGCTTATAGCGTCTGATAAGGCCCATTTAATAGCCTGACAACAGTGTAATTGGCTGTGTAAAATTGCCATATAGCAAAGAAACACAATCTATCTGATTGACAGCTGAGAATATAACTGTTTTCATTAGAAGAGTGACACAAATCCGCAGCTTTCTTATTAAAAAGAAATGCTAAATTTGACATGCACGATTTTTTTTTTCTCGAGTCAGATTCACATGTTTTTTTTTATGATTACAAACATCAAATTCAAGTGATGCTCACTCACAAGATGCGTTAATTGGCTCTCGATGGTTCGGTAGGTGATACTTTCTCACGTGTCAGAGAGTGAATGTTGGGGGATTTGTGGAGGCTCAGCTACCTGGGAAACGTCTTGATGCTGTGCATAGATTTGTAGAGTAACTGGGGACTGTGTGGGAACTGAGTTAGTGTTTCTGACATGTTTGATATTCCCTGGGGACTAATTTGCTTTAAACATAATGACAGCAAAGCACAATCTGTCTGCACTCCCTCTCCCTGCTTTCTCCCGCCTCAGTCAGTTTCTGTTTCCACGCCTCCCCGAGGACAGTGAAATGTCATGCTAACTAGTAGTGTCATGGGGTGAATTTGTCTACTTCAGTGGTTCTTTAACTTGTTCAGCCATGAAGCAAACCGAGTACAATTAGCCTCTCACCAACGGGACCCAGTTAAATTGACCCATGGAAGGTTGATGACTCATGAAAGGGTCCCGATCCATAGTTTCAGAAATGCTGACATGCAGGCTGTGTATGTAAAGCTTTAAATATGGTGGGAGCCAGTCTAATGAAAACATTCCCTGGCCATGTTGCAACCCAACAGAAACAGACTTGCATCTTATTTTAGGTCCTGAACCTTAAAAAATGTCGGCAGTGTTTTGTCAAAGTCTGGTTTGAGACCAAAAGTAGGTCATGGGAAGATTAAAACTGGCCTTCAAATTACTCTCTAGAAATTCATGTCAGAACTCGTTGGCTATGCTATGTTGCAAAACCCCTGGGTTAGCAGGCTGTGTGCGAGCTAACGTTTTCCATACGAGTGTTCTCAGTGAGTCAGCGTACCACAGTAGGAATCGATTCATTTCAATTCCGCTTCATCGCCCACGAGGGGAAAGTCATACAAGATTTAAAGAAAACATCAATACATTCATAACAATACATATGGAAACAGCAGACAGGAGTCACTTGAACTATATACTGTAGTTATTACTATAGACTGATAAAAAATATTCTCTCTCAATCATCACTTATGACCCACTAGAAATGTGTGGTGGTTTCTGTTTCTATAGAGATCCTGCAGCCCTCTGCCTGTATTTTCTCCTTTATTCTTATTTTGCTGTGTTCGGGACTCGTCTGGGCTTCAGCAAAGAGCCTCTGGGACCCAATAACAGTGTGCAGGGTGTGCCACTTGTCATTTTAGGTTTAGGCAATAAAACCACTTAGTTATGTTGAGGGAAAAAAAACCATGGTTGGGTTTGAAACTACTACGTTTGTAAAGTGAAAATGAAACTGAATGTTGTGAACACGGGACACGAACAAAACAGCTGATTGTAAACGTGAAACTTAACACTCGGCACATAAACAGCGGTGTCCTGGATAAAAGCCTTGTGTTTGCTGTAAAACTGAATGAAACATTACATATTGAACAGAAACAAAAATGCTTCTTTAGGTTTAGGCAATAAAACTACAACTTTTTTAGGTTTAGGTTAAAAATAAACAGTTAAGTTTAGGGAAAAACAATGTGTTTATGACTGAAAATATGTTGGTTTCACACGGGATGCAAACTCCGGTCTCCTGGGTGAAGACCCTGTGTTTTGTGTCCGATCCATCACCCCCGACCTCCATCCCTTATGGAGTTGCATGCCATCTATACTACAGCGTGGACTTCTGCTTCTACTCCTGTCATAATTACTACGGTCGCTACAGGTCGCTGTCGTCTTCTTTCATTCATTTTTTTCGGTGATCGCTCATGTGAATAGCTGATAAAACCTACTAATGAGTGTAGTAGGCCCCTATTGACCCACATCTATGGGGCTTATAGCGACTGATAATGCCAAACGGCAGTATTTGATGTGTTGGTAGTTATTCTTTGTATTTTGGGAATTAACTGTGCTTATTTGAACACTCGTAAACCCCAGCAGGAAATACAAGACAACATGATGTAAATTGATCTGCTTCTTTTAACATAAACTACACATGAAGGCCTTCATTCAGTGATAATAGAGGACATCTTTGCTATAATGCCTTTCATAACAGCAGTGTAAATCTAGTGCTGGACTTTACAGTACCAGCATACATCCATGCGCCACTGAGGAACGGGGGGTTTTGCATTTTAATTTTTTTAATTTACACAAATTAGCACAACTTTAACCACAAGCAGAAAAAAACAAATGAGACTGATTAGCTGGTGTGATGTTTCATCTGGAGTAAAAAAAACAACAACAACAACAACAGATTGTTGGCTCTCCATGGCAACTTTATAAAGTCTGAAAGTGCAACACAAAGCAGGGAGAGGGCAACGGTTGCTATGGCTTCACTCAAGAATAGAAAGGTAGGCATTAGGTTTGGTAGGTATAGCAAATGTGGTGCTTTGTGTATATTCTTGTGGGCACAAACATGTGTCTGTGTGCATGTGTATGTGTGTGTCCTCGGAGGAATGCCGTCGCAGGAATCAAAGAGGTGGAAAGGACAGATATGGGGGTCTAAATGTGGCACTCGGGCACATATGGAGCCTATTACCACTCTTACTGGGTTTCTTTCTCCAGCTCAGTGTCCGGTGTCAGCCTATCCGTCTCTGTCTTGTTGTCAGTTCACTTCACTTTATGATAATCGGGGCGATTATGATGTGTGGATGTGAGGCTGATGTGTCGAGCTTCCCTGGATGAACGACATCCGGTTGTTTAAAAAAAGCACAAAGTATCAAAACTGAAATATCTGGCTACGTTTTATCAAGACAATTTGTTTTAATGAGCTTGTTTGAATCTTAGAGTCAATGACTAAATCACCTCTTTGTGCCTTGAAGACCTTGTTGCTCCGTGTTTTCTCCCTTCAGGGCTATGGCAGTTTTATTTGGACAAAAAATGTGTAATTTGATGATGATTTTCTCCTTTGATACGTTTCCCTCCTGCTCAGATAAGAAAGCGAGTTATATTTAGGGGAATAATTGTCCTCTCCTATCATTTATCCTTTTTTTCTTCACTCCATATTCCTCCTTTTTTGCCCATTTCCCCTTCTGTTACTCCTCCTCCTCATCAGAATAACAGCAAGTATAATTTCAGAGACCAATAAGCAACAATCAACCCTCCTCTGCCTCCTTTTAGAGGGCTTTTCCCTCACAACTTCAATCTCTCCCTGTCCTCCCCACCTCCTCCTCCTTCCCCCCTATATTTCCCTCCCCCTCTCTTTCCCCCCTCCTTCCCCCCGGAGACCTTGGACAGTGATGCCGGGTGTATTTAAGAAGGAAGCCGAGGATTTTCCACAAAGCTTCAATCTTGGTCTTTTACAGAGCGGCACCACATGAACACACACCAGGCTGCCAAACCGGGCTTTATAATGGCTTAAAATGTCCAGAGGAGGGAGGAGTGGAGAGGGGGGGGATGAGAGGGAAGTAAAATAAGTGGTTGTGAGCAAAAAAAGGAACTGACAGCATTGTAAGGGAGGGGGTAAGAGAAGTCCTACTCTTTGTCCTTTGTTAAACGTATTTAGAGATGACTTTGTAAGTATTGACACATTTATGATTGTAATCTGTGCATTGTCACGTTATTTTGTGTTGTTTTTTTTTGCTTTGGCAATAAGTACATCAGTATTCCATGTCCATAAAGTAGCATTAAATTGAGAGCAATGGAAAGTAAGTGGAGAGAGGATGTAGGGGATAGAAGAGGAAGGAGAAAGGAAAAAAGGTCAACCGAAGGTGAAAGTGAAGAAAACAGTTGGAGAAAGAGACTCACGAGAAAGAAAGTCTCCCATTTCCTTCACCTCAGGCTGATCCAGCTGAGCCTAAAACCACACGGCCACGTGGACACCACAACCTCCCTCTGTGTGTGTGTGTGCATGAGACCAACATTTATAGTGTGCTGTGTTCTTCTCAGTTTTTCTTTAAAATGGAAACTCCCACTGAGCTGTTAGTAAGCTGTTAGAAAAGGTTAGTTTGGATTTTTGTAAGTGGAATTGTATGCATACTCCTGTGTTCTGAGAGGTAAAATTACTGTTTTTGTGAATGGAGTCTGGTGGCTTTGAAGAGAGCGATGTAACGGCAAAGAGTATAGAAGCAAAGAGACGAAATGATTCTTATATTAATAATATTTTATTGTTCAACACAGGCCATTTCGGTAGAATGTGACAATAGAATAGAAATTATTTAGTTTTACTTTTGTGCGGCACTTTTTAGGCAGATGTTTTACTGGCGTCCGGTAGCCGCTTTCCGTCCAAAATGGTGGAAGCGTAGCTCTGCTGCTGGGCGCTGATGTCGTAATGGAATGAACAATTGACTTTCACTTCTTGGCAATATACGTTCTTTGATAACTGCTTCATTTCCTGTCTGAAAGGGCTGTGGACGGGAGCAGCAGAAAAACGCATTTTAACCACCTAAAAAAAGATCAATATCAGTTTAAGTGTACACAATACTTAGAATATTTTCACAGCTTTACCTCGCTGTCAGACAGCCCTTTCTGACGGGGAACTGAAGCTGTTATGTCGCTGTCTTCAAAGCCACCAGATTCCATTCACAAAAACAGTAATTTTTACCTCTCAGAACACAGGAGTTGCTGGTCTTCCGCTGCATCGATCGGTTAGTTTGTTTGTGTTATTGTATGACTTTCGGATCAGATCTAACGTGGCGTCCACAGCAGCACATATAGCTTCCGTGCCGGTACTCCTGTCTACTTCTGCAAACTGAAAGCATATCTAAGTTACAGTATGTAATACACTGACTATGGATAAGGATATATGTATATATTTGTGTAGAACATCATCATACAGAAACCTACATCGGGTCACATGGGAAAAAAGTTTTTAGAGGGGCTTGAAAGGAAGCTACAGAATGGTGTAAAAATCTAAAAAAATAAAAATAAATTAAGGGACTCAACCTTTAAAATGCAATGTGTGTGTGTGTGTGCGTGTTAATTGGGTGTGTGTGACCCATTTCTGCATTTACAATGTGTCCTGGTACTGGTGTTGCGTGCCTGTGTGGGTTTAATGAATGTGTTTTTGTGTCTCTGCACATGTTGCTGTTGAATTTACTGTGAGCTTCAGAGCAGCTGTGTCTTTATGTGCGTAGCGTAGCTTGATGTGTGTGTGCATGTGTCTCTGAGTGTGTACCCAGTGTGTATGTGCTAAGACAATGTGTTTTTTTTTTGTATTATTCTTTTGACTGCCTGTGTGTGAGACAGATTTATGTGTTTTCTGTCTAAGTCTTTGTTATACTTTGTACACACACAGTTCTACAGTACATCTATCTGCATGAATACAGGAGATATACACACTGTAGTATATTTCCTGGATGTTATAGAAGACTTTAGATGAACACGTACTGTAGATGTGAGCTCGGAGATGACATCACAGATAACACAATGTCAAGACAGAGAGTCTTTTCTTCCTCTATATCCAGAAATCCAGCATCTAATTTAGCCGAACCACCGTCTCAGTGCTTCTCATCTGTCTCCCTATGTATCCTTCTCTTCTCTCTCTGTATGGAAATCTGACATCTAATCTACCGTGAACAAGTGAATTAATGCAGGTTGTTTTTTCTCTCTGTCTCTCTGTCGCTGTATCAATCTTCTCCTCTAATATAGGCTCTCTCATTGTTTTCATTCTTTAATGATTTATCAAAATACAATAAATTATAGCACAATTTAATTAAAAATTATTAAAAAAAAATGAAAAATTATAAGTGCATTAATAATAATTAAACCGTTTCAGGGTTGATTTAAAATGTAAAACAAAACGAAATTAACTCAAAATGAAACATCATACTAATGACTCCTCGTCATATATCTCAATGGGTTGTGAATGCTTCCGTCAAACAATGATTTTTCATGACTCATTGTTTAATTTGTTTAAGTTCTAGAGACCTAAAGAGGAAGAAGTATCCAGTTTTTTATAAGAAAATAAGCAGCAACCTGACACTTTTAAATTTACGCTCGTTACATGTATACAGTCTTTTTAAAATAAACTTCCATCTTCACAGGAAACAACTTGGTTAGGTTTAGGAAAAGATCGAGATTTGGGTTTCACACGGGACACAAACAGCGGTTTCCTTGGTGAAAGTCCGGTGTTTTTGAACCTACCCATCCACTTCGACCTTCTCCGCAGCATTTGTTGCTCTTTATACTTCCTGGTTCACAATAATGTGAATTAAATATGCATCAATTTTGAGGGATATATACGAATTACAGTGCATTACCGTTCGTAGGTATAGCTTTGTCTTCTTTCCTATCCTGTAAATCACTGAGAGCCATCAGGTTTATCTTGTGACCTCTTGGAGGGGGCTGCTATCAGTAAAAAAAAAATGTATTATGCATGCATATGATTGGCATGTTCAGTTACATATTTTTTTTCTTTACAACTGGTTTAAAAAGAACACTAAAATATTATTTTCATGTGGCTACATTTGAGCATGGATGACAGGCTGGCTTGGTGGTTCTCACTGTCTCCTCACATCAGTGACGACCTGTGTTCGTGTCCCAGTCCGCGTCCTTCCTCTGTGGAGTTTGCATGTTCTCCCTAAAATTGCCCAAAGCTATGAATGCATTTGTCGGTGCTGCAGAGGGGTGAACTGTCTGGAGAGGTTCTCTGCTATTTTAGATTGAACATGAACTAAAGTAAGCAGGTGTAGAAATAGATGAATGCATGGAGACTATTTTCAGCATGACATGCATTTCTCAGAACCATGTAGATCCAAATACGATTTGTGTTGATGACACAAATGGATTTTGTGGCTGTACAGAAATAAAGAACCGTTAATTGTTGCTACATAAAACCATTTTTTGTTTTGTTCTGTCTGTCTGTGTCTGTTATCTACACCTCATCTCCTGCAGACTTCAATTCTACACCTAATTTAGCATAATGTCTGTCTCCTGAGTCGGATTCTGTCTGTTTCCATTTCTCCCTGTTGGGCTGAATGTAATATCCAATTCTGTGTTTCTTTCTCTCCATCTCTGTCTTCATAATTCATATCAACGTTTTTTTTATTACACCAATGTCAACAAACACGGCAAACTGTCTCTGTAAATGCAACATCCTATCTTCCATAGCCCACTCACTGTCTGATCGTCGTGTGAAAAAATGTCTTCAGCAGACCACCAAAGGCTGAGGTTTTGAGTCCAGAAGAAAACATTCACAGGCTGAGAGGTGAATCACACATCTGTCTCGGCCTACGAGACAACTTCATGACTCAAAGGTTTTCAGCAAAACAAACGTTCCTTCCCCAGAGACAGGGGTTTGCACCATGGGACAAAACTGACTTGGACACTATAATGGAGCAAAAACGCTTTAGTTTGTAGTTTGAGAGCTGTTTTACTGTCACATTTAACTAACAACTGCTCAGCAACATGATCTAATGGGAAGGCGTATAAATAGCACGACAATTTAAGGACATTCCACATGTTATGATAACGCATTTTACGCCACATCTTTACTGTGGATGGGTAGGATGCTAGGCTGGGCGGTGCGATATGGAGGACAGGCTGTTGCCCATGTGCCCATGTCCCCCCTCTACACGACGCTGATGGATCCAAAGGGAAGGCAGGGCCATTACAGTTTGGCATCAGTGGCGTCGCAGGAGCTGCCAGAGCGAAGTTGTATACAACGACGAGCTGCCTTTGGGACTGCGGCTCCAGATTTTCCTCAGGGTTTACTACCGAAGCCTTTCCCATGAGTGGGTGTGGCCACAAGGCAGTGGGGGTTTGAAATCAGAGTTTTCCTTCTGCTAGGCGGACTGCCAACCAAGGCTAATGAGCTCCACCTACCAAAGGCTATCAAGTACTACGCCTTGCCCAAGGGCGACCTGGAAGTAGTTTTGGCTAAGGGTAACCTCATTCACCCACGTCGAAACTCCACAACCGGATGCAGTTTAACGTCGTACCCAGGACCGTTCAACTTTACTGTGAAACGGTAAAGTTTAGGCCTATAAAGGTCTATGTTTAGGCAACAAAACCACTTAGTCAGGTTGAGGAAAAACATCATGGTTGGGCTTAAAATAAGTACGTAAAGTAAGTAAAATATGTACATAAACAACGTAACATAAGTTCGGAAAAAACGTCACAGGCGGCACTCACAGAACAACACTTTGGGACATGAACACAGGTCTCTGGTTGAAAGTCCTGTGTTTGTTGGACCCATCCACCTCTCCCTCCCTCGCCATTTGGTGAGACCAGGCTGATTTACCGTGTTCAATCACGTAAGTGGAAATTCTCTCTAATGTAATAAGTTAAAATATAAAATATTTCTTTCATAATTTTATAATGTGCCTGAATAAAAAGTTGATATAACAAAGACGTTGTTATTGCACGCAAAATGTCTCACAGATTACTGTGTCATTCATACGGCATTTGCTGATATTCTGATATAACTAGTGGTTTAGTAGCAACATTCAACTGGTCAAGAATTAACTTAACATCCCTCTTTGCCTGTATGTGCAGATTTTCATACGTTTTGGGGGTCTACAGGGCAAAAGTACTGGATTTTATCTGGAAAAAGGCAAATAACTTCTGTTATAATGAACACCATTGAATGTATATCTTCCCTGGCCATGGTGTGAAACTAACAGTTCAGTGCTTCTGTCCACATGGTCCATTTCAACCACAATGGCCTTCCCTGTGCATTTTCCATGATGACACAGAATGGCTGACAGCATGGCCAACACCTGTGTTTGTAAATGTATTCCACTCTCCATCTCCCTCTTTTTTTCTTTCTTTCTTTAAACGCACAGTTTAAATGGACCTCCTGTGTACTGGGTCAGAGAGTTTCATGCTGTGATTTCCCACAGATTTCTCACTAACTCTTTGCAATGTTGACTTTTTTAATGGTCTCTGTGTGCTCGTCTTCCTTCCTGTGATCAGTCCCCACGCGTCCCCCTCAATCTCTACCACCGTCACTCAGTTCAATTTAGAGTCAGTCGGACAGCCAGTCAGTCACCTTGCCGTCTGGCTGTTTACGGGCGGAAAGGTCAGGGCAAATTGAGCAGAAGTCAGCCCTTGAGGGATGGAGAGACGGCTGGTGAGACTGGTAAACGTGAACAAGGGAGAGGACAGAGCCTGTCTGGGAGAAAAGGAGGAATAAAAGAACTCTTGAGTCTCCAATACTTCACCTTTTGAGCTATTGATCGTGAGCTCAGACTGTTTACACTTTGGATCTTAGTTACTTACCCTGTAGATTTTAACCCTTTTTTTTCTAGTGTGTTTCTAAATGACAAGAACACCAACTAACATTTTTAATGATCCTGGATTTAAAACACCATCATTTTAAAGCTGCTTTGTTTTAAACTTTAGTACGTCATTGTCAAATTAGTGGATACACACCGGTGTTTTTACTGTAAGCAAATGAAATCAGGCGCATGGCAACTGGTGGGCTCTATCTAAGGCAGTAGTAGTGATTCTAAAAATTAAAACCATATTTCCCATAAATCTTGTTGATTTCTGTTGCCAGAACAGGAGAACTCGCCCCACTCCCCTTCCCTGGCCTCACTCTATAACCATTTATTTATTCTTTTGGTGGAGAAAGATGGAAATACAGTATTTAAATCTTTCCATCTTTTTTTTGATTTAATGTCTTTCTTGGTGCACAATGACTGCATTTTAGCATGTCCAGAAATGAGGGTGAAGAACAATGTCTTTGCAGCTTGCAGCCTGGTAGCAAACTACAAAAAAAAGGCAGTGTAGATACCAGTATGACTGACTCTCTAGGAACTGGATTTTGATCCATCCAATATTTAAAAATTGCTAAGTTGTTTGATCAAAAAGTGGGGTTGCAAAAACACATGTATGCGCCCCCAAGTCTGATACTGGGGTTGCAGCTGCTCCACTTGCTCCATTGCTCATGCACCTGTATGTGTGTGTGTGTGTGGGTGTGTGTGTGTGTGTGTGTGTGTGTGTGTCCACCATGCAGCAGCACCAGGCTGAGAAAGCTATAATAAATGTTATTTTCAATCAGTCCACCTCAGCAAGCAGGCAGCAGACAAACATTCAGGAGGAGACCCCTGATGCGTAAAAGGACATTTTCGCTGTGTGTGTGTGTGTTTGTGTGTGTGTGTGTGTGTGTGTGTGCGTCCATGCATGCATATGTGTGTGTGTGAGCCAGGTGTCTTGCAGGGTGGAGCAGTGAGGAGAGGAAGGAGAGATGGAGGGATGGATGTTCTGCAGCCGAGCAATCTGTAATATCTGCGCACACACACACACACATCAGCATGCAGCTGGTGTTGCACTGAAAATGGCAAATAAATTCACCAGCAGTTTTTACTGTAACACACATGAATAAATAAAAAAAAAATAGCTCGCACTGTCAGAAATACAGACCCTGTTAGCAAAGTAAACTAAGTAAAATACGTACAGAAACAACGTAACTCAACTATGGAAAACACGTCACTAATGTAACTTACAAAACAAAACACCGGTCTCGAATACGGGTCTCCTGGTTTAAAGTCCGATGACCGCCCACCATAAGTGGTCTTTCTTGCTTTTATACTACATCTTACTGTAGCATTTATACACAGAGGCGTTTCATTGCAGTCAGTACAGGATGCATGGCGTACAAATGTCACGTGGAAATCAAGAAAGGCGTACTCATTGCACGCTAAATGCTTTGCGCATTATCGTGACATTGATAAGCCTTTTTGTGTGAACGGGCTGGTTTAGCATGCTTGCTGCTGATAAGTGTTTATGCAGACTGTACTCTATTAGTTTTTGTAATTGGATTTTGTGAACAGTTAAACTTGTTCAATACAGAAAAGGGTTAGGTGCTGCTGGTGTGGAACCGAGTATTAGATATTTTTGATGATGAACCTCTCCAACCCTCATACAAGACATACAACAGATTTATAATCTCAATCTTCATCATGTATTATTGGTAAATAGCCTATAGACGAATGAAGAAAGCCTGGCAACAATATCTTTGCGCTTGTTACATGCATACAGTCTTTTAAAAATACACTTCCTTCTTCATAGGAAACAACTTGGTTAGGTTTGGGCAACAAAACTACTTGTTTAGGTTTAGGGAAAGATTGTGGTTTGGGTTAAAATTAGTACGTAAGTTAGGTAACAAATAAATCAACGCTGACTTCTGACGCCGGTCTCCTCCGGTGAAAGTCTGGTGTTTTTAGACCCACCCATCCACCCCGACCTCCTCCCGATGCGGCGTTCGTTGCTCTTTATACTTCCTGGTTCACGACTAAATATGCATTGATTTTATGGGATCCATTACTTTTCGTAGGCATTGCTACGAAAAGTGTAGGACACCAGGATGATCACACTGAGCCATTGCTGTAAACTTGTTTTTGTCTAACTGTGTGGTTGCTATGACGCAGCCTCAGTGTGAATTGAAAATAACTGGATGGACTGATGGAGTATAGGCTTAGTCTCCTTTGGTCTGAACCTCGGGCTACATGAAATACGTGTTTACATTTGTTTAAAAGATTGTGGAGAGTGTTAAAGTAGAATATGTTTTCATTTCAAAATGATTAGAATCATATTGCATCAAATAAGTAGTGCGAGGACTGAAAGCCACAGAATCCAGTACTTAAAAGCATGTGGTCCATCAAACTATCAGATAAGCTGTGTTGCATCCAAACTCCCTCCTACGTTTCGTTCTCTTTTATCTCACTCTTTTACTCCCTCTATCTCTCACTTATTGCCATCCTTCTCACTCCCTTTTCTTGCATGTTTTCTTTACCTGACTCTCACTTTCTGTCTGTCTTTGTTTCTCTTCTCTAAGTTTTCCGTCTCCTCCCTCTTTCATTCTCCTTCGCCATGTTCCTTCAAGCAGTCAGACAGCAGTCATTTGTCAGAGTGACTTAGGAGCGAGGGAAAAACAATTTAAGTATCTGTTTATAATCAACAAACAAAGCTCTAGACATTAGTATCGAGCTCAAACGTCACCGTGTTATTATGTATGTGTGTGTGTGTGTGGCGATTATCGGTTGGAAAATGGGCTGTGTTTTCTTTTCTTTACCCTTTTATCAAGACGTCATGTTGTTTTTTTTCCCACATTCCTCGTATATTTTGTTTTTTTTATCTCGACTAATCTCATTTTATGGAGGATGTGAAATCAATACATAGAAAAACCCATCAATGTGTCATCTTTTTAACTTAACATGAGAGGAGAAGATTGGCAGTAAAAAACAAGCTGTAGGAGAAAACACATCCATCCTCAGACTCCAATACAAGCCACTTATTTTTAGATAGGTACATGAAACAAATGTAAGCATCTAATTAGCATGTTTGTCAGATAAGTATAAATATAGATCTATTGACAGTTAAAACATACTTGGTCCTTTTGGTTAAAATGATTATTTTAACAGTTGGACTGTGTAAAGACAAATGATATTGGTACCTCTGGGGAAACCTTTATTAACATACTGCTAGCAGCTAACCACACAGGCATGAAGAAAATACAGAAGAGAGGAAGACAAGGGGAAAATAAATAAAAAGCTTCCATCCACTGTAAACAAGAACCAGTACTGTATTGAAAGGACTCAAAACTGTTCTCGAAATTATGCTGGCATTGAAAATAAAAAGTCAACAGACTCATCCTGTCTCCTCTATTTGTCAAAAAGGTGTAGGTGTCTTAGTGTCTTCTGATGGGATGATTCATTCCATTGTGCTATACTGGGAGATTATGAAGCATCATTTAATAAACTACCAGCAAGGGGAGATAATACCAAACCCTTACAAACCACATCATGAAAAATAAAATGTATAATTTCGTACGAAATTATCAAGCGGAAGATGGAAAGAGAATGCAAAAAAAAACATGTATTGGTCTCTAGTTTCAACACATTCTCACTCCCAACTCGTCAAATGTTGCTGCTTGGTGGTATTTCACTAATGACTCACTGGGCTGACGATACGGACGAGTCACGTGACTAAAGACTGACGTTACTTTTAGTTTCACACGGGACACTAATAGCAGTCTCCTGGTTAAAAGTGATTTGAAAGTGTTTGCTTTGACACATTGGTTGGTCTTGTTGCAGACTTTATATTATCTGTGATCTCAGCAGGTTGAAATCAAATGGTTCCATTTTCTATAACTATTTATTATTTTTCTTTCTTCAAAAGATGGTTTAAAATAACCAAATAGTTGCTGTGATCATTTTGACATTGTGGTGCCATATTCATTCCCTACACATTGAATATCCTCGATTACAGTCAGGAGCTGCATGAAGTGAGCTGTACATTCAGTAATACTTGATCCTATTATTTTCTTAAGTTCTTAAGTTTACTATGCTAAGTCGTCTGTTGTATATTTTAGCATTGCATTGGCGGTGCTATAGTCCGTCCACGTTCTATCCAGAGTTACTCCTCAAAACACAAGAACAGCTTTTCCACATCAGGGCTTACCAGGGCCGGGATGAAATTAGCATTTATAACATTATATTAACATAAGATTAACCAAAGAAAAATCTCATCTTCTTGAGCTAAAGCCCTTTGAAAGAATATATAAGATCAGTTTTAACCACATTTTAGTGACAAAGTTATAATCCGGTGTGTCCTTGTTTGGTCTCGGTCCGAGTGGAAACATGGCTGTTTTACTTATTTAGAACTTATTTATATATTTACCATATTTCCCTCACTGTCGGTCACCATTCTGAGGCTTTGGAATAAATAAGAGAGATATGTGACAGTGATTTTCACAGCAAGCTGACAGGAATGCCACAACTTAAGCAGCAGGGCATGAAATTACCTACTTTATCATATCCCAGTGGATAATTGTTTTTTTGTTGTGGGTCTCTCTACTTTGGCAGAAAGGTCAATGCTGGTGTGAATGTGAGTCGAGAGCAGCAGCAGCTGCAGCCTCTCTTTTTATTATTATTTTTAGGTCAGTGTCGCCTGTCTGCCACGCTATCTTAATCTGGGGGTCTTAGCACTGCTTAGTTTGTTATTTTTTGTTCGGCAGTGCGTGTGTGTGTGTCGGCTCCAGCCCGACCATTCATTTGCTGTGCATGTTGGTGTGTGTATGTATGGATAAGTGTGTTGAATACACATGTGGCCATGAGTTATTTTTATTTAAACAGCAGCAGAGGTAGCGACACCTGCGCTGGCCGGAAGCCTGGAGACACATAATGGTTTTTTACTGGTCCTCCGTTCACACTGCAGGATTTACACCAGATGTGGTCTCAATTATCACATGGACAGAAGTCGGCCTCTTTATGTGCATCTATCTCTGTATATCTGTCTGCCTGTCTGGAGCCCTTCAACTGCAGACACATCCAGGTGTAAGACCTCAGCTTGACTTCTTTTGTTTGGTATCCAGATGTTCTTCATGTTTATCTCTTGACAAAAACAATCAGTCTAAAAGAGGCTTATTTGTTGCTATTGTGTAAATGTGGGGAAAATATTGTCACATACTTTACATAACTCATCCATGAGTAGAGTAACAGTGGGACAATACATGCATCCAGTGTCACGTCCACATAACTACCATGGCAGTGATTCATGCAGAGGCAAGTCACGTCACAAAGTCTTTTAATCAAGTTCCATCCTTCACAAATGTGCACCTGTGTTCTGTCTGGACAACATCCAGCTGCAGCTCTCATTTGTGTTTGGTGTTTACAACCCTGTTGTACACAAAGTCTCAGGTGACTTATATTGTCAGACGTGTGTGGGATAACGTACCTTCTTTGTTTATGAACATTGTAAACATCCACATCATGGAGAGCATTCCTGAATCCCGACAGGACGCGGAGAGTGAAAATGACCTGAGGCTGACAATGTAAAACCACTCGTACCTCCTGTAGCTGCATGGGAGCTTTTAAAGCCAGGTGTAAATGTGATCATAAATGATTTTATTATCTAGACACGTTAACTGTAAATTGTTCCATATGGATTATAAGAAAGTATGTCCACAATCAAAACTACATGCACCTGCAGTGGGTTTTTAATTCAAGTCATAAAAATGACTGGAACAAACTGTCATTACATTTTACTGATCCCAATCCAAACACAATGCTCCCTATCTACAGTTGGACTTTACACCCGTTATTATTGGTGGCTGTCCAATCTCTGCAGCTGCAAACGCCAGATTAGAGCCCTTCATTTGTCCCTCGTTACCGCGGCAGCTATTTCTAGGATAATAACGTTGCTCCAGAAGAGACGGACGAGTCAAAGGTCGTTTAAAGCGGTGACCTTAGCAACCTCGCTGAAATACAGCAATTAGGTGTAATCGAGGCAGCCAGCATTCATTACTGCAGTCAATAGAGGGATCAATAGTGTGATTGATTGATTGATTGAACTATGTATTGTAGGCTCAGATTAGAAAGCCATCAAGGTGACTGTGACTGGCTGTCAGTGTTAGAACACAGCACACTGCTGTATGTGGTCACCCCAGTGCATGCTGGTCTTCTTCTCCCGCAGCTCTTTATCAGCACACACGCAGTTTTACACACGCAGTTTTAAAGCTAGAGTGAAGATACTGGAATCATATGAAACTAGATAACCTGATGAATCCATCGGTACCAACCATGTCATACTAGCTTGTAGTGAAGGAGGTTAAATAACGCTCCAAACTTGCACTAAATTTCGTTGAGGAAAAACTGGCATGGCCATTTTCAAAGGGGTCCCTTGACCTCTGACCTCCAGATATGTGAATGTAAATGGGTTCTATGGGTACCCACGAGTCTCCCCTTCACAGACATGCCCACTTTATGATAATCACATGCAGTTTAGGGCAAGTCATAGTGAAGTCAGCACACTGACACACTGACAGCTGTTGTTGCCTGTTGGGCTGCAGTTTGCCATGTTATGATTTCAGCATATTGTTTTATGCTAAATGCAGTACCTGTTATGGTTTCTGGACAATATCTGTCCTTTTTTTGTGTTGTTCATTGATTTACAATAATAAATATATACATAAATTTGCATAAAGCAGCATATTTGTCCACTCCCATGTTGATAAGAGGATTAAATACTTGATAAATCTCCCTTTAAGGTACATTTTTTACCTTTTGCAATTCAGAGACCTGGAGGACTTTCATCAGCATTTCAAATCATTGGTCTAATCATTGGTAAACATTATTTATTATCATTGTTTGTTAACAGTAAAATCACTATTAACTAATGTTGAATTAACTATCAATTTGCCGTTTATTAATGATGGTTAAGATAAAGTAAACGGTAATGCGTTTTATGATTTTTATATCCCATCTGAATGGTCTACGATCACACAACCCTAAAACTGGCAAAGTGATGTTCATGTTAAATGTAAATAATATAAATAGTGTGACACAGTTGAAAGATGTGAAGGTGAGGTGAAAGAAACCCTATATTGGCAACGTGTCAATTTATGCGCCTCATCGATCATGATCGTCTCCTCTTTTTCCTCACTTGCAACTCGTCTTCGTGTCTTTCCACTTAAGATTTCAGGAATCGATGCGAGTGAAGGGGAAATCAAGGAAGCACTTAAATTACAAGTTGTTTCTGTTATTTTGTCCACCCCCTGCAGCTCACGCTTTGCTGCAACTTCAGCACTGTATATCTGCAGTGGAACAAACGAGGCCTGTAATGTGTGTGCGCTGTTACACGAGGCTGGTAATAAATACACTCTGTCTTATAGTTATTTTTGCCCAGAGCCTGAGTTTTGAAGTGTGTATGGAGTTACACGAGGCTGGTAATAAAAAGACTTTGGAGATAAGACAACTAACATTTCTCCTCTCCTCCTCTTCCTCCTCCAGTGATGGAGCTGGAGCGAGGAGCGGAGTAAAGTGATTAGGTTTTATTATTTTCTCCAGACTCTGGGCTTCTGGTTGATTAAATTAAAGCCTGTAGCGGATTGTCTGAACACAGAAGGGGTCAAAACAAAACAGAACAGAATAGCTCCAGGGGAACGGAGGCAGGGTGAATGCAATATGAGAGATAATATGGGTTTGTGACGAGTGGGTGAATGAACTGAGTGAAAATGATTGTGTCTTGGAAATCTGTATTTTGGAGAGTGGCTGAATGTAGTGCGATAGATAGGCCTAATATGCATTGGGAAGGGAACGATGAAGGGTCACCAAACTTTATCAGATTAATGCTACGTTCACACTACGAGCAACAAAATGCCCAAGCGTGGCCAGCAACATCGACGACAAGTTGCCATTAAAGTTTTGCTCAAGGGCTTGTTGACAGAGATATGTTGTTTAATAGCACTGGGATGGCTAACAGCAATTTTTTGTTAGACGTAACTGAACAGAGTGAAACAAAAACATAAGATTGGTTGACGCTTCAACGCATCATTGGAGTGCTGAAAAAAGTTGAGTTCAGCTGAACTATATTGGTAGTACTTTAGTTAGTTTCTGTTCCTACGTCTATCTATGTATCTAAGTATTTAAGTGGTTTTGTTGCTTAAACCTATAACCGCAATCATTTCACAGTAACGACATGGCGTTAAATGACACACGAAAAACTGTTTCACAACGTTAAGGCCAAAAATAGGTTATGACACGCGGAAGATACTTAAAATGTCGTGCTATTTATACGCCTTCCCATGAGATCGGCTTGTTGTAAAGTATAATGTGTTTACTGAGAGCTTTTTTTTTTTTCCAGAAATTGCATCTGCTGTTCCTCATTAGAGAATTTTGCTTCTAAATTTGATTTTCAGAGTTCTGCTCCATCCTTTATGAAACAAATGAAATAAACAGAAAAGATAATTCCACATTAAAATACTCAGACATGCTGTGTACCATCCATGTGGATTCTTTGGGGTTCATCAGTTCAGGCTCCAACGTGGGTTAATGATGCAGTCTTCTACACCGGGAGTGGAGCTTATTAAGACATACTTATGTCATGTGGGGGCCGTATCAAGGTAAGGGTATTCTCTCACCCTGGGACCGCGGCTCCATTAAATAGAACACTAGTCGCGTCATGTGGGAGTTTAACCTAGTCAAGTAAATGTCATCCCTCACCCAGAGACCCAGGCTGATTAAAACATAGTACCAATAGCTCGTCTGTGAACAGTTTTATCCTGTTAATGAACAGTCTGAAAGAGCTTCTACAAAATTGGAGGAAATAAGTTTGTGTTTGCTCGGAGTACCAGCTGGGAGGCATTTCCATAAAATGCTGAAGATTGATATTTCAGTTATACAAATGACGCCAAATGATAATTTTCTTTTGTGCCAGTAATCATTTTCAAATGGTGAATCACTCATTGTGGAAGTTGTACGTTAGTAGAATATGACTCAATATCAACAAATTGAGCGATAGCTAAAGTACACACAGCCTCGGCGAGCAAACAGAAACCCAGCAGTGTGATAATCAACTCCCCAAAACAATAAGCTGTGGAGTTAACCTGAGCTTTTCACAGTTAGAATCACCGTGAATATAATAAGAATAGACCGGCACGTCTGAGCAATCTATGAATTCCTGGTGTTATTTTATTCAGATGTTTTATTAGAGTTTTGCCGAATACAAGTCCTCTGATATTGTTCCGTCTTTGTTTATGACGTTTTCAGAGATTCATGCAAACTGCAGGAGGGGAACTGAGAGGCATCGGGGTGGGAGTGAAACAGAGAGAGTGATTGAGGGTCTCCTTCGATAATGGTAACTTGATGTGACTCAGGCCTCAGGGCGTGTTTACAAAGACTTGCTTTTTGTCGTCTGGAGGTTTTACTCCTTTACTGCATCTTGGGTGGCACTTCAGTAGCTGCTCAGCATCACCTGAAAAAGCAGGTTTCTGTCCTCGTCCAAGTCAATTATGTGCAATGAGAAGCTTGAGGGGAAATGACTCCAAAATGACCGGTACTCATAGAAGGCTATTTCATCATGTTTTCTTTAACTATTCTCAACACCACAGAGAGTAAATTATGGGAACAGAGTGCAGAAAACAATCTGTTACACTTATCTTAAGTTGCAGGAACTTGAATCATACTGGTTTTCACTTCAGCCCTCACCACGCTGCCCAGTTAATATGCTACTTGTGAGTCCATGTGACGTTGTTTACCTGCTGTGGATTGTTTAGCAATGTGGAAATAAATGAACAACACATAAAAACTGTTACAAATGTGATATTATTCACGCCACACCACCAAAACTATGCGTATGATGGAATCTTCAGTATCTGTTACCAAAGTTATGCATTAATTCAAGATAGGCTACGGCCTACTGTATGGTTCTCGCACCACTACGCCTCCATGAATATGCGCATACGCCAGCAAACTCCTGCAATTACATATGTGCAGCTGGTGCACGGGCCTCCATCATTGATGATTGTCTCGGTGGTCTCTGGTACCCTCGACTCAATCACTTCCACCCCCCTCTAAAACATGCAGATGTCCAATGTATATTTACAGAAGAGAAAAAATGAAGAAGCAATTAAAAAAACAACACATGCTGTGCAATGGTGACATGAAGCCACTATAAAAGTTTTCACAAAGAAACATCACGTGGTATTTTTACTTATTTTACTGTATCCATGGAGATCTGCTCCAACACCGGGTAAGCCTAAAGGTGTGTTCAGACCTACGGCGCAGCGTTTACATACAAAATCAGTTGAAACGTTTCAACTTGAGCAAAAAAATTGTGTCGCAGCAGCCTATCACTGAGAGTGAAATTCACCGCTGTGCACGCCTCCAAATGATGTTCTGAACCCAGACATGATGGTGTTGTGACTTCCACAACAGGTACAAGGCAGTTATAG
This sequence comes from Sebastolobus alascanus, assembly GCA_916701645.2. Classification (NCBI taxonomy): domain Eukaryota; kingdom Metazoa; phylum Chordata; class Actinopteri; order Perciformes; family Sebastidae; genus Sebastolobus; species Sebastolobus alascanus. The sequence goes on along the minus strand of CAKAOJ020000201.1, from coordinate 1,277,192 downwards.
TATTTCATTCGGTCATGGTTGGTGGCGGAAATAAACGTTGCTAAGGTATGTGGTATCTACGGAGGTAAGCCCGCCTTCCTTTCTGAAAGCAGTACTCCCATTGGCTGTTAAGGGCGAATATTCGCGAGTTGCGAAATCACTCCAAAAAATCACTTCTGCGGCCATATTCATGCGTGTAATCCGGGGCGAAAATCCGCTTTGTGTCATACACCTCAGGACCAGATTTCTAAAAAATCTGCTGTGGAAATGAATGGTTATGTCCTTGTTTCCTATAATGCTACAATCAAACCCACATTTCCAGTTGTGCATAAGAAATATCAAAATCTAATTGACAGATTGTCATAAAAACTGTTGAGTCTTTTTGTATTACTTCAGGGTCCCACAGGGATGAACTCTTTTGAACTGAATGACCCCATGACCTTTCCTCTAGCGCTGCCCTCTGGAGGAACTTTACACTCTTCATCGTTAAAGCTGTACAAATAGAAAAAAATTGACAGCCTGTTGTTTGTTTTGCTGAGTTAATATCGGGGTTGCGATGAACACAGCAGCCACCGAGGGACTGTTAGCGTCACCACCACCACCACACCGGGCTTCACTCTTTGTCTCACACCAGCTGCCTCTGTTCTGACTACATGTGTATCCACTCATATTTACAGTCAATAATTCTTTCCATTTCAGTCTTTCCAAAACAAGGTCACGGATGCAAGGGAGGGAAAAGACGGCTGCACATACTGTACATGTGACATGAGAGATAATGAGAGACAGATATAGACAGACATAAAAAAGAGGGAATCAGAGATGAGTTTGTAGAAACGAGCGGCTTCCTTTTCATCCATAAAGGGACATTCCCTCACTTTTCTACCACTGAGCGGAAATGAGTCACCCTCCAATCTAGGCCATGTCATTCACACTGAAGCCCACCCTCCTACTGCATGTGTGAGTCGGAGTGTATGTATATGTGTCAGTGTCTGTCTCTGTGTGTATAAGCATGTGTGCTTTTTTACTGTGTGTGTTATGAGCTGGTTTTGGTTTCCTTCCAGCTACCTCAGAGTACTGCTGCTCACATACCATGGCTATGACATGCTACACCACAGCACACACACACACACACACACTTTCCCCCAGTCTGAGTTGATCTTTTTTTTCTTTTGGGGTATAAACTCAGGCGGATGTGAGGGGAGTAGCCTAGAATTAAACTGAAATAGAGACTCTTTTTCTTTCGTTTGCTTGTGAGCATGACTGCTGCATTCTGGCAGCATGAGGACATGATCTAGAGCCTCTGAGTGTGTGTGTGTGTGTGTGTGTGTGTGTGTGTGTGTGTGTGTCAACATCTGTGTGGGTGCATGCATGAGTGTTTGTAATAGCCGTGGGCATCATTTCCACAGAATTGGTGAGTGCCATCATTCAAAGGCAAAACAACATAAAAATAATATTTAAAAAAAAACGTAAGTAACCGTCGCCACTTTGTTCTCTCTGGTTAAGGATTTCAAACAACGACTGTGCTAGAAACTATATAATTGCATGTTTACAAAGTTTGTAACAACACACCAATAAAATCACAAGTACATATGGGAAATAAGTTTACCGGCGTGTAAAAAAAGTAACAGGTAGGTGACAGCAAAGTGTCGTCTGTTTGAGTTTCAAGGAGCGCTAAGAGTCCCTCCAGTCATCTCTGCTGGATTCCCCAGAGCAACCCTGAGTGTTGAAAAGCCCTCGCTCAACAGCTTTTCACTAAAGTAAAAAAAAAAATGTCCCACTTTTTGAATCCTGCTGATCAATTTCTGTCTGTGCAATCAATTCTGTCTTTCACAGATGGAGAGAGGCCAACAGAGAGAGAGAGGGAGGAGAGAGAACTGTAGATGGGGAGAGAGGTGAGGATATTGTTTGTGTTTGTGAACAAACAGCCTGAGGTGCATTAGAAACAGTTTATCACTGGAAGGATATCTGCAATGACAACAATGTTATTGAAAGATAAAGTTACTGAGCAGGGAACTACAACAAGGTTCATTACCTAACTTATTTACAACCAAGGACGCTTTAATTCACACTGTTTGTTGAGAGACTGGGACCACATACTTCAATAGCTTGGTTTCAAGATAATAGCGGGAATCCATCTGTATTAAATGCCTAGGAAGTATTGAAATTTGCATTTGTACTGTTGCACAACACAAAATGATCATATCTGCTGTTGTCTTCAGCTCAGGAACTAAATAATCCCTCCAAACTATGATTCCACTCATAGACTGTATATAAAGATGGACGACATGTATCCACTTCCTCCCACTATACAAAAATGAAGCCAAAATATCCCGGATATGGGCTGACATCATTTGGAGCCAGAGTCTGCGCTGTGGTGATCGGGGGGGCTGGAGCCGAGGTATCAAGGTCCCGCCCACACAACCACCTGAGCCAATCACGAGCCGAGCACGGCCGCAGCTTGTTACCATGAGCCACCTAGCTGCTACGTTAGCACCACGGCAGCTGTTTGGCAAGAAAGACACAACAACTAACCATAATTGACACGTGTTCTATTACACAGACTTGTGACGGTTATGGGAGTTAAAGTTGCATCTCCTCTCTCGTGCAATTTTCTGAGTCTCCGGCTGTGACTACTTCACTCAGAGCAGCTGTCAATCATGACGTATCACCCCCTTTTTATAGCATCAAATGACTAAATAAAACCAAACTGATCAAAAAAATGAACACTTTGACGTAATGTATTCTCATACAACGGTTTATATGAAATCTTTTGAAAAGTTATTCTGTACTTTTTGTGCATTTTCCAACAAATGTCCAGCAACACATGAAAACACCTGTCAATTTCCACTCCGTCTTTTCAAAACAAACTTCCGTCTTCACAGAAAACAACAGGAAACAACTCAGTCATGTTTAGGAAAAAGATGGTGGTTTGGATTAAAATAACACCAGAAGTGGCGTTGATTAAATACAGAAGTTATGTGACAAATAAATGAACATTGACTTCTGGTTTCACACGGGGCACGTGACCTATACTGCAGCCAGCCACCAGGGGGGAGGCGATCCAGATGTTTTGGCTTCACTTTTGAGCAGCTGTCATGTCGTCCATCTTTATATACAGTCTACGGTTTATACTTATTCTTTCATAGGTGGGAGCTGGCGTAAAGGTGAAAAAGGGGACAGTTAGTTCCAGGTTAAATATGGCGGTAAGCCCTCATAACAACAGAATTACAAGCATGTGTATGACAGAGAGGCAGCAGCACTCCTGATGGGTTCTTCATCTCTTTTACAAATAGCTTGAACTAATTCTCCCCTCTTCATTAAACCTCTCTCTGTCAGATTTGCCCTTGGTTAGACTTTCTCTCTCTCTGTATTTCCAGTCCCATTTTCTCATCTTCTATTTCATCCTTTTCAACTCATTTTCACCACCTCATTCTGCCCCTTTTCTCTCTCTCTCTGTCTCTCTGTCCCTCTTCCAGGCAGTTATTACCAGTCTAATTAATTCCATATGCTGACACTGTTCATGCCTGGTGTCTCTCAGTCTCACACACACATTCACTAACACACACATGGATGCACACCCCAAGTCTTTCCCTCTCTCTCTCTTTAGTAGTTGCACCCAACTGCTTCCAGCCAGAACAATTAAGTTCCCATCAAAGTGGAAACAGAGGCCTTAAAGCTGGAACACTTTAGGCTTACTTGGGTTCTGGGCAGGCATGCGGAGTACAGATGTAGACATGACACAAACCCTCATTTATTACTGCATGGATGCAGAGAACTGCTGTTGCAGGAAGTATTCAGAAACATCATTCGTCTCATCGAGGAATGTGCTCGTGTGATGATGCAAAGATTTAGTGCTACAGACTGCATGTGCACATTTGAAAAAGATTCACCAGTCTTCAGCAGAACAAAATGTTTAATCTGCCATTATTCCAGTCCAATCATCCTATTGTTGTATGTAAAAATTAGCATCTGATTGTATTAAGATTCAGTTTGAATTGTCTGATTAAACTCTGTTCAAACAGAAATAGAGATATGATATAGTTCACCTTGACTTGACCCTTACTATTATCTCAGAAGAGAGGAGCAAATATTCTTACTGAATAGATAAACTGTATCATAACAGAGGGCTGGTTTTATTTTTATATGTTAACGAACCAAACAAACCTTTAGCTCACACCCTAAATTTAATGTTAGACCGATGCAAAATCATTTATGATGACATAACAAGCAGTCGCCATTCGGAGTTTCCAAACCAACACATTCTCACTCCCAACTTGTCAAATACCGCCACTTGGTCAGTGCCTCTCGGCATCGGAGACCGACGTACGTGCGGTACTTTTGGGCTTTTAAAATAAACTTACGTTTTCACAGTAAGTTGGGTTTAGGCAACACAATTACTTACTGTAGTTAAGGTTAGGAAACGGTCGTGGTTGACGTTAACTTCACTGACTAACTGAGTGACGTGACAAAATAAGTCAACGTTACTTTTAGTTTCACACGGGACACGAACAGCGGTCTCCTGGTTGAAAGTCTTGACCCATCCACCACTCCTCTCGCCCTGAACGTGCGTTGGTTTCCGAGGCCGAGGGCCGCTGCCCAATCGGAGGTATTTGATGAGTTGGGAGTGAGACCGGGTTGTCCAAACGCTGCACCATAAAGAAACAGTTCTCTATTAGTTCCCCAAGCATGCAGTAAAACACAGGAAATCATCCATAGTTACTTCTGTATGTGCTGCATTCAAATAAAGCCGAGCCATATTTACGATCCTCCGCTGCAGACTTAGTTAACCTCATGTTTAGTTTCTTATGAGTTACAGCTAGTTCAGGGACGTGGAGAAACATGATATCATGGCTTTTTTTTTTTTTACAGTCTCACACAAAAAAACAACTTTTGGCAGTCGGCGACACTTGGCTAGCAGTGACACACAGTTTTAGGAGTTTGAGCTATAAAAGATAACTATATATTTAAGAGTTTAAGCCTATGAGAGAAGGTCTGTAAAGTGACCCTGCCCTGCCTCTTGGTAGCTTCAGCTCCACAAATAGATTTACAGGCTTTCATTAAAGCAGCTAGCGGTTGTGCAGGGCAGGGGCTGTTGGACGGCCAGCTGCGTGCATGTGTGCGAGCATGAGTATGTCTTTGTGGGCCTCTGTGACTTTATGCAACTGTGTGTGTGTGTGTGTGTCTCTCTGAGGCTAGGCCCTAGATTACTTCCAGAAGTTGAGATCCACAGCCTGCTGTTTCATTACAGCTACAAAGCGACCGCACGGCTACACAGAGTGCAGAGTTGCAAAAACTTTTTTTTTCTCCGCTCCTCGCAGCCTTCGTCCACCCCTCCTCCTCCTCCTCCTCTTCTCTCTTTCATGGTTACAGTCGGAGTGGGAATAAGCATCTGTGGAAATGTATTTATCTCCTTTTTGGGATTTCAGGGAGAAGCCAAGCTCGACTTATCCAATTTCAAACAACTTTGAATATGAACCAGTGTTGCTCCAACTTGAAACAACGACAAAATGGCAGCTCGGAGATTCCAGCTGTTTTTTTTTTTTTTTTTCTCACATTCAAACAACTTCACAGCTACGATCTTTTCATCATGTTCAATCATGTTTAACTTTGGCGGTGTCTCACACATTTGCACATTCTCATATATATCACATCAGCTGGATTGAGCCTATCAACTCCTTTTTTTTATTTTTTTGGTCCGTAGCTAGCACAGCTCCCCCCGTGGTGTGATAATAACTAGAGAAGTGGGTGTGAAGTTGAGTGGGTATTTTTAATTTATTTAACTGGATATAACCTGCACGACGATTCCATCACAGCAGCTGAGAAGCCACTTCCAGTCAGAATCAGTAACAAATACGTATGATTACCTCTGATTGAAGCACTTTCTTTTTTTTAAGTGTAAGTGTTGCTCAGCTGTGTCACCTTTCCCTGGAAGACTGGACTGAAACCCAACAGCCACTCTAAAGACTGAGATTCCTATTATAAGAAATTTGATTTAATGAAAAGCGTGTAAAAAATAATGAATGAAACTTGAATTTCACCACTTAATTGTTTTTTTAAATATTACATTCATTTTAAATAGTAGAGACGTTCCCTAGTATCATAAACTGCAAACACTGTGGATCTTGGTAATCCATTTACCTTTTATTGAGTTAATGTATTAAATATATTCTAATGAGATCCAGGTTAAAAAAAGAGACAGAAAGAAACTGTTTATTTTGAAAATAAATAAATTGAGCTTTGACACAATTATATTATATATTGAAATTTGTCTAAAACACATTTGCATCCTTGAACTCACAAAGCAAAACCGTTAAACACGTAAAACCGTCCTCTAAAATAGTTTTATGGAGCCCACCTGAGGCCACCTAACCATCAGTCTGATTTAATTACTAACTCCTCAGGTGCACAGAAATGGCACAAACTTGTCTTGTATTTACCTCTAATTACTGGACCTTTACAAGCAGAAAATAGGCCTGGCATGGTTCATAATAACAACCTAACGGAGTGTGTGTGTTCATGTGTGTGTGTGTGTGTGAGGACATCCCGAGGCCTGACATTGATTCTCCACACTTCAGACTTCCAGATGTGGCCGATTCAAACCAGCACCTGGCAGGTTTTTTCAATAAACACACACACACACAAACATACACACCAGGTTATGGGAGTCATTCGAGGGAGAGTGCAGTTGGAATTTACTGCATCCTGCGCTGTTTATTAATACCCCGTGTAAGCGTGTGTGTGTGTGTGTGTGTGTGTGTGTGTGTGTGTGTGGTTGTATATGTGTGAATTAATCCACTGCTTGACTCCCTCCAGTTGATCCCACTCATGCATCGCTAAAAGGAAGCATTAGGCGTTCAGGTAATTTGAACGGTGGATTAGATGAGGAGAGGAGAGGAAAACAGGCGGAAGGAAAGGAGGATGGAGAAAACCCCGGGTGTCTCCTGAGAGGTTTGATGACAGAGGGAGAGTGAGAGATTGAGACAGATCTGCAGGAAGTAAAGATTATATCAGTGCCTAAAATGAAAGCCTGGACCGGTCGCAACCCACACAGGTCCACCTGGACCGAGAGCTGAGTCTGGACCGAAAGTTTCTTGTGTGACCCAGATTTGGCCGAGTGCCACTGAAGGGTCAGTGCTCATTAACAGCTAATTCAGAGTTATATTAACGCATTGTCCGTCATCAACATCAATGCATTATAGTTTAATAAACATCCACCTCTTATCTGTGACTGAGCAACTCTAGCTGGCTCTGTCCCCAAATGTCCAAATAAATAAATTAAATAATAAATAAGAATAACATAACATTAATTTAATTGCATGAAGAAACATAAAATAAAACACAAAACTTACACATTCTTTCTTTATTTCCTTCCTATTCCACCTATTCAAGAACTACACATTTACTAATTCATAACAACTGATATTCCAGCCCGGTTGCACTGAATGCCTCTTGAATCACACGCTAATCATACGTTATTTCACGTGCAATAAGAACCGCCATTCTTGCCTTTGGCGTGTCATGCAGTCTGTACTGACTGCAATGATAACGCATCTGCGTGGATATGCTACGCTCAGAGCTAGTGACGTAGAATAAAAAGTGATAAAAACTGATGATGGTGGGAGGGATGGGTCCAACAAACACAGGACTTTCAACCAGGAGACTGCTGTTTGTGTCCTAAAGTATTGTTGAGTTATTTTGGAAGTTAAGTTAGTGACTTTTGTGACGTGTTTTCCGTACTTCTATTACGTTGTGTCCATATATATTTTACTTATTTTATGTACTTATTATAAGCCCAACCATGATGTTTCCTAAACCTAACTAAGTGCACTTGTTGCCTGAACCTAAGTGAGTGGTTAAACCTAACTGCAGCCGTTACTGTAGTTTTGCTGCGTGGCGTGAAATTGACATGCAAAAGAGACGTACAACACGCGAAAAGGCTAAAATGTGTTCTCATGACACACAAAATGTCCTTGTAATATTGTGCTATTTTTATACGCCTTCCCATGAGATTGGTTTGCATATTGTTCTTGAATGGAAAGAGCAAGAGTTACAAGAGTCTGACAAGCTACTCAGATGGTACACAGAAGTGTACGTTGTGTTTTAAGTTGGCCTATTTCATGTTTCACTTGTATGAGAGAAAAGTTTTCAGGGATGAGGACTATCTCTACTATGGACTAATAGGATTTTGGGAAAAGTGTTCAGAAAGTCTAAACAGTTGGTGGAATGAGATGGCTCATCTTATTATCTGGGAGGTCTTATATTCAGGCCATTACGGAACATACTGCTGTGATTCTCTGTTTCAAAGTGTATCTCAATATCCCAAAGTGACTATTGAACTTCACCCAAATCCCACAAGCACAAATAAATTGCACTTTTCCATAAACGTAAGGGCCATAAAATTGCCTTAATCGATGTCTGAAAAATATGCGGTGACATCCATTGTTGTTAAGAACATCGTTATTGGCTTAATTGGCAAAAGAGCAGAGCCTGACTGGAACAAATCCAGTGAAGTAATGAACCAAACTAATGCCCAAATGGAGTGAACCATCAATTTTGAGCCTGACTTCATCGGGTTCAGGACGAGGATTTTAAGCTTCGAGACAAATACTGTGTATTTGTGCAAAGGGGTAAGAAACAAATTCTGGCAGGGAGCAATGGAGAAGACGGAAGAGATATAAACTGAGCTTTAACTGCACGGGGAATCTGAGTGGGACTCATTATGGGCTGGAAGAGAATGACGGAACTGCACAACATCTGTCATTTCCATCAATGATCAACTATTCGTCTTGTTTAACAACTCACATCTGAGTCACAATGCGATGCAGCGTACATATATTATTAATGAGACTCTTCATGTGAGAACTTCACCTGTTTATAGAGTGAATATAGAATAAATAAAACTAAAGTGGTTTAAACTGTCAAACAGAATCATCTGGGGCTTCACGTTGGATTTGCACTTGAAATGACTTTTCATCACCATGACAACTTACAACACGTTCGCTCTCCCAACTCGTCAAATACCGCTGCGCTTCAAACTATGGCGCTCTACAGTAGGTAACCCTCTAGCATCAGTTTTGGACGTGTCAGGGACGGCGTGTCAATTTCTGCTTGTTACTTTTTTTCAAAATAAACTTCTGTGTTCACAGGAAACATACAGTTTCACCTCATTACATGTATGCAGTCGCTTTTCAAAATAAACTTCCAACATAGGTATAGTTTATTTTAGGTTTACTTACGCACCAAAACTACTTGGTTAGGTTGAGGAAAAGATTGTGGTCTGGGTTAATATAAGCATGTTTTTTATGTTAAATTTAGGGCTGTTAAACATTCAATCGATCACATGATTGTCCATAGTTAATCGCAATTAATCACAAATTAATTACAGAAGAATTTTCAAGTATTTAATACTCTCATCAACATGGGAGTGGGCAAATATGCTGCTTTATGCAAATGTATGAATATATTTTTTATTGGAAATCAATTAACAACACAAAACAATGACAGATATTGTCCAGAAACCCTCACAGGTACTGCATTTAGCATAAAACAATATGCTCAGATCATAACATGGCAAACTGCAGCCCAACAGGCAACAACAGCTGTCAGTGTGTCAGTGTGCTGACTTGACTATGACTTGTCCCAAACTGCATGTTATTATCTTAAAGTGGGCATGTCTGTAAAGGGGAGACTCGTGGGTACCCATAGAACCCATTTACATTCACAAATCTGGAGGTCAGAGGTATCCAAAATGTGTCCAAAAAATGTAAAAAAAAAAAAAAAAAAAGTTCGACAATGTCAAAAAATGTAAAAAAAAAACAATATTGTCGAATACAAAATTGAAAAATGTCCGAAAAATGTAAAAAAAAAAATAAATAAACAAAAATTGAATAATGTCGAAACACTTTTTTAAAAATATCCGTAAAATGTAAAAAAATAAATAAAAAAAAAAAAATTCCGAAAAATGTCCAAAAAATGTAAATAAAGAAAAAAAAAGTCTGAAAAATGTCCAAAAAAGGTAAAAAAAAAAAAAAAAAACAGAAGAAGAAAAAAAAAGACTAAAAAATGTCAAAAAAATGTTAAAAAAAAAAAAAATTCCAAAAATGTCCCAAAAAAAGTCTGACAAATATCCGAAAAATGTTGGAAAAAAAAGGAAAAAAAAAATTTGAATAATGTCGAAAGAAAAATTGAAAAATGTCAAAAACAAGTAAAAAACAAAAAAGTCTCAAAAATGTAAAAAAATATGTAAAAAAAAAAAAAGAGTTTGAAAAATGTCCCAAAAAAATCCTGGCAAATGTCAAAAAATTTCCCAGAAAAAGTCTGAAAAATGCCCGAAAAATTAAAAAAAAAAAAAAAAGTTTGAATAATGTCGAATTTCTTTTTTTTTTAAATCTCGGAAAATGTAAAAAAAAACAAATATATCAAGAAAAATATTGTCCAGAAACCCTCACAGGTACTGCATTTAGCATAAAACAATATGCTCAGATCATAACATGGTAACCTGCAGCCCAACAGGCATCAACAGCTGTCAGTGTGTCAGTGTGCTGACTTGACTATGTCTTGCCCCAAACTGCATGTGATTATCATAAAGTGGGCATGTCTGTAAAGAGGAGTCTCGTGGGTACCCATAGAACCCATTTTCAGGTCAAGGGACCCCTTTGAAAGTGGCCATACCAGTATTTTTCTCGGCAAAATTTAGTGTAATAATGGAGCGTTATTTAGCCTCCTTCATGACGAGCTTGTATACCATTGCTTTAAAGCTTAGCCCACAATTTCACCCCGGGGATCAATAAAGTATTTCTGATTCTGATTCTGATTCTACAACCTAAAAATTGTAAGTTGCGTTAATGTGTTAAAGAAAGTAGTTTTGTTAAAAAAAATTGTTTGTTACATAACTGGCTGTAGTAAAGTACAGAAGTTACGTAACAAAACTACAGTGAAATAAGTCAACGTACAGCGGTCTCCTGGGTGACAGTCCTGTGTTTGTTTGACCTATCCGACCTCCCTCTCACCCGCCCTACGCCGTCTTTCTCACTCTTTATACTACATCAGTAGCTCTGCCCATCTAATAATGACCTAGATGGGTTTACATTGGAGCTAGTTGAAAGCCGGGTGTGTCTCACACAGACACTAAAAGGTGCCTCTGCATCTGTATCAGACGCCGAGAGGCACTGACTCCGTGGCGGTATTTGACGGGATGGGAGTGAAAACGGGTTGCAACTGAAAACCATGCAGACTCAAGTTGCAAAAACTGATCTAAATAGTATGTTACCTTTGCTTTGGTGGGAAATAGGCACAACTACTCTTATCAGTTCTGGCATTATTTTCTGCTCATAACAAGGAGACAGATTGATAGTCTGCTGTTTATTCAAAGGTGTATTGGTTTACACACACCTATCTACGCCAAACACTTTGTCCAAAATACAGGATATCTACACTAAATAACCGACGTTTTGTGAATTCCACTAATGAGGTGACATCTAAGCAAACTCTGAGACATCTGAATATGCTAATGAACAATAATATGTCCTTGCTTTTCCTGATATTATGTGTTTTTGGTGCCAGCACTCTGTTCACACTGTGATAGGATCTTGTTATTTTTTTCCAGCACTATGCAAAATAGGCAAGTGACGCTTGAAAAAGCAGTGAGTGTGTTTCATTGTGAGTTTACTGAAAGTGTTAGAGGTGTTCTGATTGGACAGATTAGACTGGTGACTGTCACTCAGACCTCATCTAAACGTAGTGTTAAAATCTCTGCATTGAGTTAGTTTTGGCTACTGTTTCTTTTTTATCTTGTAAAGCAACACTGCACTGATACTGATGAGTTCATATTATTACTATTCTACAGTGGTGTCAATTTACATGTAAAATTCAGACATCGATAATGATGATGATCCAAAATAAATGCACAAAACATGTATTGTGAAAGAGGAGAACTTATTACATTTCATTGAACTTGTAGGATCAAGCACTGTGCAACGTTCTCCAGTTTCTGGGTTTATTGTCTTACTCATGGGCGCTTGGTAGCAATGACATGCACTGAGCATGAAATACCAACCAATTCAAACTCCATCCCATCGTGTTCAGAGTATCATCATTACACAATGTCTACCATTGTATGTTTGGATGTGTTCAAATCTTTGACATTATTTTAAATGCAAACTGTGTTTGTTTTACCGGTGTGATGAGGTAGAAACCTCATCCCCTCCCCACTGCAGGTAGAGAACTCATTATCGCCTGAAAACCTCCCAACTGCTGCAGGCATAAAGCTCATTACCACCCGTTCAAATGCGGCAGAAATCTCATCACGTAGGAAGAAAACTCATCATCACAAACAGAAACACTGATCACTGTGGGTAGAAATCTCATACAGCCTCATCACCTCTGAATGGCAACTCTATCTCAGGAAGTAGAGCGGTTTGTTTATCAACCACAGGGTTGGAGGTCCCATTCTTACAACCCGTCAACATGTCCTTACAACACTGAAGTGAATTTGCACTGTATAAATGACTGCATCTCAAGATGTCACTTGATATGCACATGGAAAGTAGGATATGCAGTATTTAAATTAAATATAGGGTCAAAATGTATAATTTCTTTTCATTCTCCCATCGTTTTAAACATCAAATAACTAGAATTACAGCAGTTACTTGGTTATTCGCGGTTGTATGCCTCCGCCAACCAGTCAAGTTGCAGTTTACGTCCATGTTTTTCCAAAGTGTCATCACTTAATAATATTAGCCTGTTAGACTTTTATGTGAAATTGTAATAATTAGCATATGAATTCTTGAGTTATGGCAAATAACCTGTTTTGTGAGGTCACAGTGACCTTTGACCACCAAATTCTAATCAGTTCATCCTTGAGTCCAAGTGGACGTTTGTGCCAAATGTAATACAATTCCCTTCAGGCGTTCCTGATATATCCCTTTCACGAGAATGGGACAGACGTGAGGTCACATTGACCTTTGACCACCAAATTCGAATCAGTTCATCCTTCAGTCCAAGTGGACATTTGTGCCAAATTTGAAGAAATTCCATTCAGGTGTTCCTGAGAGATCACGTTCATTGAAATGGTACATATGGACGGACAACGCGAAAACAGAATACCAGCCACGGCTGTCCCCAGTGCGGAGGAATAATAAAATGTGCCATACTCAAATCCACATGATCTAACTTGCCTGCTGGGTTCAAGATAATTTTGGGATCTAAAGACAGTCTTCACAAGAAAACCTCTTTGCTGTACGGGAAACCTAACTACTGACTAACGCTTGCTATGCACAAAGTGCAGGCGACAAACAAGATTCAGTCACGATGTGGACAGAATGCTGACAACAAGAACATTATATTACCAGAATGTGCAAGGACATGATGGGACTGTTCATTACAAGTACAGCGTATGCAGATGTAGCTTGCACTTTAATACCAAGAGTAGATGAGGTCTCACTGATATCCACCAATCTAATCTAATAGCTGTTGCTTGGGCACCAGGTTCACACACGTAAGCAGAGTCAGTGCTTTTTCAAGTGCTGTTTAAGTTTTGGCCGTGGGGAACTCAACCACAAAACTCACCGTATATCTCTCAATCTATAGCATAGGACACACACCGATACAGACACACATACACTTGGAGCAACGATCCATCAACATGATCAAGCAGGGAGTGAATGCGAGCTGGCCGGTCGTACATCAACCTCTCTGAGCTTGTTAAAGACAAACAGAAACACACACGGCCGTGGACATAGTGCAACGCCACGTCTGCTCTTTGAGATGACAAGCAGGGGCAGCAAAGACATGGGTTTACATCGCCGGGCAGATTAGATAGTTAGATATATGGAGAGATGGTCCATCGTTGACATCCGGATATCTAACTGAAGAGGACGGCATGTGATGTTACTGTGGCAGATAAGCTCAGTCTAGGAGGCAACATCCAAAACCAACCATCATAAACCAACCATCTCTGGTTTACTCTCTAAGGCCCTGATCTGACAGAGAAGCACAGAGAGGCACAAAGAAAAAGCTAAAAGAGTCACAAGAGGGAGAGAGAGGAGTTGAGATATACTGGCGTGACAAAGTGTGGAAATATAGACTTCTTTTGAATCCCTTGCCACTCATTGGTTGCCTGTAGGTGGTAAAATTATTTAAATTTTTACTGAGCTATTTTTCTGAATCCAGAAGCAAGTCCACTAAAAGTGTATTAATATGAGCACTTTTCCAATCCTAGTGTAGACTTGGAGACTGTACTTGACACTAAAGAAAACATACTTATGAATATTATATTCCGTTTCTGCCAATAGATCCCCCGAATTATTACACACTGGTCCTCTAAAGCTTTATAAATCCACGCCTCTCGGTTTACGACCAATGCAAACTGTCAGTGCCACAGCCTGATATAGAGTGCCCTTTATGTGGCACGGTGAAAAGTCTACAGATTGAGTGTAGAAATCATGACATTAAAGAAATTTGGGATTGGACAGGAAATAACATTGACATAGATTGTAATCAAGGCTATTCTGGGAATTATATCAGTATTATTGTCTGGCGATATTGTGATGTTGCATGCAGATTTGTTTCTCCTATGAGGGTAGTAATCAAAGGGAAAACCCTGTGCTTTGTACTGATGGTCGTACTCTTTCAGTCATCATCACGAGGCTTTGCCCTCCTTCGACATCGGTACTGTTCTCCATTTTCCCTGTATACATTAGAACGGGTAGAAATGCAACGGCACTATGATGAATAATACAATTGTCAAACATACTCTACGATGCATTGGCACAACAGTAAGCAAATGCAAAACAAAACAGGGTGCATTTCTTGGAATCGAAACGCCTTTACACACCTGGGCTGTAAGAAATAAACGACACGGAAATGCAAAATACTCGCCTGCGAAGATTATATGTCTAAGGCTTTTATTGTGAAAAGTAAGAAAGGAAGGAGTAGATCTGATCTGCGCTGCCTTTGTCAAGGTTGAAAGGAGTAATAAAGTTTGCCGTCCTGGTTCAGACTATGAAGCCTCCATTTTGTTTTTTCATAAATACAGGCGCAACTCAACCCGTTCCAGACTGTTACGGCCTCTCAAACAAACAAAGGATCTGGAGAGACTGAAGCATATGAAAGGATGCCAAGAGACAGTAATGTGAAAATAATACCATCAATTTATTTTAAATCAGGACAAAAGTAACTGAGCAAACAAAGGGTTGGAGACCCCGGTAAAATGAACAAAAGAAGGGGAAATCGCCTGGCCGGCCGAGCAGTGGGCGGCCGCACCCGACTCATCCCTCAAAACTCAAAAAAGTGGCTAACTTAAACCAAAAGCATGAAAACTTAACTACCAGGGATCTCCAGCCCAAAAACAAAGTCACAAACTAAATACCTGAAAAAATGGAGCTGCAACAATAGAGACGGGAGTCTCCCGAGCAGTGCAACGAGATTGATTGATGCCTTTATTCGTAGTGCGAAAGCTCGGAAATATCGACTTTGTTCCGCAAAAAAAGTATGTCACTCATGACAAAAACAACAGTTCAAAAAATGTACCGAAAAGACACTGCCAGTGTGTAAGGCCTTAAACCTTTGTTTGATTGCCCCCTTGTCATCTAATCCCCTCAAAGTGAAATCTAAATGTCAGGAATAAAAAATCTGGTTCAAATCAGCCTGATAATCCTCAGCTCTTCCCCTGGTTTAGCTGCCGTCATGTCTAAACATGTGGAGTGTAAACCTGTCCTCTGGTTACCTTTTGAGAGCGACTTTCTGTGTGGATACTAGTGTGTGTTCGAACGCAGGAACATTTAATCGCTTACCACATCCTTAATAAGAACTCACTCATGCAGTAAAGTGTAAAACAGCATTCTCAAGTCTTGTGTTGTGATGCCGTTTCATAATTTGGCCTAAACAAGTTATCGATTCATATTTGGATTGAATGCTACAGAGCGGGCCGGGAAGCAGCGCGTTGTATTCCAGATAATTCCCTCAGATCTGACAAAAAAACAAGAGCAGCAACAAGCCCATCAATGGCACTACAAGCCAAATCATTCAGCTCCGTAATTACAACTGAGCCACAACCGGTCCGCTGTGGCTTCACAGAGGAGGGGAGAGAGAGAGAGAGAGAGATGAGAAGTGAAGGGAGGACAGAGGGGGGAGAAAAAGATAGATTTCATGAGTGAGAGGCAACGTGCCCGGGGGGATTGTGGTTACAATGTTGTACTCTACATCTGTTTACAGCAGAGAGGAAGACAGACGGATGAGGCAGAGGGAGAGATGTTGCCTGCCGCATACTGTCATCTCAGCAATGTAGTAACTGTACCTTATTATGTTCTATTCTAGTCATCATCGGCCATGCACGCACACACACTAACTGCACTCTCATCCTATTGTCTCTCTGTGAAAGCATCACATCAACTGAAGGAAGAGAACCAGAGAGAGAGAGAGGGTGGGGGGGGTTGAAAAACAAATAATAGAGGAGAGAGAGTCAAAGAGAAAGTGAGTGAAGCAGAGGCAGCGCGAGAGCTGGATGTGTTCAGGGTGCTGAATGTTAATCAGTTTCTTATTGTTTGTAGCCCATGGCAAAGATTCCTCTTGACTCTTTTCTGTTGTGTGTGTGTGTGTGTGTGTGTGTGTGAACACGCAGCTTTCAAATTTTGTGTGCGACAGTGAGTTGTGCCATCAGAGATCCTAACTTGTCTCCGTCTGTCTCAGTGTGTATGTTGAGTGTCAAACGAGCTAGTGAAATGTGTGTGTGTGTGTGTGTGTGTGTGTGTGTGTGTGTGTGTGTGTGTGTGTGTGTGTGTGTGTGTGTGTGTGTGTGTGTGTTTGTGTAGTACTGAATACTTTTAAGCTAATTTTACAAGGTCTTTTTATAAAAAAAACCTCACAGTTCGGGACGAAAATAAGAGTCACTGACAGATAAAAACAAGCCCTTAAAATGTTGAGGAGAAACTAGCACAATATATTTGCCACAGAAGTATTTTCCATGACAGCTCTGCCTCTTAAAAAGGACCTTCCCATACAACTAAACTGCATTATTGATTACATTTGGAAGGAAACGTATTTTTTCGCGGATTCCGTTTGCCTTTTACGTAAGTCCCCGAACGGCTGCAGCGAGTGACGCAGTACAGCGAGTGACGTGCAGAGCAGGTGACGTAATATATTGAGCAACCGTTGATGTGAGTTACGTTGAATAATAACCTTATTGAATAATAATGGGTATAACAAGCAAGAAAGTCCACTACTAGTGAGCAGGAGGGATGGTGGATGGGTCCAACAAACACTGCACTCTCCCCCAGTAAACCGCTGTTCGAGTCCTGTGTGAAATATAGTCATTTGTTGTGTTTTCATTTTTTTTTCATGTAGTATAGTTGGCTAACACACAGGTGTCTCGGAAGCAGAACCTATTCAGTTGTTGGGCATGTTTGTTTTTGAGCTTTATTCTTTTTTTCATTTGGTTGGCCAGGAAACCTTACAAATGCCTTCAGGCAAAACAGCTGTGGAGAACGTAACTGTAACTACATAAATGACCCCAGCCCACGTTGCAAGGTATTATGGGTACTGAATAAGCAGACAGCAGTTTCTTATTCTTGTAACAGACGCAAACAGAATTTTTTTAATCCACTTTTAAAAAATGCTGTATTATGTTTTAGACTAAAGGAGAGTGTGAATGCACACTTTAGTTTAAGTACATTTGCTTAAAGAAGAATAAATGTCAACACCAGTACTCGACACAACACCGGCATCGTTCTCCTCCTCGGTGCTCCTCGCCACCCACCAGTGTTGTGGAGCTGCAGGTGCTTCTTCATAGCGTCTTATCACCCAGGCTCAATGTACATTTCTCTGTGATGTTCTTCTATTTCTTATTTGAAAAAGTAACTAAATTACTGATTACTTGAATTGCAAACTAACGCGTTACAACAAAAAAGTAATCTGAGCATCACTTCCAATACAACTGTCACTAACTCCGTCAGTATTGAGGTTTGTCCTTCACACTGTCAACATTGCCCAAATGATTTTGGGGGTTTTCCTTCCCTTCCCTCAGGATCCTCAGAGACAGTAGACTTCCATGTTGTAAAAACTTCAAATAAAACTGGTGTAGCAGTTGTTCGACAATGACTGTCCATGCCTCATTACCATTCACATCATGACACCAACAACTGTAACTACCTCCCCGCTCCTTTCTCTCCTGTTACTCTTTCAGATTCTCGATCTGCTTTCCACCTGTATTTCCATTTGTCTCTCTTCTTCACTCTCCGTCTCCTCGCTCGTCTCTCGCCTGTTGCTGCAATCAGTGTTGTTTAGATGGAAATGCAAATCTGCAATTAGCTGGTTCACGTTAACTGCAGATGAAAATGGCTGACATTGCCCAAATTGGTTTCACTCCTATTTCTCTTCGGCGTTTCCTCTCTCACCAGAAACGAATCTTGTTACAACGCTAGGCCGAGGATGAGTCACCAAACAACAGCCGTTTGTAGCTGTTTGTGTGTGAGTGTGTGTGTTTACCTGAGCTACAGTATTGAGAGAGATAACACGGCGGGAGTAAACACGCCGTCTCCCCGTGGGCAGTTGCTTTCTGGGCTGACGAAAAGCAAACACGGGGGGGGGGGGGTGGACGAAATAACAGCAACACCTGACAGTAGAACGTGAATCCCACTCCAGCTCTCTGTGAAGCTTTTCATGTTCAATTTCTGTGAAAGTGGGTCAACAGGTACTTTGATCATCGTCCACATGTGCAGCAGATGGGCAAACATACTGTACATATGACAGTATATCAATCTAGTGCAACAACAACACAAACTACAGCTTGAAAACACCTTTCTAACACAGTCTTAGCTATAGGTTTGGGCAATATGGCAATATATACAGTTACACAGTAGCTAGATTAGATGTTAGCTCCCTTTAATCTCACTGGTTGTAACTGGCTGTTATGAGCTTTGTGCAAATTGATGACCAGGACAGCTTTATGGAAATATTTTAAAAAATGTTTTACCTGATTCTTGCATGATTGTGATGAAATGCTTTGTTTTGTCAGGTATTTCATATACTGCAACACGATCTCATCCCTACTCATCATATTTCATACTGGAAACTAACCCCACTAAAGCCCTGTGTTTGTTTGATCCATTCACCATCTTTCCCTTCTCTCCTTAGTGGACTTTCTCGCTCTTAAAGATCCAGTGTGTAGGATATGGCGATATCTAGCGGTGCGGTGAGGAGATTGCAACCGACTGATATTAAATTACATATACCCTGATTTTATCCGTATTGCCCACCTCCACCAAAAGAAACTACAAAAAATAAACATAATATACAACAAAAATATACAATTTATTGAAGAGCTATTGTATGAGTTTGCATTATATTGTCAACTTATTTTACCCACTTTTTGTATGTCATCCTGGTTTGACCTTAAGTTGTAGAGCCAATTTTGCAGCAGTGAAATTATCCCTTTCCAAACATTTTGGATCAATTTTTAAATGAAAAATATAAAACAACAATAGGTAAACAATGCTGAATGAAAAGAGGACAATGAACCAAAGGAAAGATTCTTTAATAATGCTCCAATCCACTGACACGTTTACAGTTCCTGGTGTTTGTACAGTTTAGATGACTTTTGATTGGCCTTTGATTAATGTGAGTTTCTCCGTGGTGCCCATACAGCAGCTGTCACTGCTGGTGAGTGAGTGTCAGGACTTAGCATTTAAAGCAGCTCTTTAAATCAACCTGTGCTACACATACACTGACTTATAGCACCATAGATGACATACTGTCAACAACAAATATGTGTGTGTCACTCAGTGTGCATTTGGGGCTTAAAGTGTCTGACCTGGTGAATAACGGTGATTTATGGTGCGGGTGTCCCCGTCCACACACACAGAGGAGACAAGGTCAACTCTGCAGTGTACACTTTAATTTACAGGTGGACGCATCTACATATAGAGCAATACAGTGGGAAGGTGCTTATACATAGATTAGCAAGATTTAAGGAGAAGAAAGGAAGGAAGAAATAAACTAATTAATTCAGAAACAAACTAATTAAGTAGAAAGAAAGAAAACAGAGTGAAGAAAGAATGAGAAAACAAAGGGATGAAGGAAGAAGAAAATAGGATAACACGGGATACGGGACACGAACGAACAGCTGATTGTAACGGGACACGAAGAGCTGTCTCCTGGATGAGAGTCTTGTGTTTGTTGGACCCATCCACCTCCCCTCCCGCCCGCCCGGTGTCTGTCTTTTTGCTCTTTTAACTACGTCACCACACTCCCAGAGCACCTTCTGGGAGCCTTAACTGTCTCCGTAGATGGGTTTACATTGTAATTAATGGAACGCCCGGTGCGTTTCATACCAGAGTTAAGGGATGCCTTGTGAGCGGCGGTGTTGAACGCCGATGGCCGTGACAAAGCCTCGGTATTTGACGCCCTGGGAATGAGAACGGGCTGGAAAGGAAAGATTGAAACACATTTTAGTAGCAGATTGGATGGTTGTTTGTCATCTATTGTCATATACATAGTGAACGAAGCAAAGAGGATAAAAGAAATCACTATAAAATATTAAATACTGGTTAAAGAAACTGAAGATAAACTAAGAACAACAATATCTTTAAACAAAAGCAGGCCTCGTTGTCATGAAAAGACTTGTTGAGGAAAAATAGTGAAAGACAGCAGACACAAGCGGTTTGGACTTGTGCGATGCGGATCAGTGATACTTGATAATTAGACGGCATCACCATGGCAAGATGACTAATTGTTCTCATCAGATTAAGGGAATAATTGTGTGTGGATACATCATCAAAACATGGAAGAGGCAAATTTGATCAGAGCAGATGTTGAATTAATTGGTTTTGAGGCTGATTGCATTAATGCTCCAAGTCTATTAGTGAGACGGACTAGTAATTAACACCCTGCCTCTAACTCACAGGTCGGTGATGATGCATTTCACACACAAACAAACAGCTGACGCTGATGGGCAACACAAAGCAGCAAAACCTTTTATCATACAAGTGATTTTCTGTTGTTTAATGGTTAGGTTTTCTGTTTTTTTTTAAGTGTTTTCAGTGTGTATGTTGTCAGTCTGCTGGCAGCTTGTTAAAATATACAGAGAACGTATGGAGGTGTTGGATTAGACAAATTCAGCCCTAAATAGCAGCATTTAATTGTTTACCATGACAATACTTCAAGGCATGTTTACCTTCTTTGTTGTACAAGAGTACCTGTTAGACAATCTTGCTATATATCTTATTTTTTCCTGTAACCTGCAACCATCCATTCCATACAGGATGTCTTCTGACTTGCTAATGCTACAAATGTAATATGTCTTTGTAAGGTCTGACAAAGAGGCTCTGAAAACAGGTAAATATGAAAAGGTGAGATTGTAATGAATCTGTGATGATGCTACAGGTCATAATCAAATGAGAGACCAAGTATATAAAGGTTAAGGGTGACAAACAATCAATTTAATGGGGAAATTAGAATCTGACATCTATTTTTTTGTTTTTCCAAAGTGTTTTTGTTGCATAAACTTAACAAAAAGTGGGATTCAAGCCTCCAGTGTCAAAGTGCTGTGCTTTGTACACCCACTATCCATTCCCACCACCTCCCTACGAATGCACGCAGCACACTACACGCTTCAATCACTGGGAAGAGACGCTGCCAGCGAACATAATCCAGGCGGGAATTATGCTTCCCATCAAAATATAACTGGCAAAGCAAATCAGTAGTATATACATTTATTTTTTAGGAGACCGCGTCACAGATTGACATGTTGAGTTTGGAGATATTTCAGGGTTACATTTTCAGACAGTAGTGATTTGATGGTGGCTTTGGCCTTTCTAACAGCAGCACCTAAATCCTCATCTTTAAAACTTCATATTTGGAGAAGTCAGTCGTTGTTGCGCCCCCCCAATAACTAAAAGGTATTTCTGATACCCTGTTATTTTTACTGTAACCACTGGTGTGGCATTGCATCATTACTCAGGCAATAGGGGACACTATTAACTCCCCCTGTGTCAGATTATTATGATCAGTTCAGGGATATCGGGTGAAACTTGGATATATATACACATGATCAAAACCTCATGGGAGGTGTAGTTGTTCAACGTGTCCTCATACAACAGTTACTATCTTATGAAAGTTATTTTGTTATTTTCCTACGAATATCCAGAAACACGAGCGATCAGTGTGTCTGGGTAACAAAACTACTTGGTTAGGTTTAGGAAAAGATCTTTGTTTGGGTTCAAATAAGTACGGAAAGTATAGAAGTTACATGACAAATACATCAACGTTGACTTCTGGTTTAACACGGGACACGTACTGCAGTCTCCTGGATGAAAGTCCCGTGTTTTAAGACCCATCCATCCACCCCGACCACATATAGTGAGTTTATCTTTATACTACGTCTCATGTCCTGTCTCACAATTACGTGGATTGCATACAAATTGATTTTGTGGGATATATACAAATTATAGTGCATTACTTTTCGTAGGTATAGCTACAAACAGTGTATGAGACCAGCCTGAGTTGTTTAATGCAAACAAAACAACCACTGAGATATCTGGACTTGAAGATACACCACAAAATATGTTATGTAAGAAGGATAATTGCCTTGAAATTTAAGAACAAACATGGCCACAAGTCAAAAAAAATGATGGTCTCTTGACGAGAGATAGCCTACCAAGATATCTGGAAACTAGTTACGTCAACCCACAAAGTCTGTTGCCAATGATGATGATTGCTGTGCGTCATGATGTCTGCATGCTCTCATACACCCTGCTGAAAAACAGAAAATAATCTATAGTGGTTTAATGGAAACCAGGATGGCGTCCAACAAAGTCTATGGCCTCCACGACCACCAGATACAATCAAGATGAAACCTCTATTACAGACACATTTATATTGTTTGAGCCACACACATTTCCCTGTTCCCACAGTTTGCATTGTTTGACTTGATGTTGCATCATAAAAAACATCATTCTATTGATAATAGAAATATATATCTTAGTTACAATACTGTTTGATGCATATATATATTTTCCAAATTTGATAACTTGGTACGCTCATCCCCTATATGGAATCACAGCTGAATCTTGTTTAGCATTAATTTATTTACCTCAGAGAGAGAAAAAAAGACGGCCATATTAATGACTTTGCCTGTCAGCAGCCAATCATGCTTTAATTACGCTGGAGGTCCCACCGATCCCTTGATTGTCGTTGGTGCTGCATCTGGCATTTACAAATTGAGCCAATCCCAAGAGAGCAGCAGTCCTGCCAGCTAAAACACAAGCCTGGTCAGGTGTTCTCTCACGGGAGAGCAGAGTAGCAGAGGAGACTCAGCGAGGGACAGCAGATCAACACCACAGCATTCACATGGAAACGAACTAAATGAGAAAGTTTCAGGACTTTAAGCCCTATGGTACGGAACACATCCATTGTGTAATTTGATTAATAATTTCAAAACAGAGGCTGAATATTTGACTTCAGAGGTGGATTTGTTATTATCGGAAACATCCTTTGTAACATGCTCCGATATACTGTATATCTCACAGCTTAGTCTCACAGCAAAGCGTGTCATAGACCCACCTGTCCACCGGAAGAAAGCGTATCAGTGTCACATTTTGTGCTGCCGAGACGTGAATATTACACGACTGCATGAAGGTGCAGTGTTGTGTAGTGACGGAAGTCTAACTTAAGAGCTAGTATACAAAGTGAGAAAGACCACTTATAGTGGACAGGTGAGGTTGTGGATGGGTCCAACAGACACAGGACTTTCATGCAGGAGACCCGTGTTCAAGATGTTACGTTAGTGATGTTTGTCACGTGTTTTCCATACTGACGTTGCGTTGTTTCCGTACGTGTTTTACTTCGTTTACGAACTTATTTTAACCCCAATCATGACGTTTTCCCTTACCCTAACTAAGTGGTTTTCTTGCTCGATCCTAAGTCAGTGACCATGATGTTTTCCCAAGTCTGTGGCTTTGCTCCAACCTGCTGGTACCGCACGTTAATACAGGCGTGTAATATTCACATCTCTGCGAGGCAAAACGTGACACTGACATGCTGTCCTCTAGTGGACAGGCAGGTCTATTACACGTTTTGGCGTGATATCGGGTTGTATCTCCACTTACATATAATTTCCTAAGAGCCTTTTTTTGTTCTTCTAATTTCTTGCAGCCATATTGTAACTCAAAGTAATAATTACTATCGTCCCTGTAGTATGTTTAAAAGAAATTATAAATCATTTCTGGTTTTCTGTAATTAGTTTGCTGTGATTTATCTTAAGCTCTATTTGGATGGGATTCAACGTAAGGACATAAACACAACATAAAATGTAAACATGAAATTTGGACAGAACTAGAAATAAAGAGATGTTTGATAATGATTATGTTTCTCCAGCAAACGCCTGGAAAAAGAGACCTTTGATATACTGCAGGAGAAAATGTCAGGTTTATATTCCAGTTATAAAAGAAAGAATGATGTTGTCTTAATGTCTGAGGAGAAATCTCTTAAACACTGAACGTCAACATCAGAGACGCTTTACCTCGCTTGTTTAGTCTCATTCACAACATTTATGCATTAAAATGACCAACTTCTGCTTCCAAAAATACCAACTTTATAAGGACAAACTTTAGCACACTGTCAGAATAACTATGTTTTATAAAAGAACACGATAAGGTCACCGTCGCTGTATCTGCACTTTAAAAATACCAACTTAAGCTCAGTGTCACAATACTTAGCCTTTTACGTGGCCACAATCTGTTCACTGTCACAAACATTCGGCTTTAAAAAGACGCGTTCAGCTCAGTGTCACAATACTTTCACTTTAACAAGACCAACGGAGGCTCTTTGTCACAACAGTTGTACTTTAGGAAGACAAACAGGAGATCTCTGCCGCAGTCGTTGGTGTTTTAAAAAGACTTCAGCTTGTTTTACAGCACTCTGGCTTTAAGACATTTAACTCATCATTTATATGTGTCAGACCGTCGATTACTACAAAACTACACAATAAAAATAATGAATAACATATTGATATTAGCTTTGTTTGGATCTTGTTCATATACCATAATATACATAATATACACGGCTCAAAATTCTTTTTTCTGTGTACATGCTCTGGTGGCTGTGATTTGTAATGCACCATTTTTTTTTTGTTTGTTTTTTTACTGCAACATTTGGTGTCCTTCTTACTTTGTACTTCCTTTGGAGTGAGATAGTAAAATGACTTCAGATTTGAAAAAGTCATAGTCATGGTCATTCTAAAGAGGACTATATTGAAAAATTCAGCAAACCTATTCAGGATCTTTTTTTATGATTGTTCAAGTATGAGGAAATTATGAATGCTATAAAGTAAAATTTACTAATTTCCGTTTAATTTTCTCCAAAACTATACAGCAAAATTACTTCACATTTTATATGGTCACAGTCAGGGTCAACATGAGCAGGATAACACTGAAAATGTCCGCAAACCTCTGAAGGAAAACATGTATTCATTCAATTTATGAGTGCATTTTTAATATGTTACAATATAATTTGAGGTGACTTTCCCTGTTGGGACATTTTGAGCAGAGATACATTTTGCTTCTCTGCAAACTTATTATGGAAACTGTTTCATCATATTAGGACTTATTTGGTGACGTCACATATTCAAGACTTATTTTATATATTATGTGTAATGTAATGTTGTTTTTATTTGGTATATAAAATGTGAGAGATAATTGCTGAAATGCAAGTCTTCCTTAGTCCTTTTTGGCCGCTCCAAATACCGTAACAGCACGAAAAGACACGACCGGCTGGCCGGTGTATGTAGAGCTGAGAATTACGTATAGATCAGATTTTACGTTCACTACCGTGTATATGCACATGGTATTTCGAGCCCTGATATACATGTAGGAAGTCATCATTGTGTAATGTGTATTGTAGTATTTGTCTATAGTGGGTTACACAGATTGGTGCAATAACACCGATACTGTGTCTGTAGTCGTATTTTGTCCTAATTACCCTGACCACCCCACAGAGGATCAGAGATACAGCTAATATAATGTTGAGAGTCACGGCGCTGCTAAATACTTCTGATGCATCAATCAGTGTCGGCATCCACCTGATGCTCCACTACAGAACAGCATATATGACACCTTTATTGTAATACTTGTGAATACATGAAGTTAAGCTATAAGGTTTAAAGTCCCAGTCCAGGATGCAAGTATTTCCTGGGTTGTCTAAAAAACAAAGATGTTACATTAATCGAGTGATTTCACGTCAGTTTTATTTTACATGTTAACATTACATTAAACTGTCATATGTGGTTATTTTTTACATTGGCTGTAATGAGACCCGTGTCGTGAATATTTTCCTTGACCTCAACTACAGTGGAACAATTTGGACTCGTCATAAAGATGTCATTAAGTTTTATTATACTGTAAAAATGATTTTAGAACAGTGTAATGAATAATTCCGTTGACCTAAACTACATTTGGACTTTTCATTAAGATGTCATTAAATATTAGAAGGCCACTCTGACGACAGGGAATACAGTACCGAGGTGATTTACAGAGTGATGGACGATTGTCATTAGCTAGTTAGCTCGGTTAACTGTGCTAGCTAGGTAGTGTATTTCCGTCATCAAATGGGCCATGGCCATGTCACCATGTTACCAGAACTCAGCAGTAAAATCAGTAAATAGAATGACGATCAAAATTACAGAAATAGGATCCAGATTGTGCAATATTGGATTTAGATTTAAAGCAAACCTACACAAAGGCCTAATGTGTTGTTCACACCATCATTAGTTCTCACTGATGTCAATGAGGCCGGGCTTTGGCAAAATAAAGTGCACGATTATCTGGCAAAACAGTTAAATCTGACTCAACTTTTGTCTCAACACAATGGGACGACATCCAGCAAAGCACTGCAATAGCCAATCAAATCCATGCATGCATCCCTGCTAGTTAATGTGAATAGGATAATGATTCTGTTTACCTGAAGATAGTTAAGGCAACGGACACAAAAATACATCTTTGATGACTTTGCAGACTTATAGTTGTGGGTAAAAAAAGCAAAAAAAAGAAGTTGCTTTCAGTACACATACAGAGTGATAACATCACTGTATCGACGTTGGATCACCACTGGACGTCGGCTCCTTCCCGACCAATCATGGATGTAATTTTCTTGTTTACTTCAGAAACTGAAAACAGTTTAACCTTCAGAGATCTCACATACACACACCTACAGGTACACACCAAGAAAAGGACACGGAGATGCACACATCAATCACACGTCTAACCAATCTGTCCAGTACTGAACCCTGTAATAGCACGGCTATTACACACACATACACATATACACATGAATAATGGATCCTTAAATTTACCTGTGTATGTGTGTGTGTGTGTGTGTGTGTGTGTGTGTGTGTGTGTGTGTGTGTAGAGGCCTATGTCCTTGTACATAAGACACTGTGTGAAAGAGAGAAGCCTACTATGATCCTGACAGGCAAGAACGCTGATGGTATCACCACACTAGTAACAAAAACACACACACACACACACACACACACACACACACATTACTGACAGTATCATAGGTCAAGCTATCAAGCAACCTTGATGGACACACACTACCACTAAATACACACCAGGAAGAGAAAAGGGGAGAGGTTGAGAGAGTGACATGAGTCGCAAAGCTTTCACACTAAACACACAAGCTCCTCCTGTCCACATGTCCAAGTGTCCTTGAGCAAGACACTGAAACCCAAACTGCTCCGATGCATCGCTGTGTGAATGTGTGAATGATGCCGGAGGTCCACTACAGGAAGTTTCATTGGAAGATATCTCCTGTTTCCCAACAGTGATTGTCCTCTTATCAGGACAGTTAGCAGAATGATTTAACGACATGGGCTGGCACATTACAAGATGCTGTTTGCTTGTTTTTCAGCTTTACAGGCTGTAAATATCCAGAGGACTCAATCATTCTGTCAATTTACATCCAATGGAAACGTGTAGTGCCAGGAGGAAGTGTGTCTTGTGTGTAGCAAGGCCAGGAGTAAGAGTGTGGACATCTTGTTTTGGTTCAGGTGAGATATCTCTCTACCTCTACACCGGCAACGTATTCTCATACAACGGTTTGTATGATATCGTACGAAAAAGTTATGACTCCTTTTTTCGTTTCGTTTTCCTACGAATGTCCCGCAAAAACGTGTCGATTTCAATTCGGACACATTTAAAATGATTACACATTTCCTGGAAACGACTTCTTATGTCATGTTGGTGTAAAAAATGTCCTCTGTAGTTGCACCATATTCTCCCTCCCAACTCGTCAAATACCAACACTTGGTCAGTGGTCAGCCCGGTCTCAACCCGGTCTCAACAAATTGTGCGTGAATAACATGGTAGTTTGTAAGTCATTTCGTGAAAAACAAAGCCTTTGTTGCTTTTGCTTTTGTGTCATTTGTACGGAATGAAGTCTGTACTGACTGCAATGCATCAGCATAAATATGCTACGCTCAGAGATAGTGACGTAGATTAAAAAGTGAGAAAGACAACTGGGTTGGGATGGGTCCAACAAACACAGGACTTTCAACCAGAAGACCGGTGTTCATGTCCCAAAATGTTGTTGAGTTATTTTGAACTTGCATTAGTGACGTTTGGGACGGGTTTTCCTTACCTATGTTACGTTGTTTAAGCACATATTTTAATTTTACTAGTTTACGTAGTTCTTTTAAGCCCATCCACAATATTTTCCTAAACCAAACAAGTGGTATTAGCTGTAAAACTGGGAGGAAGGTTGAAGTGCTTGCATACAAAGCAGCCCCATTTTCCAAAGGAATCACATCTACACTGATATGATTCAACAGCATATGATTAATAATCATTGGAGGCGTTCGGTGTCATGTGTCTTAAATGCTTCGAGGCCTAAAGGTGGAGGAGGATGGCCGTGTAGCATCAAGCATGCTTGTGTCACTCTCACTTAACCACAGAGGCTCAACTATCGAGGTGTAGGTGGAACATGTCATGTGGGTCATTTTGGAGCCCACTAACAAACTAGCAGGTGTGTTTGTACAAGTATGACAACTTGTTTTCTCCTTACATTCGAGGTATTACTATGTTGTACTGTGGCTTTTCTATTGTATTCTATTCTACACACTCACACACACACACACACACACATACACACACACACACACACACACAAACACCCTTCCCTGTGGCTATCTAATACAGTGTGACCCCTGTCTGTCTTTCAGCCTTATCTCCTCTGGAGTGTGTCTCTTAGGACTAACTGACTGAGTGTGTATTTGTGTGTGTGTGTGTGTGTGTGTGTGTGTGTGTGTGTGTGTGTGTGGGGGGGGGGGAGACTGAGGAAAGGAAAGAAGGAATATATATTACTCCTTGTGTGTCCTCAGGCTTCTCCTCTCTCTTCTCTCCTGTTCTTTCGTCTCCTCCTCCTCTCGCTAAGCTCCCAAACTGTCATCCCCACACAAAAGCCTGCGATTCATAGCCTACACACACACACACACACACACACACACACACACACACACACACACACACACACGGAGTGTCAACTCCACACCAGCACTGTAAGAAGACTCAACTTGTATTGGAGAGGCTGGCAGAGAAAGCTGGCAGCATGAGCAACATGAATCATGTTCAGTCTCCCTTTTTGTTTCCTCCTCTGTTGTGAATACTTAAAGGAACACTCTGTGAAATTTCAGCCAATTTTGATCAATAATCTTTAGTGAAATACACATTAAAATTATCCACTCTAATCCCTTTGATTAGTGACTAAATATTCCATTACTGCTTCAAAAAGGAAGTGTGTTAAGATGTGTAAAACAAAGTAGCAGTTTACATTTTGTTTGAATGATAGCGAGATGTTACACCATTTCATCAAGGCTCTGTTCATTATTAAATATCGCTGTAATTACTGTAAACAAAAGATGATCAGTTGGCAGCTACTACTTGTCTCTACAGTGCGTTTTACTTTGTTTATCACTAGATTGAATTTGGCAGGAAATCTATACCCGACTGCTCCGAACACACAAAGTTTGAGAGAGTCTGGCAACAGCAGATGGTGAGAGAGGAGTCAAAGGCTAAATGATATATATCCTTCTTTAAGCTCTCAGTCATTGTCAGTGAGAACAGAGAAAACAAACGGATGTGGAGTGGTGCCAGAGAAAGGCACAGCTCTTCCAACAACGTGTCACTCTTAATTTTGCAAAGATATTTTGACGCTTAACCACTGCGGCTTAAAGCCGCGTCCACTATTTTGTGTGAACACAGCACTAATATCAGTCCTTTCTTCTGTGTGACCTATTGGCCTGCAGACATGTCCGACACTGATTGCAACATTCATTGGAAATACCATCAATGCGATTCAATACAGTGACCGAGGCGAACTGCATCTGCCAGTTAGATCAAGAAAGGTTACTTGTTTCATTAGTGTGGTATGAAAACATAATTAAATTCTTTGTCAAAGCGACTGATAAAAGTAATACAATTTTCTCTTCATTATTTTACCCTGAAAGAGTCCAATATTTAACTTTGTCCTACCGTCTTTGGATTGGAGAGAGACATTATCCGACATTAAAAGGATAATTTTTATTCTTTTACAACCTGGGTTTTTGGAGTTTTCGCCATCCTTCATATTAATGTTTATAACATTGTGGTCATCAAGTTAATTGGTGAATATGGGGACATTGCTAAAAGATACTGTAGGGCAATGAACACAAGCATTCAGATGATCCTTCAGGTTTTACAACCCCCAAAGCAAGCTAAACTGTTTTTTGGAATAGAAAGCTGAAACTGTCAATTGTAAACATCCATCACAATTTACAGATCGACTCTCTGGGTCACCTTTGACCTTCCGTAATTATAGTATTAACTATAGTTTCCGTGAGAAATAGCTACTGATATATGAGTGCACTCACTTTCAGTTTTACCTCAAAATAAAGTAATACACATAATCTGGTTGCTTTATTAATAATCTGTCGGACTGCTTGGGTTTCTTGCCCTGTTGGACTTTGTATGACATGGTTGGTACCAATGGATTCATTAGGCTGTCTAGTTTCATATGATACCAATACCTTCACTCTAGTTTTAAAACTGAGCCCTCTACAACCTAAAAATATCGCAATAAGGGTTAGGGTTAGTCTTTGGGATCAGGGTTACGTAGCAGCTCCGCTCAAAAGTAGGAAACTATTCTCTCTCCCTCAACGTCTCTCCTACTGCGCTCTTTTTTCCCTTTGGGTTGCTCTCAGTTATTGAAGTCCAATATCTTTTGTCATTCTAATGTCTGTTGGATATTGTAAAGTTCCCATCAACAATGTGTGTGTGTTAAGAAGCTGTAGAGATTTCACTACATATGTTTGGCGTGCAGCACTAGAAGTCTCTCTATCTCCGACCCACACACACACACACGGCTCACTTGCAGCAATAAACTAGTGCATCTATAAAATCATGAGTCACTCTGGGCTCTATGGACGATGTGATTATTATTAATATGGAATTCGGTGGCTCTGTTTCTCCCCAGCCGTTGAATTCCTAATATATTAGACAGGAAATACAGTTTTAACATGTAGTGCCAGGGGGTATTTCAGCGCTCAGTATTGCAGATCAGTTTGCTGGCTGACAGAACGAGTCACTGAAATTAAGAACACATTCGTGTGGAAATGGCACTTTTAAGTCAAGGAAGAGAAGTATTTTATGATTTCTGGCTGCTTGCTTGTTTTTCTAATTGGCTAGCAGATATAAATGGGAGATATATATTTGATTATCAATGAGAAAAAAAAAATGTAATAGACTTGGACGTGGAATTCACACACACACAAGCTTCCTTTAGCTAAAGCTGACTAGCTGTTTGGCTGTCTTACTGTTTGGCTGTCTTACTGTCTGGCTGTCTTACTGTCTGGCTGTCTTACTGTCTGGCTGTGTAGGAGACTAATGGACTTCCTTGCAGATGTGAACTCAAAATATATTAGCATGTAATTGATGATTTAAAGTCCACCATGAAATTCATAGTTAAGACACTGGTTGAGCCAAATCTCTGTCTGGCTAGCTCATGGACTGTCTGGGTCAGGGGGTCACCGACTTCTTCCCCCCAAAACTGAGCCAAAAATATACACTTTTAAGAAGACAGCTTTGAAATCCATTAAGGGTCAGCTTAGTGGATGACTGTCCAAATTTTTAGCTACCAAGGTGACGCACTCCCTCCACAGGTGACGGTATAATTGGCTACCTGCTGGTTTGTTGGCACTTCACTCACGCTGACTGGCCGGAATAAAGTCAATTATACGGAACATTTTCATAGATACAAAGAAAAGAATTACTTCCTGCTAGATTAAAGGGAACACATATTGCCCATTTTCAGGTTCATACTTGTATTTTCGCTTTCTACTAGAACATGTGTACGTGCTGTAATGTTCAAACTAGAATTACTGCCTTGCAGTTGAATTCCTCCGCAAACAAGACAAGTTGCAGTTTACATCCATGTCTATCCAAAATGTCATTATTTCATCATTTTATCCTGTCAGACACAAGGCATAACATAACATTTATTTTTTCAGCTCACGGGCCTGACAATACTAACGACTCACGGGACTGATGGTACCGCCGAGTCACGTGACTACGACTGACGTGACAAAATAAGTCAACGTTATCTTTAGTTTCACGTGGGACACGAACAGCGGTCTCTTGGTTGAAAATCATGTGTTTGTTTGACCCATCCACCACCACTCCCTCCCGCCCTGAATACTATGTCACTTGCTCTGACCGTCTATTAACACCGCGGGTGGGTTTACACTTGAGTTAGTTGAAAGCCTGGTTTGTTACATACTAAAGGGTGCCTCCGTGCGTCGGTTTCCGATGCCGAGGGGTGCTGACCAAACGGCGATATTTGATGAGTTGAATGGATAGCATAAAAATAAATCAGAAAATGTGAATTATACTTCAGCAGCCATGAGTGGACTGCTATGAGTGGAGCACACTGAAAACTAAAATACCTAATATATAACAAAAGTGTGCTGAACATGCATTGAAGTTAACTGCAGTGAGACACCCTGTGGCATTTGCCCTGGTTAAATAAGAGTTACAACAGAAAAAAAATAATTAATTAATAAAAGAGATGAAGTGGAAAGCGATGGTTGGTGATGAAAAGCTAATCAGGTTGCTGCAGCGCTATTGAGACGGTCAGACAGAGAGATGGAGCCTCCTTCAATCCGTCTGATAGGGGCAATCAACTGATGAAACAGACTGAAAGATGGAGAGATGAAGGAGCTCTCTCTCTCTCTCTGTGCTTTTCCACACATCCTCCCCGTCTTTACAACCCCTCTCTCCCTCCCTCTCTACTTCCAGCTGTTGTTTAAGGCTCCTCTCCTCCATCCAATCATCCCTCCGTCCCTCCCGTGTGAGTGAGGTGAAGGCGAGGAGAGGAAAGTGTACAACAGGAGTAGCTTGTTGAACAGATGATGGACTAAGCACAGTAGCATTGTGCCTCTGGATGACAGTGGTGACGGCAAGAAAGAAGGAAGCGGAGAGAAAAGAGGGAGAGAAATAGTGAGGGAGAATGAAAGAGAGGAGCAGAACAGTGTGAAGAGAGGAGATGAAATCAACGTGAATGAGGTGGAAAATAAGAGAAGGAGGGAGAGAATTACTTTGAGAGATGGATAATAGTCTGTACGCACTAAAGATGACCTTCATTACGTGTGTGTGTGTGTGTGTGTGTGTGTGTGTGTGTGTGTGTGTGTGTGTGTGTGTGTGTGTGTGTGTGTGTGTGTGCGTGTGTGAGACAGAGACCAGGTGAGATAATAGTAATCTACACCCAGTCGGAGTCGTATGAAACCTATTTCTGAACTTATTTTTGTCTTCCTTGCACGCCATTCTCGCTCGACTTAGGTGACAGTTTCTTATTTTACTGGTAATATCAAAGGCTTGCTGTTTAACAAGCAGGTGCATGATTATGTGTTTAGTTTATTAAGGATCCCCCATTTGATTATACTCAGTTTCCTCAGGTACAAAACAACATTAATTATGAAATTGGCAGATGATTTAAACAAAACCCCACAGATGCAAAAGTGAATAAACACATCACGAGAGCACGTAAAAATTTAACGATGTTGAGTGTGTTCAGAAAATTAGAACTAAAAGCAACATGCTGTCAAAAGAATATCTGTTCATAGTGAAGAGAAACATAATTAGCTATCATGGAGACATGACCAAACATAACGTTTGCAGTTATACCTTCAAACTACAGAGAAACCTGCATACGCTGATATTTTTAACTCCTAATTGTTTCCCTTTGCTTTTCTGCTGTATGTCATTTTCTTCCCACAGTAATAACTGTAATGTTAGGTTTAGTCTGTATCCTGAAATATCCTCAAATGGCCTTCAGCAGGATGTGAGATGGAGTTGAAAATGCTGTGTGCATATATGAACACGCCGGTATTTCCTGAAGGAATTAGAATCGATGTATCTTCTCACTGTCACAGGAGGGGGGGGGTCACCCCTAAAGTGGATATTACCATTTCTTAACCTTGACGTTGTTTAACGTTTCGTTTGGATGGGTCCAACAAACACAGGATTTTAAACCAGGAGAACAGTGTTTTATTTAAGTTAAGTTAGTGATGTTTGTAACGTGTTTTCTTTACTGATGTTACCTTGTTTCCGTACGTATTTTTCTTAATTAAGTACTTATTTGAAGCCCGACCATGATGTTTTTCCTAAACCTAAGTGATTGGGTTTTTTTGCACCTTCATACACTCGTGTAATATTCACGCCTCGACGAGGTAAAACGTGACACTAACACGCTATCCTCTGGTGGACAGGTGGGTCAATTACACACATTTTTGCTGTGATATCGGGTTGCATCATTTCAGTGGCTCGAGTGCTCATTAAAGTCTATGCTTGCGTGTATCGTGCCAGCCAACGGAGACACACTTTACTTCTTTACCTTCACAGTTTCTGAATTAGATTGTGTCAAGTGTCAACACAACATTAGCTAGTTTAACTTCATTATTTATATTAGACTATTAGATTATTAGGTGCTCTATGCCTTTAATGTTAGTCAGGCACAGGCCCAGATGCTGTATGGTAGTAGCATATCTGCCTACCTCGCTCTTTTGCTCTGGGGCATGGTATGGGTCTGTGTTTGAGCGGAAATGATGGTCTGCTGTCGTTGCGTGTTGGGTCTGACTTGCTGGCAGTTTTGCTCTAGAATACTTTGTTGGTGACCAAGAACTACAAAAGTTGTTGTGTGGTACGTGCCCTATGAGCTGGCGTAATGGATTTAATTCATCATCATCTACAGGCTGCAGACATTACGTTAATCAATCAAGAAATTGAAAGGATTGTTACACTTCAGGTCACTGAGGCAGACGCCTGAACTGTACTGGGTACCTTAAACGCCCTGGAGAAAAAGAACTTGACCGCCCCCAATTGTCATTGTATAATTCGCACTTAGTCAGCAACTGAGCGGTGCCACTGTCTGCTATGTGACACGTTCCTGAGATACTATCTGCACAGCGAGGGCTTATAAATTGTCTCACCTGGAAAATGTCAAGTGTGACCATGCTTTCTGTGTCAGCAGAAAGTGGCTCACTTTGTCACGCTGAGTCACCTGTCTGTCTTTCTGCTAACGTGCACTGCTCAGTCTTATCTATCATGACCTTCTCAGGAATCAGCATGTCAAACAAGCCCCCCTACATGCTGAGAATGTTTAGGTGGATGTGTAGAAGATGTGTTAATGTGTTCACTCAAACTTTGATATGGCCCCTCTGTTCAGCGATTTTATTACTGTCTAGTTTATTTGAGGGTCAAAACATTTTTAACATCATTTCATTAACTCATAACTGCATGAAGAAGACTTTCACTGAAGCTGCTTTCAATGAAAATGATGTTGTGATGACATGTGTGAAAGTATTGCAGTGCTGACTGTCAAGTGTCAACTTTATAATTGATGATCAGCATTTTATTAGCAAGAAAAGTCTCTATTTTTCTTGTGGAACTTTCTACGTTTTTTCCCTTCCCAACAACAAATCCTTAAAATAGTGTCAAAAGCATAAGAGTTCTGATGAAGACAATAGGGTCAAAAGCTCTGGAACAAGCACATTAGCTTGAAATGGGAAACTGCTGTTTCCAAGGTGAGGAATACACTGACGTGCTCACCTTTAAAGCCAACACAGAGAAGAAGCCTTAAAAGCTCTTGGAATAATGGAAGGTTTGAAATGAGGACAGTGTGATACGATCAAAAGCTCTGAAGTAAGTGGACCTTGAGCTCGCACTGCTTCTAAGGTCATGAACTTGTACACTGTTTTTCTGTTCTGTTCTTTATGTTAGGCTTTATCGTCATAGCCAATTGTATACATACATAAGTCTCAATTTGCATGTTGCTGCAAAAGCATTCACTGCATTCCGCAAAGAGATCTCATCCCTCAACCTGATCTCATGGGAAGGCGTATAAATAGCACAACATTACAAGGATATTCCGCATGTCTTGAGAATGCATTTTAGCCTTTTCGCGTGCCATTTGTACACCACGCAACAAAATGGTAACGGCTGCAGTTAGGATTAGGCAACAAATCCACCATGATAACATAGACTAAGTGAAATATGTACAGAAACAACGTAACAGAAGTACAGAAAACATGTCACAAACATCACCAAAAAGCAAGTCACTATTGTTTGTTGGACCCATCGACCTTCCCTCCCTCCCACCATAAGCAGTCTCCCACTTTTTATTCTACATCACTAGCGCTAATGCGTTTACATTGCAGTCAATACAGACTACATTGCGAACAAATGACATGCCAAAAGCAAGAACGGCGTCCTCATTGCGCGCGAAATGACTTCATACGCCATTTAGTAGGACCGAGTTGCATCCACTCATCATATTTTGCCGCTTGGGCAGAAGCCCTTTTGCGTTGTATCGCAGAAGGTTTGCGTGGTTAACGTTGGGTTTAGGCAACAACAAAAAAAGACATCAATGTTTGGGTTAAAATAAGTACGTCTGCTACAGCTGTGACATGACACAACATCGTCAGTGAAAATAACTAAACTTTTGATATCACAAAGGAGTTAGTTGAAAGCCTGGTGTGTCTC
This sequence comes from Sebastolobus alascanus, assembly GCA_916701645.2. NCBI lineage: Eukaryota > Metazoa > Chordata > Actinopteri > Perciformes > Sebastidae > Sebastolobus > Sebastolobus alascanus. Next base: position 1,240,158 of record CAKAOJ020000201.1, on the reverse strand, counting down.
ATACAGACACTAAAGGGTGCCTTGTGTGTTGGTATCAAGACGCCGAGGGACACTGTCCAAGCATCTGTATGTGACGCCCTGGTGACTGAGACCAGGCTGTCTCACGTCTCCAACATATGAGGAATTGTGTTTTACTTTGAGAGGTTAGCACATCTATACAACCTCAGTGATCAATAAACTATTTTTAAAGTGAGGGCTGAACGGAGGCTCTCATCGTACCAAGGACTAAACAAGTTTGGGGTCACAATTGTGTCTCTCTTTCAGCAAGAATCATCCAATAACATCAGAATACTATTTACCAAAACTCTGTGGAATAACATTGAGCTCTGCGAGTCCTTTGTCGACCAGCCTTCAACACATCCTACACAGAGTACACATTGCTTTATGTGAAGGTTCACCACCGTGACATGCTCCATTACAAGGTTTATTTACACGAATAGATGGCAAACAAGGCTCACGACATCCTGCGTTTTGAGGAGAAATCGCTGCCTCGACCACATTTTCTGCTGATAATTTGACAGACAGTGAGCACTCTTGGTTCCAGCAGCAGTAATCTGCCACTATCAGCAAACAGCACTTATGTCTAATTGCCAAGCACTTACCAAACCTCCCACTACAGAGCCGATGAGCACCGCCGACTGCTCACGATAAGAGTAAGAAAAACTATCTTCTCTTTAAGAAATTGATCATCCAAACACCCCCTGGGCAAAAGGTTGTTCACTTTAACAAGACAAGACAATCTCTCTGAATGGAAAGTTAACATTTCTAATACACATTTAATCGTTTCCACTTCAAATCAGAGTGTAAAACATTAACATAACACTCGACAAAATGTGGTCTACAACAGTCCCATACACTATCAACTGTAAACACTCATGCATGCAGTCCACAGTAGGGAGCTGACAGTAACATCTGTGCATTTCACGTCATTAAAATGTAATTTTCTAAATAGAATTCAGCACAGGAGTTGTTTGTTGTTGCCCTCACTTGTACAGTCTGTCATACATAGCAGTTCATCATCAGCAGCTGGTGATATTCAGCCAAAGGTGTGTTGCTCGGCCATATGTTGGTGCCACCAATGTTAGTGTTTCACATTTTCTTATTTTGAACTGATGGGATAGTTTCCCATCCATCCTGTCTCTGTGAGTAGTTCCACATTTTGGGAGATAGGCTCATTCGCTTTCTGGGGAAGAGTTAGCTGAGAAGATTAATACCACACTCATACTGTATCTGTCTATTCAACATGAAGCTACTGCAAGCTACCAGCTAGCTTAGCTTAGCATAAAGACTAAAAACAGTGGGACAAAGCTAGCCTGCCTCTAAAGCTCACTAATTTACATGCTATATCGTGTTTGTTAAATCCGTACAAAAACCAGAGCTAAAATGACATGACACAAGCATATTTCTCAAAACTTTCCTTCAAAATCCACTATTTTAAGTTGTAATTTTGGTATAAGACACCCATGTGACATCATTTTTACATGACATTTTACTCACTATAAAAATTGAAGTTAAAGCTGTGTCGGTGTTAATACTTTGAGGATGAAGCGCTTCCTGGCAAGCTATAAAAATGCTTGTGTTAGACCTTGGTTGTAATACTGGATAATCTCTGCTTGTTGTGTGCGTGTATGAATATGTGCATGTGTTACTTCCCATGCCTTTTTAAAATGTGTGCATATAGTATGCACCTCTGTGAGTTCATACAGACGTTTCCATGCACGCCTATGTGTTCCCATGCGTACAGTAATGTGTTCACGGACATTTGTGTGTGTTGGTGTGTGTCAGTGTGTATATGCGCGCACCGGGGCCACATCTATCACGCAGTCCAGAGAGCTACAGAGTGTGAAATCAACTTTGACATTCATGGTTCTAACCTCCCAAGGCCATCCTAAAGCGGAACACTTAGAATGGAGTGTCGCTTTTCAGACAGAGAATAATAGCCGAGTCTACTCCGCTCTTTGAAGACGACTTTTCATTCTCCCACTGACTCTTATTCATTTTGACCTAGCCCGTGGAAATAATGGGCTAAATACTCGTATCTTTCTTCTTCTCTGCTCACACTGTCTCTTCGCAGCCATCTCTCTTTTGCATGCCGTCCCCACTCTCACTGTGTCAGTGTTCCCTAAAAAAGTCCTCATGTCACAATGATGACAGGAGGTTTAGATATTCAACAGGAATAAAAACAGTTTGTAGTCATAACAATAACAAGTCATAATAATTTCCATGCAAAATTTTGAAAACAATTGTCTTTTAGCTGACTTTAAATTAATGAAAATGCCTCATGCATGTCAAAAAACGAAATGCGAAAGAAAACCTAAGAGCTGATTTTTATGGGGAACACTATCATTCCCCAGCGTCAGCTAATGTTGATCATGTTTCATGCTCTCATCCACATACCGTTGCTGTCGGACAGAAACCTTGCGTCTCCGTATTTCATCATTAGCATTTTTTTTTTCATGAATCAATGCTATTGGTCACAGTTTATTGGTCTGTCTGTGGGTTTTACTAATGAAAAGTATCAAAAAGAGCTTGTGACTAAATCTTGTAACTCCATTGGATCTTAAAACTGTCAATGAACAATATTGTCTGAGGCAGTATTTCCAATAGTTGCATAATGAACCGAAAATATTTTTACACTTCTCGTGGCTTGATTTTGGTAAAATATTAATAATGTAATGACACATGCAAGTATCTGACATATATAAAGACACAATAACAACTTTGACGATGCAGTGTTCAGTTATTTTAACAACAGGTTTTTTTCATTTCCTGAAAAGTAACGGGTTCAGACATACAACATTTTTTTTGGTAATGCAACAGCAGTGTCTGAGTGTTTCTGGGAGGTCATAGACGACAATCATTTCAGACCAAGTGTTTCCATGGTTGTTAAATAAAGCGTTATAAATAAATGGATATCTGATGCCTGCAGCAACTGAAGGACCAATTCTGTGCAGACGTTTAACCTTCTGACCCCGAACAGACCAAGCTGTCAGACTGACTCATTACTGTCTTTCTCTTGTCCATCCCTCTTTCTCCTTCTCACGTTAAGGTCAAGTTCCTGTGCTGTGTTCTGTCTTTACTTCCCACATTTTGTGTCTTTTTTTCTCTCTAACTTCTTCACTTTCTCCTGTGGAAACTTGATTGGTTTTTGGTTGGGGACAAAGAAATTCTCTATTTCCGTTACAAAGACAACTCGCTGTGTCTCTGCTCTTTCTTTTTTTTACAGCAACTTTTGTGCTTGAATTTCTCCAGACTCACTGAACTTGATGAGACAGACGTCTGGCTATGCAAGATTGGGTTTCGTGTTCATTCAGGCATTCGATTGTGTGCAAGGCTGTTTGTCATGCATACTATAGTGCTTAGGAGAATTATGGCATGTCCTGTTTGGGCAAAGCAGAGCCCCAAGAGCCTCGAGTAAGGACAATACTGCACACAATGGGAGAAAATAAGCTGAGTATGTTCTAGGTTATGATGACAATACTTTGTGATACATTAAATAAAATGTTAGCGATTAAGTTTATACAGTGTATTTAGCAAAAAGCCCTGTTAAACCACAACATTTCTGTGTTAGCAGTGCTTCGTGTGAACACAGTTTTGAGAGAAACATTGGACAATTGTTCTAAGCTGGAGTCAAACCAAAGATAACTACGTGATACAATATTCACACGAGTTCAGTCAATAGGTGGAGCTTTTGAATCAATAAAGTTGCACTCACTTCAATAATGTATAAACCAACACCTATGGACTGCAAGTGCACTTTTTATACTCCGTGTAATAACTAAAAAGCATTCAGAGAGAACATAACTCCACCAAGGGCACCTGCAAGGAGAACTAACATCTCCTTCATCCCAAGTGTTATTAAATATGCTCAATAGCATATAGCACTCTGGCTGCACTTTTTGCACTTCCCTTGCGCACTTGCAAATTTGCACATGTGTACTTGGTATACATTTCCATTTCCCTGCTCTAGTTCTGTGTTTTATTGTGTTGATGTGTCGTTGATGTTGTCTTTGTGTATTCTGTTTATGTGAACCCTGGCTGCAAAACAAAAAATCTTCTAAAATTATAGAAAACGTTTAGCAAATTGCTTTTGGATCCTGATCTGCATCTTCATGGGATACATATGTCCCTTTTTTAAAAAAGATTCCAGCAAGTGAAGGAGTTGAAAATGTTTTAAAAGCCCTAACAAACAAATCCTTGTTTTTAACATTAAAAACTAATGATGTATCCTTTTGCACGTGGTTAAAATATCCATATTATTGAAATGTCTTTCGGAGATGCTGCAAACAAACAAACACATAAAAACATGACCTACTTGGTAATAAAGACTGCCAACATTTTATCACTAACATAATTTCAATTGTATGCAGTTGCTGAACTAATACTGTAGTTATAACTTATAACAGAGGGTTAAACGATCAGTTTGGGACACAAGGATGCATCGGTGTCTAAAGAATGTTTTCATTACTTAATTAAGAAGTTGGAAAATGGGCCATTCTCACAGATAGTTTTTTCCTTTAACCTATGATGACCTGGAAAAGACATGTTTAGCATGCATGGGCCTCAGCAGGAATGATTACGTCTGCGTTGTTTTCCCTGTCTTGAAAATCTGAGGTTTGAACGGGCGACCTTCAGGTCACCGGCTCTCTTTTGAAAGAGACAATTGTTTATTATATTTGTTGAGCCTTGTTGTAGATGCAGAGTTTATTGTAAACTTTTTCATTATCGAATTTGTTTTTCTTCCTGTGGAATGACTTTAAGGATATTGGATTGACCTACACAGTGTCCTTATAGAGTGCCCCCACTGCACTATACTCAACAAGGGATTAATAATACATAGAGAATGTGTTCTTCCAGGCAGCAGTGTACTGTATAACACCTTTCACAACAGAGATGCACAAAAGCATATCTGTATTTCATAGGGACGAGATAGGATGTGTGCTTTTACGTTAAAGAGATAGAAGCTTTTTGATTTTCTACCTGAACAGTGAGCCATGTGGTGGTTGTGTATAAGTGTGTGTGTTTGTATAAGCTTGTGCATTTGTTGATTGGTTGTAGACAGCAGCTCCTAGTGATCCATTTTTCTTCCTACAATGTGAAGACAAAGAGCGACAATGAGGGCAAGAGGAAGATGAGCCAGGTGAAGACACAAAGACAGAGGCAGGAAATGCCATGTGGATGTTTTTCTACCTTCTTTTGTCTCATTATACATTTGATAGACCTTGCCAGCATAACCATAGCAATGCGACTAGTTCCATTAATATTATTCCTGTAGTATTTGTTATCTCTATGCTATCTGTGCAGCTAAAGACAGAAAACACTGGCTGATGTGTTTTCTGCTGGCAGGGAAATCAGGAGTGAAGAAACCCAGAAAATACCAAACTTTCACAGTTTTCATTCCATTTACTCACACTCATATCTGTCCTTCTCATTCCCACAATTCCAATTTACTTGACAATAAGTCGTGTTTTTTACAGCCTAATCTTACAGCATGTTGTCTTTGAGTAAATAAAGAAAAGCCCCAAGTTCCCAAAGTCCAATGGTTTAATTGGTTTAGTTGATTTTCGGAGATATATTTTAGTTTCGCTTCAGCGACTGCTCAGACATGCAGGAGTAAAGTTGTTTTCAGAGACCTCAGATGGAAACACTTGTTGCATCCACAAATCGGTACAGAGAAATGGTATGAATTTGTGCAATTATTAGTCAGCTAATACTGCCAGTTAGGGGGCATATTATTCTGAACAAAACATTGTTGATTACAGGGTACATTTTAGTTGGCTTCCCCATAATAATCCACAGATTCAGTTTTCAGGGTAAGACATACCTCTTTAAGAGATAAACGGAAGCAGCAACAAACACCATGGTTTACTGTATCAAGGCCAAGACACCTGTCAATCAAGTAATACATTATATCTGTGCCTTAATATCTCCGTAGAACCTTTAGCTATACAAGCTATAACATTTTTCTATAGCAACCCAGTTGTCAGAAATAAAATGTTGGCATTGTGTGTTTCAAGACTGAAGATTCAATCATTTATTACCATGTCAATGAAACTCTGATTGGAATTTGTCTTGGTGTGTGCTCAGGGTTGACAGAAAACAATAAAACAAAAACACATCAACAATATAATACAAATAAAACATCATCATCATAAACATGGAAATACTCTAACAGAGTAAATTAAAACACAAGTGTCTGTAGCATTAAGAAGCGGACACAGTTTAAGTTAAGTTCATGGAGTGAACTGATGATGAGGAGTCAAGCGTCCCTCACCGTCTCAGGATACGTGCTGTTACAGAAAACAAGTAGTTATGCTCTCAATATTACGCAACCTTTTTCCTGAAGGAAGGGTGACAAAAAGTGCATTGGCTGGATGAGAGGAGACTCTGATAATTAACAGAGAATGTGAGAACACTCTCCATCACAGCTCTGTAAAAATCACACATCTTCCTGAGTTGTCGCAGAAAGTACCAACACGTTCTCACTCCCAACACGTCAGATACCGCCTCGGCATCAGAGGCACCCTTTAGGGATTTCAACTAACTCCAATGTAAACACACCCGCGGCGTTATTCGATGGTCGGAGCAAGTGACGTAGTATTAACATTGTGAGAGTCTGCTATGGGCGGGCGGGAGTTGTGGTGGATGGGTCAAACAAACAAGACTTTCAACCAGGAGACCGCTGTTAGTGTCCCGTGTGAAACTAAAAGTAACGTTGACTTATTTTGTCACGTCAGTCTTTAGTCACGTGACTCGTTGGTATCGTCAACTACATGAGTTGCTAGTCAGTGAAGTTAACGTCAACCACAGCCGTTTCCTAACCCTTACTGCGTGGTTGTGTTGCCTAAACCTAACTTCCTGTGAAAACAGAAGTTTATTTTGAAAGGACACTATATAAGTAACGAGCGTATATTGACACGCCGTCCCTGACACGTCCAAAAGTGACGCAAAAGGGTTACCCCGTGCATCTGTCTCCGATGACGAGGGACTTTCTTACTTGTTATACTTGTTATATTACACCACGTAACTTTCAGTAACGGTCACTCAATATACTACACTATCACTTCCTTCGACCAAATGCAAAAACATCGACATTCAACGTATCACGTAGTTTGCAGAAACATACAATGCCAACATTGTTTCCTGGCGACTGGGCTGTCTATTGACCATTACAGGAATCATTGGGGGATGTTGCTTTGTTTCTGTTGAATATGTGTTATTGTTAATTAGATTGATTGCCGTATATTAAGGCTTGCTGATGCCAGTTTTCTTAACAGTCTACGTTCTGCCCTTCTGTTGATCAGAGATCACTTCACGCATCTTGGAACATGAGGATGCACTGATTTTAATACGGTAGCAACACTATACATACATCTATCTCCACCCTGTAACATACATATGGCAGCCATTCAATACCATTTGACCTCCCTTGGCTGGATTTGTATAAAATCTTGTATAAAGCTTATCCTGCCTTGTTCGATGTTTTTATTTAGGCCTCAATTAATCGTATAACCTTTGTTTTAAGCACAGAAACTGAGCACACCAGTGAGCTTAGATGTCTGAGGTTGGAATAAATTAAGTTCTACTGACATTTTCCTCCCACTCAAAGAAATCTCCGTCTGCCTAATATGCTTTTGGTACCAGTAATATCCCTTTTTTTCTGTAGTCCTTTGTGTTTGACATTTTAATAAAGCGCTGTATTGTTAGACTCCCACTCTCCCTCTGTCTCTCCTCGCTCTTTTATGCTCGCACTCTCTCTTATGTTGTGCTCTGCAGAGATTGTCGTCGGCATATTGTTGTATAAGATCAGTTCTCACTGACAGGGAGAAGAAGAGGAAGGAAAGTCATATGGAAGCACGCAGAAAAGACACTTTGTAGGGAGTTGGATGCAGAGAGAGGGAGAAATGAATGATAGCAGATGGTATGTGACTGATGAGAGCAATTGAGAGCGTAGACTGGTGATACGAAAATAAAGTGGAGAGTGAGGTTGGCCAGAATCAACCTGCCTGGTCTCATCAAAACAAATATATGGTATCAGTACATTTGTTGGCCGGTGAGTAACAAGAAATAGCAATATATAACTGCCAAATATATATCTATGTTTAAAGTAATTGATTAATCCATGTATTGCAGTCCCATTCCCAAATTTTAATTATTCTACACGAACTTGAAAACATTTTGTGTGGTTGAAACGTCATGTTGATTTAAGTTATATCAACATTTTTCCAGAAAGTACAAAGTGCAGAATTCAAACACCGGAGACCAACGTCCACATCCTGCGTCTGCCGTGTCGTTCAGTATCAGCAGCAACAAGAACACGTTAGGTAAGGTTAGGGTCGGGTCATGGTTTGGTTAGATATTTTTATTAAACCAAGACCACTATCATTCCCTATTAAACTGTTTTATATTTATTATGTATGATTTTTTTTTCTCAGTTCATATTTTCAGATTTAATTGATTTATTTTATGTTTCTAAAATGAACCTGTGGAGAAAACAATTAAAATTCTACATCAAATAGTAACAGGTTTCAGGCTGTTCTCATACACCGTTCGTAGCTATACCTACGACAAGTAATGCACTTTAATTCCTTTATATCCCAGGAAGTATAAAGAGTGACTAACTCCATATAGGAAGGATGTGGGAGTGGATGGGTGGGTCCAAAAACACCAGACTTTTGCCCAGGAGACCAGAAACCAGAAGTTAATGTTGATATATTTGCCACGTAACTTCCGTACTTAAGTAACATCACTTCCGAAGTTATTTTAACCAAAATCACGATCTTTCCCTAAACCAGATTAAGCAGTTTTGTTGCCTTAAACCTAACCAAGTTGATTCCTGTAAAAACAGGAGTTTCTTTTGAAAAGACTGTATACATGTAACGAGCGGAAACTGACACGGATTACTGGACATTCGTAAGAAAACACACGGAAAATGAGGAGTAACTTTCCTAAGATATAAGAACCGTTGTATGAGGCTACGTTGCAGGTTTTCATGCCATAAAAGGACCATGGATGACCCTGATGAAGGCCACAAGCTGAAACGCGTTGGTCTAACAAAAAAAAGTTGTTATACATACTACTACAATACATACATACAACTATACCAAGTTGCTTTTCAACTCTGTCAAAGAAGTTCTTGATTGAGCAAAGTTGTCTCTTACCTCAACCATAACTTAATGTTAGTTAACAAACCATATCCATCGCTCTAATCTTTTATTTGACAGTCATGTGAAAATAATTTACTCTATTATCACTTTCATTGTGGAGGAATGTTATCTTGACATATTTTATCATGCTCCTTTTGTCAAATGTGTGTGACACCACGTCGAAGAGACGCTTGAGGCAGTCAGCAAGAAACGGAGCTCTCCATCGCCGCGGCAGCAGATGAAGTAATTAACCCAGATACAGTTCGATCTGCTGGCGGTTCATTTTCCAGGTATTCCTACCAGCACGGGCTTTTCAGCGTTATGGTTACAGAGGAAGTAATTAACAGACATACAGAGGGAATACGACTATATTAGATCCTGGATGAGTGCTCCTTTGGGACAGTTTGTTCCCGTTCTTTCACTCTCTTTTCTTTTCTGCTCGCACGCACACTCTTTCTCTATCTTCCACCTCTATTCCCTCTCTCTCTCTCTCTCTGTTCTTTATCTCTTCTGATTTCCCTCCTTCATTTTCCTACCCTCCTCTTTCCATCTTCTCTGTCTTGTCCCCGCCTCAGGCCATCCTCAAACTGCTATGATGACTTCATTTTCTGAGCTGAGGGAAGTTTCTTTATTAGCCAGTCTTAATGGTTCTTTATGATGGCCTAGATACGGCAGACAATCTTCACAATGCACGGCCTGTGAGGCTGTATTTAACACGACTATTAGTCTGACAAGTCCACAAGTGGTTGACTGAATAGGCGTCTTTGCACAATCTTGTTTCTTTGCACTTTTTCGGCGTTCACACTCTCTGATCCGTCCCATATTTCTTCGGGAGTCTGCCTCGTTTAATATAGTTTTCTTTTCCCTGTTTTGTGTCTCTTTTTCTCATCCTGGTTCCCTCCCATCTCTCTCTCACTGTGTAACGCCAGCATTAGCCTGACAAGTCCGTAAGTGGTTGTGTCTGAATGTAGGCAGCTCAAGGATCGTCTTCCTCATTCACTCCTGAAGTGTCGCTGCAATTCCACCTTCGTCTTCTCTCTCACCCACATTCACTATCTGTCGTCTCCTTTCAGAGTCGCGCTCCATTATACAAGACCTAAAAAGACTATGTTTAACTTGAATATTAGGCTGCCAAGTCCAGCACTGGCTACATGAATGGCAACAGAAGAACAGAGCTCTTCTCGCTTTCATTGCTTCTTTCTTTCCTGTTCTGCTGCTTCAACAATTTACAGTGAAAACGGCAACATTTCTACTATAAAACATAAAAGAAGATAATATGGCATGTAGACTTGGTGAATACTTATTCCGTGAACAACATAACTATACAGCCCCTCTTGGGCCACAGCAGAAAAAGAAGACAAGAGGAGGAAAAACGGGAAAAAGACAGAGGTAATGTGATGAATGAATAGTTTTATCTATTGCATAGTAGTTACCGATAAAGCAGAGAGCTACTCGTGTACTTTGGATGATAGTATTAAACATTTGCTTATTTAATAAATAGCCAGAGTTGTCAGTTACACTCATATCAAATTCAAAGTTGGAAAGACTATTCAGGTGTTTGGGGAATAACCTACAACATAATATTGAGAAAAACACTGTTAATTTTAAGTGTGATCTGCATAGTTTAATCTCAAAGATATAAAGCTTAAGCAGTTTCTGTGTGAGTGTATGAAAACAATGATTGGTGGTGGAACTGGCTGTGATGCAAAGGAGCACCAGCTAAAATCTTGCCTATAGGGCATCAAATTGTCCAGGGCCAGCACTGACAAAAAGACACTATACAGGATATTTGCTTGTAGCAACACTTCAAAACTCCAGCAAGATGAATCAACACCTCTGACGGTCTCAGAGAGAAAAAAATATATAAAATTGCTCTTTCTTTTACTCTGTCCACCCCACGTATCGTTCAATGTGTTACACAAATATTAACCTGCCAACACCACAAGTGGCAAAATCTTTACAAAAATACCACCAGACTTCTTTCTCTCAGCTCCCTTTCTTCACTCCCATTAAACTCCTCTCTCTCTCTCTCTCTCTCTCCCTTAGGCTGCTTTTAACTCTTAATAAGTCCAAAAGAGCTGCTTTTGAACCAATGAGACATAAAGCAGACTTCCTTTGGCTCCGAATTAACACTCATTTATTGATTTTTACGGTTTCTGGTCTTTACTTGTACACAGTGCGCACTGTTTTGTGTCGAGACAGGAAAAATGAAATGGGAGTTTTCCAGCATATTTAGATGTATGAGTTATGCCACGTGCTTGTTGGTCATACGAGGAGTAACGTTAGACAGGACAAATGCATTTTTTTTCCCCATGATACATCCGTTCTGCGGCATCTGCCGAGGGCAACTCAACTTGTCTGACAAATAAGGTTAAGTGACGTTAGCTAGCTACCATTAGCAGTCGTGTAATTCACTAGATAACGATAACGTTAGCTAAACACCACCCTAGAGAATTGTGACCTGTTTTCACTGACTGAAATACAGCTAACTGCAGAGGCAGCCCGGTCTGATGGGAACGTCCTGGCGTCTTAATGTGGTATTTTGGAGGGATTATTGATCATATTTATCAATTCTCCAGTGGTAAAAAATGGTTAAATTTAGCACCAAATCTGTGTAACAACTGGTATCAACCCAAAACTTGCTGCAACAACTTATGAGACATAAAAGAGCATGGGGATGACCATCACATACTTTTATCATAATGTTCTAAGCTCTTACACACTTTTACAATTTATTTTAAATAATTAGTTAATTAATTAATGTTTATTTCTTATTAATGATTAGAACAATTTGACACACAGTGCTGAGCTGCATCTCATATTAATCTTCAGATTCCCAGCTTTCAGATGATGTACACCACTTCTATGTGACATCTACTGTTGACCTGCTATCTCCCCCTAAAGACCCCCTGTACCCCCCTAAAAAAGACAAAAAAGGGTCTATTGTGGGTCTCAGAGGGTTAAATGGGAATGAACTGCATCAAAGGCAGACTGCAGGAATTCAAAGGTCTGTACTACTGAAGGGGATGAGCAATAGATAACGTGTGCTTGGAGCGGCCAAAAAGGACCAATAAAGAACCATATTTCAGCAATTTTCTCACATTTGCTATACCAAATAACATTATATTGCACATTATATGAAATCAAATTAGGATAAATTAAAATAAATTGTAATAGGTCAGCTGTTTCATCCGTCTGTATTGACAACTTCATTCTTTTACCATATTACAGAGAAGCCAATGTCACACAACGGCTGACTGAGAGCCTACAGTTTTATATATTTTGAATTGTCACCTGGCGCCTGAATTTTATTTTCTTTTACATAAATCAAGACATTTCCACCATAAATTGGTGCATAAAAATTCACCAGAATGCAGGAAACGAAGTGTTTGACCCCACCTGGATCCCCAGCTGGCTGCTATTTTCACCCAGCTGGACATTGTATGCACTAGTGGAAAACCCTGGACCATTTTAATGATTTTCTGAGTATTTCATCAAATAGCTTTCCTCGAGGGCAAGGACGATGGTAATTATTCTTCTTTTTCCATTTTTTTGTTTTTTACTTGAACCTACTGCAGTATACAGTAAAATATTTTACATGGTGGGAAAAGATGGACAAATATTAGAGAAAGCAAGACGGGTCAAACAATTGTTGACCCTGCATGAATAGGAATGGAAATATAGAAGACATCTCCAGCCGCTAGCATTCACAAAGTGTTTTAAAATACAGGGAAATCCTCCTCAAAGGCTTGGTCTGGTCCTCTGTGAGGGTACACACAGTAAATACATGATGGTTGCTTTTCTGCTAAAAGTCAAAAGGGAATTAACCTTTGGGCAGGATCACTGAAAAGAGCTGAGCACTGACTTCTCCTCTGATACTCCTTGTTGACATACAAATATGTTTGACCTTGTATTTTCAATAGTTTAGCCCTCCAGAGAGTTTTATTGATAAAGCTGCCACTTACAAAAATATTTGTGGTTTCCTTCAGCAATTGCTCAACTGTCACCTTTTCATTCCAACTGGCATTGCACTGCCTAATAAAATAAGTAAATAAAATACAAGCTGAAGAGATTTTCTCCTGCCTGCTCAGAGTGTTTCTCAAACACTGTGCAATTATTTCCAATATTTAAATCTCACTGTGACTAGAAATGTATTTATTTATACAATTATTAATTTCAGTAATGGATTTAAAGTGATTACCAAAGTAAAATAAATGTTAGACAAAGGTTAACACGCAAACTCGTTAATTAAAATAATCCGAGCTCCCGTCAGTGGAATCATCAAATACATCATTTTCCACAAAATATGTAAAAGTAAAAGCTGCTGCTGACTCTACATGATGAGCAGACACACTGCTCTGTGCAGGCTGTATCTGCACCGCCCAAACTAATGGATACCAATCATCAGTTATTGTGGGCTTTAGTCCACTCTTGTGTAAAATAGATTCAAATGTGAACTCACTTCCATTCTCAGTTTGATTAATGCGTGTTTCCAGCCACTAGTTTCCAATCATTTCAGCACGTTATGCCAATCAACTCACAGAGACTAGAAACTGTCTTGAGATAAGACAGATAATTACAGCATTTGTTTTGTTTTTGGTCAAACTACAGTATGATTCTGTTGAAGTGCAGTTGAGAGCGAAGACTTAAAACATTCACACTAGATGTTAGCACCACCCAACATATTATCATACAACGGTTCATTTATTCCTCTTTTTTCCTTTGTTTTCCTACCAATGTCAAGCAACACGTGTCAATTCCTGCTCGTAAAATGCATACAGTCTTTTGAAAATAAACTTCTGTCTTCACAGGAAACAACTTCCTCAGGTATTTACTTAGGTTTAGGAGAAGATCGTGGTTTGGCTTAAAATAACTCCAGAAGTTGTGTTTCCTCGCCGGTCTCCTGGGCGAAGGTTTTTTGACCCAAGCGTCCACCCCGACCTCCTACCTACGCGGCGTTTGCCTCTCTTTAAATTTCCTGGTTCACAATTACGTGGATTACATACAGATTGTTTATATGTGATATACCTGAGTTACAGTGGATTGCTTTTCCGATATTTTCACCACCCCAACCTCGATTGGATCGTTTAATACAGGTTAAAATTATTAGATCTGATGAATGGATCACAACATCTTCACTCTTATCTATCAATTTGGAACATTTACAGAAATAAAAAAAAAAAAAAAATCTTGTTTTTCAGGTGATCAGTAATACTAATCAGTAATCAGGTTGACAGTAAACAAGCTGTCAGCACGGTTACAGTCAAGTGTTGTTTGAACACATGAAGCAGTGCTGATTTAATAAATTCACATGTTTAAAGATGTCTATGCAAATCTGGTAAGTGAAAAGAAGGAAGTCAACCACTGTGCATTTCTACTTTCTACTTCTACACGAACAGCGGTCTCCTGGATGAAAGCCTTGTGTTTGTTGGACCCTTCCACCTCCCCTTGCTCTGACCGAATGTAAAAACGTCGACATTCACCGTATCCCTGATTTGCTAGCGACTGGGCTGGTTTGTGCAAGGTGTCCGGTGTTGCACTACTAGTGACGATTATCTCTGACCAATCAGTGGTCTGCAGTGTTTTAACTCCACCTTCTAGTATCAGGTCAGCTCGCTTGGAACCACGACAGAGGTGGTAACAAAAAAAGTACCAAGAACCAGGTACTATCCACAACTTTTGCTAACGAAAACCCCAAAAAAGAGCGAGTGGAGTTGAGTAGAGCCGTGCCGTTCCATGCAGTGAAAATGCAGCATTATAGAGCTGTTGTGAAGTTTAATAGTCACCAAGTGAAACCCATGACTCAGTCAGTCTTTAATGATCCATTGAAACTTCACACACAGTCATTTTCATTTCCCTGAGACATACCAGTTAATTTCCACATTGGCATCAGTGATGGTTTTTCTTTACTGTGTTTAGCATTTCAGCCGTCGGGTTTAATCATTGGGTGATAAAACAACAACTGGTAATATTTAATTACATAAATGACTTTGTAAAAAGCTGCAGATTGGGGATAAAACGCAGCAATCATCTCTCTGTGTGTCAGTGGAGGTTGAAACTCTTAGCTAATGAGCCGTGGGTTGAGCCCGAGTCCCAGGGCAATGGACAATTAACCAGGAGACTCATCTCAGACTTTCTTTCTTTTCTCTTTTTCTTTTGTCTTTCTAGCTATGCTGTGTAAATGTCTTTGAATGTGGAGTGTGTGAAGTCAAGAGCTACAGTCTGTGTGTAAAGCTCATTAGACAGAGAGAGGGAGTGTGTTCGTGTTGTGTGGTCAAACTGTCTCCTGAGTGCTGAGAGAGGATGGAGGAATCAGAAGAGGGTGGGCGTTTTAAGACAATACAGCTTTTGTGTTTGGACTTTATGATAAATACATCGGTTATGTTAAAGCCAAGGATTAAGGGGGGATGTAACAGTGAGGCTTTATGTTTGATCTCCAAAGTTTTTAACAAATTACTGAAGGAGCAAAGAGTGAGAGACAAGACAATAACTTTTAACAGGCCATTTGGTATTATATTCCAGCCCAGTCACACAGCAGTTTGTGAAATAGTCACGTAATTTAATGTATTGATTCGTGTACATAGACTAAAATTTAAAAAAAAATTTCGTGATGGTCAGCACGAAATCAATTCGTATGTAATCTACGTAATTGTGAACCAGGAAGTATAAAGAGCGGCTGACGCTGCGTAGAGAGAAGGTCGGGGTGGATGGGTGGGTCTAAAAACACAGGACTTTCGCCCAGAGACTGGTGTTTGTGTCCCGTGTGAAACCACAAGTCACAGTTGATTTATTTGTCACGTAACTTCCGTACTTTAGTTATTTTAACCCTAACTGTGATCTTTTCCTAAACTAAGTAGTTTGTTGCCTAAGCATAACCAAGTCCGTCTATTCCTAAACCTAACTAAGTAGTTTTATTTTGAAAAGACTGGAGCGGAAATTGGTACTTGCGTAACGTGTTGCTGGACATTCGTAGGAAAACGTACAAAAAATACGTTGTTGAAAGTCGCGCTGAGTCACAAAAAATATGCGAAATTTGTGTCTATGTACACAAATCTAAATAATTAGATTAAATTGTGTGAATATTTCACGAACTGCCGTGAGACTGTGTTGGAAAAGCTGTCGCAAATATGTTTTGTAGAAAAAGTAATGCCACCTGGTTTATATTTCTTTATCAACATAAGTAAATGTTAAGTATTTCCTAAGTTTTCCCTGCAGTATGAACTTCTTACAACTATGTATGAAGAATGTTTTGCATATTTATTAAAGGAGCAGTGTGTAGGATTTGGCAGCATCTCCTGGTGAGGTATGCTTTTAAACCATGCAACCATGCAGCTCAACATGAGCGAGCAGGCGGGAGCAGAATGTCTCATAAGGACAAAGAAGACATAATGTTATGGGGATCGAACCGGGGACCTCTCCGTGTTCAAATGGCCTCTCTTCCATCTCTTTCACCCTGCTACTGCAAATGTTATACGTGCATTAAATATTGTTACATGACATTTAGCACGACATTTTCGGTTGAATAATTAAGTACCACGAGTCCATAAATCTTAACCGTGCCTGGCCCACTTTGCCGTATTACTCCGTGGCAGTATTACGGCCATGCTGACCAAAGGCTTCTCCTACTGGTTAATTAATCAAGTGATGTAAGGGAAATAAAAATTATAGCTCATGGTGGCGTACTCCAGCCCATACTGGGGTTCTTAACTAGCCACCCTTTGGTTTTATGAGTCAATAAAAAAGTTGAAAATAAATGACAGATGGTGGGTAGGTTAGGAGAAGAGAGGTAAAAGGTTAGAAGGGGCAGACAGGAAGAGAAAGATGAGGAGGAAGTGGAGGGAAAGGAAGGAGAAGAGGAGGGTAGTTATGAGAATAAGAAGTGGAAGGGATAAGAAAAAGGGTGGCTCTTTGCAAATTATTCATTCATTTCTCCCAGACAAAGCAACTGTTCTCTCTCTGACATCGCGGTAAAAGCCGATGGAACAAAGCACACAAGAGTCCATTAGCACGAATCACTGTGAGAGCTGCAGCCTCGGGTATCAACCTGAGTTCAAGTTATCGGATTCATTTGAAAAGCTCAAGGGCAACCGCCTAATTTAAATAACGTGCAACACAGAGGCAGCAGGAGGTTAGAATCTCTGTAAATTTAAACATTGTTAAGAAAAAAGACTCTTTACTATGGGAAGTATGTCAGTGTAGTAAGAAATGTGAGAATGTGTTTCTACTAGCAAATTAATGTCGTACTTCTGGTTTAAAAATGGCTACTGAGCTACATAACAGAGTATTGAAACAGTGCAATACAATTCATTTATATAACATTTATTTATATAGTAGATCTCAATGCTTATTAAGGGGGAGACACTGCAGGTGAATAAGGTCAAAGAAAAATTACTAATAGATATCACCTTGAAACTTCTCCAGTTGATTACTTACATTAAGACAAGAGATTACAAGATTCAACATATGCGAATGAAGCATTCTTTTTTATCAAATGTGCGCTAATTTGCATACATTTCCATAATATAAATCTGACTGTTGGATAAAGCCAGGTTAAAAATTCTTGCTTCATTTTGTTGACAAATTAGAGTCAAAGGTTTCTACTGAGGGAATTTTAGATATCTCTTTGTATCACTCCATAAATCAGAAAATACTGTCAACAGCCATAAAAAAGTACGAGTAAAATGTTCTATATATCAGGCTGTGAATGATATATGAACAAACACTTCTTTAAAATTGTAAAAATTCTAAACATTTTGCAAGACACTACAGGTGAATAAGGTAAAAAGATCAACTAATTGATATCACCATGAAACCAGTTGATTACTTACTTTGAGGCAATTATTATTATTTTTTTTTGTCTTAAATCATATGTTTTAATATACAAATGAGGCATTATCTAATGATAACTTTTGGTTAAATCTACAGACACAAATAGACAAAGTAGTTAAATAAACACCTACATGTTTATTTTGGATGTTTTCTTTCTTTCCAGAGCATCTATGCTCTGGAACCTCGGGTGCCACAGGAAGTCAGCTACTCGCCACGGTCACTGTGTGTGCTTGCAGTCCTTTTACATATCATTGTTAATATAAACTATAAGGAAAAGAGCTAATTGTTGTAGCATTTGTGCTAAATTATATAGAGAGGAGGAGGACACATCCTGTTGGACTTCCTCACCATTGATCAGTCACTCCACACATGTTGAGTGTGAATGTTTAATAATTAATTTGCAGTCTTTTCTTAAGTCATTTTGCCAGTATATAATCAATATAAACCCAATCTCGGAACCCATCGGCTAAAAGTCTGATGGTGATTCAGCCTCTGGGGGGCAGCGGCTAATATTTCTGGGGTTCCAGTGTAGCCAGCGGATATCCGGGCCAAGACTTCCTCTTCCGTTGTTTACGGTCCAATTTGTAACTTGAGATGTGAGACTGGAGTTGGAGTTGAGAGACGACGTCTACGACCGGATTGTTTCACAAGTAGCCAGTTTACACTCAGTTTTATTTTTTTAGCCAATAAAAAGCTAAATTGTCTTCAGACGATGGCCGAAGGGTTCTCAGATTGCATTTCGACTAAGGCGTTCCGCCTCTTTTGCTCTCCACACGGACTCCCACTCAAACGTGATTACTTGGACTACAAACGGAAACCGGAACGCTTCCGATACGAAACTCGTGTCCCGTTGCCAACAGATAAACCCAATTTAAAGATTTAGTTTGATACCAGAGAAATAGTGCTCATTTATGGAAATAATTATAGTCCCGTAAAAAGCACAGAATATTCATGCTTCAAGACATAACCCCACCTACTGTTACAGTATTTGAAATACATGTGAAACCCCTAGAGTTGTGGTATTTCATAATTAAACTTTCCATCTATCCAAAACTTTAATATTTCATTTTATTTCCGGCCCAGTAGCACTTTAAGTGTAAAGTTAAAATCCAAATCCATACTTTTTTTTTTTTTTTTTTAACTTTCTCCTTGTATCTTCTTGTCTATAAGTGTAAAGTTAAAATCCAGATCCACAATATTTTATTTTATATTTTTAATTTTTAATTTTTCTCCCTGAATCTTCTTGTCTTTAGGTGTAAAGTTAAAGTCCAGATCCAAACTTTTTTATTTCTTTATCTTTATTTTTTATTTTTCTCACTGTATCTTCTTGTCTTTAAGTATAAATTAAAATCCAGATCCACACTTTTTTATTTTTTATTGTTAATGTTTAATTTTTCTCCCTGTATCTTTTTGTCTTTAAGTGTAAAGTTAAATACATGATCAAAACTTTTTTAATTTTATTTTAATTTTAATTATTTAATTTTCTCCCTGTATCTTCTTGTGTTTAAGTGTAAAGTTAAAATCCAGATCCACACTTTTTTATTTTTTTAACTTTTTTATTTTTTAATTTTCTCCCTTTATCTTCTTGTCTTTAAGTGTAAAGTTAAATACATGATCCAAACTTTTTTATTTTTATTCTAATTTTTATTTTTTAATTTTCTCCCTGTATCTTCTTGTGTTTTAGTGTAAAGTTAAATACATGATCCACACTTTTTTATTTTTATTTTTATTTTAATCTTTAATTTTTCTTCCTGTATCTTCTTGTGTTTAAGTGTAAAGTTAAAATCCAGATCCGAACTTTTTTTTTAATTTTTTTTTTTAATTTTCTCCCTTTATATTCTTGTCTTTAAGTATAAAGTTAAATACATGATCCAAACTTTTTTATTTTTTTATTTTTATTTTAATTTTAATTTTTTAATTTTCTCCCTGTATCTTCTTGTGTTTAAGTGTAAAGTTAAATTCCAGATCCACACTATTTTATTAGGGCCCGAGCACTGACCGCAGGTCTGCGAAGGCCCTATTGTAATTGGTCCGTTTATTATTCTTCTTTATCTCCCAAATGAATCGCATTTTTGAGGGACTAAACATGCTCAAAAACGAACGACACTTTGCACATCTATCAGAAGTGGTGAAAATTTATATATATTATGGGTTTCGTGTATGGGTGTGGCAAAATGGCTCGA